>VUYV01000136.1:2280269-2316659 GCA_008711295.1 Anarhynchus alexandrinus
AAATTGTGTCGCGCAAATGAAACGCTCCAGTTGCCCAGCAGCGAAGCGCTCGGAGAAAACTCCAAACCGCTTCGGGTCTGGTTTGAAATACAGCCAAAAATCTTACAAACTTGCCGCAAATTAAGAGGATTTTATCCTGTCTTTGGATGGGGTCAGGCTTTGCTGTTATATATGCACTGAAATAGCGCTGAAATAGCTTTAAATAATAAATTTTGGGGGTTTTGGGGGGGAAGGATGTTTTGCAATTGGCAATTTCAGCGGAGGGTGCGAAGGGGTTTGGGGGTGCCCGCGCGACTCCTGCATCCTTGGGGTGGCAGCGGCGGCGTTTGTCGCGGGGTAATTAACTATAGAATCTGTTAAGGTGGTGTTTGGGGGGTGGATTTTTTTTATTTATTTTATTGTGGTTGTGTTCTCCGTGGTTTTACCTGATGGCTTTATTTAGATCCTTGCATGAAATAAACATGCTGGATTTATGGGAAGCTTGGAAATTTGAGTTTTAAAGCCCAGAAGGGAAGTGGAGGATGAGGCAGGAGAGACCTCCAGGCCAGAGCCTCTCCAAACATCTATAAAAACTAGAAATCTGGTTATTTTTATTTTCAAGGGGCAATGTGCATTAACCATTACTCTGTCACGGGGAAGGGGGCAGCTCCGGGGAATCTTCCATGGTCCCTTTAAACCTCTCCTCCCGAAATTATCAGCGAGGACTGCCACAGGTCCCAAATGACAATTATTTTTTATTTTGGAAGGCAGTGAGACTTGCCATAATTTCCCTGCTATCTTCCTCTCTTTCTGCACTGCAAGACATAAATAAAGAAAGAACAGAGAGCAAACCAACCCACTGGAACTGCTTCAGGTGGAAATTACAAAGGATTTTTTAATCCCTTTCTCTTCTAAATTTTTTCTTTCTTTTTTTGTTTTTAAAGGAGAATTTGATCCCAATAATCTCCACAGAAGTGGTTATTTTGTACAGAAACCCAATTTACATTTCCAAAATACACTCAGAAAAAACATCACCAGCTTCTACCAGTTATCACTGACTTTTATTTCATATGGGAATGAGTATCTCATTTGTCTTTTAATTTCTCTTAGTGATTAGTTTTGGACCCGGACTTATTGCAGTGATGGTTTCCGCAGCAGTTTGTACCCGTTTCTACACCATACAGTCGGTGCTCTGCCTCGCAAGAAATTTGGGCAGTGGTTGTTGTTCTGTTCCTTGCACAGAGCTGAGATTGGAGTCTTCTGGGCGTTGCAGTTGCCCAAATAATAAATAATATTAGGGAAAGTCGAGAGCGCTGGTTAATTGGTCAGTGACATACTTCGCGTTTGAAATTCTTGCGCCGCTGCAATAGACTCGTTCCTTTCTTTTATTGACCCTTGATTAATTTTTTTGTAACAATTACAGACCGATAATAGGCAGCTATTGATTTCTGCGGAGGTGAGGCGCAAGATTTACCGACCTGAGAGTGGAAGGTATTGACTCGGAGGAGAAGAACAGCCGGTGTTGAGTAGGGGGGTTGCTCAGCGGGGCGGGCTTATTTGCATGCCTGGTGGGGCTGGGTTGGTGTCTCGCCAGCCTTCGGGATCAACAGGCGATAGAAATACAGCGCCGCGGTTGTGCGTTCCTGCCCGGGGACACCTCCCCGTGTGTCACCGAGTGTGTTTTTTGCAACTGGAAATGGAACGTGTGTCTACACTAGAACCGCTTTTGTAGGAATTGGACCTCTTTCTTGCCAAAATCCAGTTTTGGTGACTTCCCAAACCGACGGAGAAGTCGGGACCTGCCAGAAATCCCTGAAAATGGTTCCTTTGGGTGTTCTCAATTCAACCCTTCCGTTGAATTTGGCTCTTCTGTTTCGGGAAGTGGTTTATGCTTTCTCTTCAAGATCTTTCGCTTTCCGTTGCGTTTGGGAGGAAAAAGTGCTTGTGAGCTCGCTTTTCATCTCAAAAACTCTCGTAAGATCCCACTCTTGCGCTTATCACCTTTTCAAATGGAGGCGGTGCGTGTCATTCCCGGGCACTTGAAATTAAAAGGTACTTTGAAATAGTGCCTTTAACAGCGTCGTAAGGATAATAGGCAACTTGAAAATCGGCTGCTTCATCTCCCAAATGACAAGAACCCGCGGCTTGAACTGCTGATCTGGATCTGCAGGTGATGCTATCTCCTCCATCGCCCCTGTGGACGTGCCAATAGGTGGCAATGTCTCCACGGACGTGGCGTGTGGCACATCTCCTCGCACACATATTGCGGGAGCTTATGTGGGAATTGATGCGATGGGTCTCACTTAGAAGGAAAGAGGTGGGAAAAAGGGGTTTTCATCCTTTTTATGCTGCTGCTTTAGGACTCCTTGTGCAGTTTGGTGGCTTTGCTGGGAGGGTGGGATGGAGAAGGGGGACAACCCAACTTCCCTGTCCCTTTAAGAGCCTTCGTTGGCGTAATGGGAGCCTTGATCTCGCGACTGCATAAATCACAGGCAGCCAGTTGAAGTCAATTCATATTTTTGCAGTTCGTTAGCAGCTCGGGAGGAAATTGCATTTATTATAATTGTCTCTAATTGCACCAGATTAGTGATTACAATTATTGATGGTGGCTGATTATTCATTAGGCTTCAAATCAATTCCCCTGCTTCATCATTACCCAAAACAGTAACTCTGATGAAGAGAGCGCGAGGTCTGGAGGAGTCCACGTCCACGCTCCTGCCGGGGAGCCCGCCTGCCTCCACAAGCCGTGCGAAATCAGCGCTCGAAGCTGATTAGTGCCTCGACGCGATGGGAGAGGTCGTTAGCCGGGACTCGGGCTGCCTTCGGCGGCCGGCAGCCGAATTAAGTGCAGACCCTCTCCGCGTGGCCGGCGCTTCTCCTCTCTCTCGGCCGCCTCTTTCGCACCGGGATCGAGCTCTGTGGAAAAGAGTTTGCAAGAATTCAGGCAGGATCTCGAAGCGATTCGCTGTCCTGGCACCGGCTGGGAGGGCAGTTGGAAAAAGCGAGGCGAGGGGGACCTCTTCCCCCAAAAAGCATCCCCCCTGCTTTGCGGCGACGCGGTGCGCAGCCCCAGGTGCAGGCGGCCCGGCCACCTGCGCCGCTTTCCGGAGATGCCTTAATTGTCACGAGAGATGCCTTAATTGTCACGAGAGATGCCTGACTCGCATCGTAACCGGCGCTGCGGCTCCAACGTGTCCCCGAGCGGCGCCGCGCCGTCCTGCTCGGGTGCTCAGCGAAGATGCCGCGGGATGCAGAACCGCCGGCCGGCTCTGCCACGCACGCCGTGGTGTTCGCTGTGCTCTCCCCTTCCCTCTGCCCTCTCTCCGAACCGGTCCCCGAGCTGCAGGTGGGGTGGCTGATTATCTTGGGGGGGGTCGTGCTGCCTCTCCCACCCGGATAGGCAGTGCTTGGAGAAGCTGAAGCCACCCAGGATAAGTCCGAGGAGCTTCTTTGGGCTCAGTAGCTGTGCAGTTGCTTTGGCTGGTGTGTGCGGCGTTGGCTTTGGCTGGGGATGGGGATGGTCCCAGGTCCGACCCATCAGACTGCGCTCTCCATCCCATCCCTCACCCGCACCTAAAGGTCGCTTCAAAACCCCAAGCGGTCCCGGTGGTAATGGCAATTGGCTCCTCTGCAAATCATAATTATATTTATATCATGCTGATTGATGTGTGCTAATATTGGGTATGATATTGCGGAGCTGGAACACATCGCCAGAAAGTGATGGATGGGTCAGGAGCCGTCTGTGTTCTGGGGGTCAGCTCCCAACCATCCCTCCTGCTCTGCCCCATGATGCCGAGATCCCGGATCCCTTCTTGATGGCAGAGGGGGGGACACACCAAGGGACAAGCTCAGTCCTCGGAGCAACGCTAGCTGTTGGCCTCTCTCCAGCAATGGAGCTGCTTTGCGGGAGTCAAGGGGACACCGTGCCAAAATGATGCCCGCCGGGCAGGATTGGGGTCTTAGTTGAGCAGGACGTGTGGGTCCCCGATGTCATCTTAAAAGCCAGTTGTTATCTGCATTTCTCACCTATTGATCCCCGTTCTGCTGCTGTGCTCAAACCTTGCTGGCAAAAAAAGAATCATAGAGGGGAAAAAAAAAAAGGGAAAAAGAAAAAGGCTGATTCTGTTCATTAATCTCCCCCATTGCTGTCGTCGGGAGGAGCGGGGCCTGAAGGCTCAATTAGCCTTGGTGGCTGCGGCTCGGTGACACACGACAGCTTCCATCGCTTTCCTCCCAGAGACTTTCCCTCCCCACAGCCGGGCACCGCCGGCCCTGTTGAGGCTTTGCGGGGGGGAGATGAGGTGGGGACACTGGTGGGACACGGCCATTGCCTCCTGCCCCCAGAGAGAGGGGGGGACGTGGTTGGAGGTGGCGGGCAGGAGCTGGCTCTGCTGGGACAGATGGGGTCAATGGCACCGGTCCTCTTCAAATGTGGGATTTGGGACTGCTGCAGGGTCCGTAGGGATGTTCGTTGTTGATGCTTGGGGTTTTTATCTGAAAGTGGAAGGGTCAGGACTCGCATGTCCCCATCCTGCCCTTGCAAGGTGAGTGCTCTCACCGCCTCAAGCGTGTCTCTCGCCCGCCAAGGCAGGGAAGGTTTTACGTAGGGCGCACCGGACATCTCGCCTCTCGCTATGAACATCCCAGTCGGCAAGATGTAAATGTGGGTCCCCTGGACCTCCTGCAGCGCTGGCAATTGCGTTTGTCCTGGGGGAGCTACAATTCAGATGGCAGTGCTAATGCAGCTAATGTCTCCTGCTGGGGTTCAGGCGGAGCTCGAGATGTTTTACGCATGCCCCAGCACCGCTGCGAAAACGTGCAGGAGTGCCAGAAGTAATAGGAATGAGGTGCCAGTGCTGCCGCCACCGCCTCTCCTGCCACCCACTGGTGGTGGGTGGATGAGCGGCAGGAGAGGGGCTGGATGTGCCACCGGGAGCTCGTGACTGCTTCCCCAAATCATAGAATCATAGAATGGTTTAGGTTGGAAAGGACCTTGAAGATCATCAAGTTCCAACCCCCCTGCCATAGGCAGGGACACCTCCCACCAGCCCAGGTTGCCCAAGGCCACGTCCAGCCTGGCCTTGAACACCTCCAGGGATGGGGCCTCAACAACCTCTCGGGGCAACCTGTTCCAGTGCCTCACCACCCTCACAGTGAAAAACTTCTTCCTAATGTTCAATCTAAACCTGCCCTCTTCCAGTTTGAAGCCATTCCCCCTCATCCTATCACTACATGCCCCAGTAAAAAGTCCTTCCCCAGCTCTCCTGGAGCCCCTTTAGGGACTGGAAGGCCGCAGTAAGATCTCCCCGGAGCCTTCTCTTCTCCAGGCTGAACACCCCCAACTCTTTCAACCTCTCCTCTTAGGAGAGGTGCTCCAGCCCTCGGATCATCCTCGTGGCTCGGACACGCTCCAGCAGGTCCATGTCCTCCTTATGTTGGGGGCTCCAGAGCTGGATGCAGTACTCCAGGTGGGGTCTCACGAGAGTGGAGTAGAGGGGCAGAATCACCTCCTTTGATGCCCCTTGACTCCCACCTTCTCGGTCGCCTTCTCCTGGGCTCGGCAGGACTGAGCAGCATCTATTCATGTTGGAAGTGTCTACTGCTTCCATTGCGTCTGACGTGCCTGTCCTGTTTGTGCATCGCTCTGGTTTTCCGTCTAATTTGCCTGAGCACATGCTTGGGAATGATTTGTTTTGGTGATTGTTCAGAGGAAAAGAGTTATTCTTTCGTCCTGCTATTTCAAATAGCGACGAGCGTCTCAAGTCCCCAATTATTTTGCAGTTTACATTCAGCAGGTATTGCCACAGCGAAATTCAGACGCTCAGATTCAGCGTCATGTCTGCGCAGTGCCCTGAGATGGTATTTTGCCATCGTCTGTAGGGTTTTGGTAATGCCATGGAGAGATCTCCTCTTCCACCAAGGTAGGAAACAACTCAAAAGCATTGGATCTAAAGTTTTTAAGGTGTTAGCAAAGGGAAAAGACACCCCGTTATTTTCAAATCTGATTTTTGAGGACTAGATTCTTGCTGAAGGTTTGGGATCAGCGCTACACTGAGCGTCTTCCACAGGTTTGCATGGAATTAGTTGCCGTTAATATGGATTTACAGAAAGCGAGTTTTGAGTGTGTCCCTTTAACTTGCAAAAGTTAAAGGAGAAAAATAAGGTACCGGTAGGGAATAAAACCGGCATTATCGGAGCCTTTCTAGTAGAGCAACACAGCTTGAACTTGACTAATGAGGCCGAGAGTTTAAAAATAGATATATAGAGATATATATATATGTGTATATACCGCCTTTGTAACTTTGAAGTATTGGCAGTTGGATATCTTCAGTTTTTTGCTGGTCTGCAAACACAGGCGGTTTGGCATGACCTTTGATGTCCGCTATTTACTCCAAATTCTCTCCATCTTGCTGCATAGGGCTTCATTGCTAGAAGCTCCTCTCCATCTTCTGATGCTGTCCAGGGCTCAGAAGTGACATTAAGTAGGTGCCAAGTTTGTCCTGAGGTGGTACCTTGCAACCTCAATGATGGGAGAGGGCTTTCCTCCTCCCCATAATGCTGAGTCAGCACTATTTATGAAGTTGAATAAGGAGCTCTGCAGGCTTTTAGGGTACCGGGATTCTCATTTTTGGGGTGGAAATATTTTTACCTGCGGGTAAAAGAAATTAGAAAGCGAACTAACAAGCTGGAATCGTTATGTCCGAGAAGCGTGCTGGGTAATTAGCGTGCTGGCAGGCAGCGTCCTTGCCGGACGCCGTCCCCTGCCCCCTTCCTCTCTTGCCTAAACGCGCCGAGGGAGTTTTCGGGCGATTTACAGCCGAGTGAGGAGATCAATCTCTCCCGGCAGACGGGAGGGAACTCATTTTGGGGTTTTGAAGCAAACAGTTAAATCTTCTTTTCCTGGCTGAGCCGCTTGTCTTGGGAATGACAAGAGGGCTCAGGGCCGGGAGCTCTTCCCTGCTTCTGCCGCGGGACCCGTGGAGTCACCTCTGGAGGTCTCCAAACCACGCGTGGCTTCGCTTGGGGTGGGGGGAGAGGTTTTGTAGGGACCAGGTATGGAAGGGGGGCTCCATTTTTAAGGCGAAAGCACAAAATGGGGTGATTTACCTGGGGGTGCGCAGCAGAGCCCAGAGGGGAACCTGCTCCTGGGGGGTCCGAGCCCGATGGCTTTTGCTGGCTGAGCTGTTGCTTCTTCATCTCTTTCGGACACCTTTCCATCCCGCATCTTTGATGGCTCAGAGTGAAGTTACCTGCAATTGTCATGGAAACGAGCTGTGATGCGGGGTCGGGTTGTAGCGCACAGCGCAGAGCCATCTGACCCTCGCCTGCCTCCCATTTCACCCGTTTCTCCCCAATATCTTTGTTCCAAAACCGCCGTCGGGCTCTCGCAAGGATGCTCGGTGCGGGGTGAAGGCGGTGGGTTGCTCGTAACCGCTGCGGGAGGGTCCAGCTTTCTGATGGCCTTAGTGCTGCCTGAATTCACAGTAGGTGATTCCCCCCCCACCCCAAATTCCCTCTGTCCCGGGCCTGAGAGAAATTCCTGGAAAAGTGGAAGTTGTGCGAAAAATATCCTGTGTCAGAAATAGGGAAGTATCCGTATCAAAATGCGTCTGAGGTAGAAACGCTCTGCTTGGCGTAATGTTGTAGGAGGAAAACTGAAATGAAACACTTGGAGTTTGTTGGAGAGATGAGAATTGACAATTTCGTGTTTTTTGTTTTTTGTTTTTTTTTTTTTTCTATGCCATCACCGGGATTTTGGGAATCACTGCTATTTTAATAGCATGAGCATTTTCCATGTGTGTGTTGACTTTGGGACTGTGTTTTATGGTTTGGGGGCAGCGAAGGGGATCTTGAGGATGCTTCCATTTGTCAAAGGCAAAGTTTCCAGCGAGCTGTGGGGCCACGGCTGCTTTCTGGCCATGCTGGGAGGTGGTTTTTGAAGCAGTGCTGGCTTTGTGCAGGGCGAAAAGGGGAGGTTCAGCAGATATTTATCCCAGGCTCTGCCACTGATACGCTGTTTGACCTCATGGGAGTCACGAAGGCACTCCGTGCCTCAGTTTCCCCTTTCAAATTACCTTCCCCATAGCATTAACTCCACCAGAGCCATGTGGGATGTTACTGCAGCACAACCCAAGAGGGAGGGAGGGAAGGAAGAGTTTGGAAATAACTTTTGCTCGGTGCCCAAATCCCCGATTCAACCGAAAGCACTTCGGAAAGGTCCCAGATGCTCGCGGGGAAGCGGGCTGCTCAGCCAAGCGGGACGGAGAGGCGCATGATACAGCGATGCGGTGCTGCAGAACGACAGCCTTGTCACGCTGACTTATGATGGATGAGGAAAAAACCTATTTCTCATCGGCGGTGGGAAGATGTGAAGTGTAAAGAAGGATGCGCCAGGAGTCTCTGGGCGATTCATCTTGTGTCGGGCGTGCTCCTGGAGTCGGCAGAGTTGAGAGAGAGTGTGCGCCAGCAAAGCCAAAAGACACAAAAAAAAATAAGGAAAAAGAAAAAAAAAAAGAAAGGAAGGAGGGGCTGGGGAGAAAATTCATTATGTGAAGGATAATCTCACCGGGAAATATCAAAATGTCAGCAGCACCCCCAGATAGGGGTAGAGGAGAAAAATTAACTGGGGGCATTTGTCAGCTGTTCAAGCAGGTGTGGAGCGGAGCAGAGCGGAGGGATGGGAGGCGTTACGGAGACGATGCCGGAGCGCTGTGGGATGGAGGCGTTACGGAGGGGGGAGTGGGGCAGAAGCGGAGCCAGACCCCCTGGAGCGGGGGGATTTTGGCGTCGGGGCTGGGGGCAATATCTGCTCGGTGCCCTCTCTTTGCCATGTGCTGTGAGGTGCAGCTTTCAGCTTGGGTTTTTTTGGGGAGGAAAAATAAAATTACCACGCCCCTGTGCCCCAAGAGCTACTTTTCACCCCTTGGCAATGACTGTGAGTCTCTTTTTTTATTATTTTTTTTATGTTTTTTAATTGCAAAAGGGGATTGCTCTACTCACAGAGCAAAGGCTGGTGACCTCTGGCTCGGCCGCTGGTTTTGGCCCCATTTAAAGCAGTGTGGTGCCCCATTAGCCACGGCGGAGAGCCGAGGGGGCGAGTGGGCTGCCGGACCCGTGCCGTTGTTTGCACAGCTGGAAGAAGCCCGACCGCAGCCTGCGCAAGGGCCTCATTTCATCCCTGGCACAGAGAGTACCAATTTCCAGCAAAGGAGCTGAGCTCCCATCTGGACTGCAGTAGCTGTTTGAAAGAAAATCGAGACCGAGCCCTGCCAGAGGAGGCAAACCTTGATATTCTTCCTGGCCAGGATACTTTAGGAGTTTTTTTTAGTGTTTTATCTCATCCTAGGTTGAATTAGCATGCTGCGTGGTCAGAGAGCATCACGGAGCCGCCCCCGGCATCCCCGCGGGAGCTGGGGAAGGGTCTGCGCTCGGGGAGGCTGCCGGTGCCTCGTTTGCCATTTCGTAAACCTNAAAAAAAAAAAGCGGTTTGGCTTCGAGAAATCTCCTGGGTCAGGTGGCAGCAGTAAATAGCCGGGGCGTTTAGAAATGATTGAGCCATTATTTCAAAGTGCCAGCGAGCCTGCTGCCCCAGCGGCGCCTCTGGCAGCGCTTTCTGCTGGGGACGCTCGGAGAGAAAGTTTAAGAGCTGGCACTCCCGGGGCACAGTATTTGGTGTAACAGTTGGGGCTTGACACCAAATAAAAATCCCCTATTAAAGAAATCAGGTTAATTTACCGTGTGAAATGAACCAACCTAAACTGCTCCCAAATAGACGATATATCGTACTTTTTCAGTGGGAGTGGAAAAATTACCGGGAGGCTCTGCAGCAGCCTGGCGGTCTCCTCCCGGGGCTGCGACGGCTCCTCTCCGCCTTCGCGGGCATCCCTGCCCGGCCACGGGTAAAACCCTCCCTCCTCACCCTACAAACCGGAGCGCTCAGCATCTCGGAGCTGCCCTCGAACGGGCTCTGCAGCACCCAGGGACCTGCCAGTCCCTCCCGGGAGATTTGGGAGAGGAGTCTGCCTGTGCCTGGAACCAAATCCCCGCTGAGGTCTGGGAAGAGGTTGCGGACATCAATGTTATTGTTCTTGTATGTGTTGTTTTTTGGGATGGTCAGGAGCGGGCGAAGCTCCACCCTGGGAAGGGGACCCCTGAACTGAGCGGGGACCCAGCGTGCAGCGAGGGAGCGGTGGGGAAAGCTGTGGGGGAGAGGCATCGATCAGCAGCTCTGCCATAAAACTGCTGTGTAGGGCCCCGTTCGGCTCTCAAAAATGGGCTTGTGGTGGAACAGATGTTCTGGGGGAGCACTGGGAGCCCCTCGGAGAAAGCTGGAGGACCAGAGCCACTTGCCGTGATGGCCGAGGGACCCCTGGGAGCGCGGCTCTGCTGCCCTTCGAGGCGGGGGCTGCGTCCCGGGGTTTATCGATCCCCACCACCAGCGCCGCGGGGAACCGGAGGTGTAAGCGGTACTCTCCTCTGCGCTGTTGAGTGAGACTTTTTCTTGCCGAATCCTGAAAAGACAAGACAGTCTCCCGCGCAACCGGAGACCCCCTTTCTCCTTCCCGCCCCAGGAAACCGTGGTACAACTCGAAACCGATTAATAATACACAAAGGGATGATGCGGTTGGGCAAAGTGCGGCGGTTTCCCCGGCTCGCTTGTGTTATGCTTTTATTAAGCTGCGATCTAAAGCGAAGGAGAGGGAGCGATTTTATAGCCCGCGGCGTCTTGTTTGCAGATTATTTTCCAAAGATGCTGGGTAGAATATCAATTGCCTGCGACGAGAAATCCCGGCAGGTGCCGCCTCGAACGGAGGCGGCTGCACGAGTCGGCGCGGTCCCTCCTGGCATCCATGCGCCGGTGCAGGCGGGACCCGAGCTCGGTCCCGCGCTCTGTCTCGGTGCGATACGGGCTGCCGCGGGACGGAGATGGAGCCTGGGGGCTGGGGAGAGGCTGTCGGGGTGGGCGAAGGGCAGGGGACACCGGGGAATGAGGCAAAGCCCCCCTGCTTGTGCTCCTCCCGTGCCGGCAGATCCCAAAATCCAGAGGTTTTAGCGGAAGAACAGATGTTTTGCTTTAAGAAAATGATACTCTCTGGTTCTTTGCGGTGCTCTGAATCCTCCACGATCCCGTCGAGCCCCCTCGAGCGGCGGTGGATGGAGGGTGCAGACAGGCTCCTGCCATCAGGCAGAAGCGCTCCGAGAGCCACAAAGCCCAATCAGCAGGAGAGGAACAATCGAGGCGCTGGCGGTCTCGGAGCTCTTCTGCTGATGAAGAAGAGCGGGGTCCGGATAAATTTGGAATAAGAAATCAGCCGCCGCGGGAGGAACACCTAGTGACCTAGCTGGGGAGAGGAGGCAAAAAGTTCTCGGCTATTACTTCTGTGTCTTTTCAGAGCATCTTTAATCACATCCCGCATCATCTTCATCAGGGGGAAGGTGGTAATCAAGGCAGCTGGCTGGGGTTGCTGCTGTTTCGATATGCTGCCGAGGCTGTTCTTTTCGGGGTAGTCATGAGAGTAGCTCTGGAGTGTGGGGAATGCATTTTGGATGTGTTTGGCTTTTTTTTTTTTTTTGTAGCCACTTAGGAGATGGCTCACGTTGTGCTAAGGACAGGGATTGAGATGCTCTTGCAGAGGGAGCTAACGAAAGACAAATACAATGTAGTCTCTTATTTATTTTTTTCTCCTGCCTTCTTTCTTTATAGTGGTAAAATGATAGAATTTCATGCAGTCAATTGAGGCTATTGAGTTGTTTTGCCACTAAAGTGCTGGAGCATTGACTGTATAGATTCCCAGCGTCCCCTCGGAATAACATCCCTTTTAGCAATGTGCCATCAAGGGAGAGCTGTGCAGGCTTTAAAAGGTTTTCCAGGGTTGTATTTCTGTCTCTCTCTCTTGCTGCTCTGTGCACTGAAATCAGACCTGAAGCGAGTTTCAAGGGAAAGGGGAGGCCCCGAGCCGTGGCCGGGAGGGAATCGCTTGTGCCTCTGCCCTGCTCTATGGCGAGACACCAAATCCCAGGTTTGCCCGGGGTTGGGGCCGCGCGGGATGCTCCTCTCTTCCCTGCTGGGTCCATGGCACCAGCTCACTTGGCTCCTCCAGGAGTTACTGGGCGATAGCTAACGCTTGGTACTTAGGATAAAAGTAAGGGGCAGAAGGAATGCAAAGCCAAGGTTTGGAGGGAAGGCATACAGCTGAAGAATCCTTGTTTTTTCTGAATTCCTGTGATTTTTTTTCCTCTCCCTCTGTGTACGTTCGCCCTCATTTCTGTCTGCCGCCCCTCTAGGAGAAACCTGTGCTTGAATCGAGCCGCAAAGGGACGTGCCATTCCCTTAATCCACGGGCTGAAACCTCATCGCGGTCCTTACCCGCTGCGATTCAGCGGCGGCGTTGGTCGCTGCGCTCCGTGGGCAATTAAAATGAGATTTCCTCCAAAAGAGAAGAGCGGCTTTGGGGTGCGTCGCCTGGCGGCGTCCCCGGGGCTGGCGCTGCTCTTGGGCATGCGTGGTCACCCGGGGAGGGGGGGGGGTTCAGGGGGGGCTGCTGTAGCTGCCCAGACCCCCGTTGGCTTCCGTGCCTCGGCGTATAATCCCTCACCTCTGCGTGAGGTGAGTTGCAGCCCCAAAAGGGCTCGGGAGGGGTCACCCAGGATGAGCATCAGCCAGGGAAGCGCCGTTACCGAAGTGTCCCCCCCACCCCCGCTGCGCCCTGCCTCCCACCCGCCCATCCGAAACGCGCGGCTCTCCCCGTGTCCCCGCTGCGGATCAGGCTGTGGCTGTGATGTTTGTGAAACCCGCCTTCCCGAATTTCGGCTCGTTTTAACCTTCAGTCCTCGGTTTCCTGGCTCTTCGGTGTGTGCTCTTTTAATAACTGTAACCCATCTGATAATGTTGTTATAAATTAATGATCTGTTTACAACCTTAACTCTGTTTTAATGAAGACTTTTTTTTTTGTTGAGGAAAATAAAAGCTGCTGTAATTATACCTTGTAACTGCAGGGTTTTATAGCCGGTGAACTCATCCAACAAGCAATTTCGATTAGTTTATCCAGGCAAATATTCTGGTGTTGATTTCATATATATAAAAAACACACAGCTACTTCCGTGAGCAGCAGCAATAATTATTCCTGGGTCCCTGTGTGTCTGCGTATCGAGAGCAAACTCGTGCCAGATTTTTCTGATGCCTGAGAAAAGTTGAATTCACAGGCCTGCCTTTCTCTCGGTAAGAGCATTAATGGTATCTTTCATCTGACTAGCTTCCTATTTTCCCCCAAACTTGTATCTGGGAGATAAATGTGTCCCCCTATCAGATTTTATTGAAATGGGTTATAAGGTTTAGCAATCGCTGGAGATGGGGAAAGGCAAGAGCCGGGCAGGCACTGCCGGCGTGCAAGCCTCATTTCCTCAGGAAACCAGGCTGAAAGTACTTTGGGTGCCATTAAAAAGTTGGAGCTGCGGGTGACTGTTGTTTAAGGGTAAAGCTTCAGAGATACTTGGAAGCTGTTTGCCAAGTGCTTAATTCAGTCTGCGTTTTCCAAAGCGCTCGGCTTGGACAGTTGGATGAATTCCTGTGTTTCTGAGGAACGCAACAGCCAACTTCTCGAGCACATTGGAAAACTTAGCTACCTCTTTTGGTACCCACGTGGAGCCAGATCCACCAGATCCTTCTGACGCTGGCCATCGCGGACCCCGGTGCCTTCATTTCATTTTGCTGGGGACTCCCCGTTGTCCTGAGGTTGGCCAGCGAGCCTTCGCTTCTCTGCTTTTGGCAGAGTTGCAGAGGTGGATGGAGCTGAGTGTGTACGCTCGGGACCATCTGTCAGTAGGTGTCCAGAAACACCTATGGGGCTGCGAAAATCGGGTTAGTCTTCCACGCTCATGCTGCTATAGAGGGGCGCACGAGGATGGTGATCCCCCACATCTGAGGAGGCTTCCTTCTCCCATCTCTGAGCCCACTGAGCGGGGATGATGGGAGGCCGCAAGGTTCCTGCCTGCCCTGGGCAGCTCCGCCGCTCGCCGGCGGCATTGGCACCAGGGATGGCACTTGACGCTGATCACAGCGCTCCCGTCCTGCCCCAGCCCTCCTCGTGCCCCCTCCTGTGCCACCCTTGACCATGGACCTTCTTCTCTCCCCACCCTGCCCGGGAGCCGCTCATCTTCTCAGGTTAGATTTGCGAGTTTAAAAATAACCAGCGCTGGGCAGGAAGGAGGAGTTGTGCCTAACGAGGGCATCGGGGGATCGGTGCCGCTCCGCGCACCCACGGTCACGCCGTTTCACGCCTGGCACAAAATACGTGAGGTTTCTGCCTCGGCTGCAGCCTTTGCGGTCCCGGTGATGGCACCTGCCCGGGGTTTCTCCGTGGATGACCTCCTCATCTGCAAGGTGTAGAAAGAAACGAGTTTCCTGGAGATTTTGCTTATTTTATATGGGCTTTTCTCGTGCGGTAGGACCTTGGCTCTGCCTCGTGGGTTCTCCATGTTACCCCAATATCGGGAACAGTAGTAGGAGAGTGTTTTTTTTGTTTTTTTTTTTATTTTTTTTGCGGGAGGCTGTCTAGCGAAGCCGCTGGAGCGGGGACGTGCTCTCCCACATCGCGCCGCTTCCTCACCCGGCCATCAATTCCTCCCATTCCAGCCCCCTGTTGCAACAACAAAAAGTTGTAGAAAAGCGTTTCCCGCCCCTGAAAATCCATTACTGTCCTTGTCACCGTCCTTTTCTCGCGGTTGCTTTTTATTTTTTATTTTTTTTATTTTTTTTTTGGCTGGGTTCAGTGGGGCTGTTTTCCCGCACTGATTACAAGCAGTTATCGGGGAAATCCTGTGCCAGCCCGCAGCCACCTGAAGCAGCAGGACTAAGAGTTATCAGTATTTGAACAGGTACGAAACGGGCTCCCGGCCACGGCTGGGGCACCGTCCTTCCTCGCGTCCTTGCGACGGGCAGGAGAGATCCGCAAGTTAAAGATCCAGAGTGCGGCTGGAGGAGTCGGGGTTCGGCTGTGAGTTTGGCCAGCCCTTGGTGGCTCATCTCTGTTTCTCCACCTGTGGGATAAGGTGGTCCCCCCCCGATGCCGAACCAGGGACGGTCTGGCTGCTGTGACCCGCTTTGAGCTGCCGAAGCATCTCTTAAGATCCGTCATCACGTTTTAAAATTCCTTTTCCCCTCTTCGTAAGTGCAGAGCTTCAGGCGCTGTTTTCCTGTCATTTTACTTTATTTATTTTTTTTTAAATTCCCAAATGGTGCTGGTGTCTGAACCTTGGGGACGGGAGCGGGAACATCATGGGAAATCTATGCCTTAATTTTCCATCTCTTTTTTTTTTTTTTCTTTCCTTTCTGTCTCCGCCAAGAATCTGCATAAAGCGGCTCCTCCACGTATCATTTATTCATACGTATTTTAGCGAGAGAGGCTCGGCCTTGTGATGGAGATGTCATTTGCAAAATAATAAGGTCCCGTTTGCTGTGAAAAGAGCACCCCCGCTCTTCCCCCAAGAGGTCATTCCCTCTAAATTATAAATCTTTTTAACCGTTTACCTTGTGGGTATACATGAGCGCAGCACTTAGATTAATTCCAGGTCTTCTTCCTCGTCGCCTCCTTTGCTTTTTTTTTTTATTTTATTTTTTTTAACGTACACATAAACCATTCAGCTCTCTTGAATGTCGGATCTGTATTCCTAATTGGTTCGCATCAAAGGATCTCTTTGCCTTCAGCTGCCGAGGTCTGTGCATTGTGAGGAGACGCAAGTCCCAGATATCATCAGATAATTAAGCCGGTATTAGGTGTCGGGAAGCGGCGCATCCCTTTTTGATCCCCTCCTGTGCCGTACACGGCGTCGCAACCACCCGGCAAAGCCCCGGCGGGCGCTGGGGGAGGGAGGAGGTGGAGGTGAAAAAGGGCACGAATTTTCTTTATGGGGTTTTTTCCTGCAGCGGGTCGTGGTGCAAACGCTGGGGGCGAGCGGGGCACCGGCGTTTGGGTGGGCAAAAGGTGCTTTTTTTTTTTTTTGCCTCTTGGTGGTCCTACCCAGTGGGTCACGGTGGAACCCGTGGGAACCAGGGATGCACCACCGGCTCTCCATCCCTTCTCCCAAACGCCAGGTCCAGCCCTTAGCTCTAATTCGCTTCAGCCCTGCCAGAGGCTGTGCTGCCTTACGCCGGCGGTGACCCCCTCCCTGTATTTGCGGCGCGGCGGGGAAGGATGCTTTTCTAGGACATCTCCCTCGAGCCCACCCCATCGCCTTCTTCCCGCTCCCTAAACTTTGGACTTTGTTCCCCTGTATCTGCCCCGAAAACCACCTGAGGCTGAGCCAGCTGCATCCCCGGAGCTCCTCACGTGGCCGCTCTCGCGGAGGGGAAATTATTAATAACCCAAGGTGTAATTATATATGTCTTAAGCCTCGCGCAGGCACCGCCAACATCTTTCCAGAGGAGGGAGGAGGGGTTTCAGGGAGACACCTTGCTGTTTAATAAATAAAAGAAGAGATTCATAAAGTGTCTGGCAAGCACATTCCTCACATAGAAATGTTACGGAATAACACAGGATGAATAATAGAAAAGGTTATTGAAAAATTCATAATTTCCAAGCGCCAGTGAAGGCCAGGCTTCCATGCCGTTTATTTGCCTGTAGAAAAGTGATTAAAATATATATTATTGTCCTGTCTATAGGAAAATGTATTATTAAGTGGATACTAGCATGACATTTGAAAAATCCATTTCATTCCATTTAGTGGCGGGCGGTGGGAGGGGAAAGGGGGGGGTCTTTCTCCTGCTTTTGTGGAGGAAGGTTTTACAGGCGTTTCAGCCAGGCCTTCAGAAAAACAGTAAAAAAATAAGAAGGGGGAGGGTTTAATTATGGCCCCTTGCCTCTCAGCGGTGCCGTTCGTTCTCCATTTTCGTGCCTTTGGCATTAAAAACGAAATGAGATTCCCTCGCCTTTTAATTGCCAAAAGAAGGAGGTCCGAGGAGGGGGCGGCAGGTTTGCTCTGGGTGGGGGGACGCGGGGTCCTGGACCACCTTGAGGAGTGGGTGGCTTTCTGCCAAGTTTTTGGGTGCTTTTTAGAGGCTCTTGCTATCCCGCTTGGACATCAGGTCAACCTCGTTGGCCGATGGGCCTTCCCTGGGGTCGGGCAGAGGGAGCTGGTGGCCTTCGGGTTGTCGCACTGGGCTCGTCCCTCTTGATTTCGGGTGCTTTGCGATGGCTTTGGAAACAGCGAGTCCATGCAGAAGCTGTGCTTGCAGAGTGGTCCTGAGTGTTGGCTTGGGAAGCATGGAGGATTTGGGGTTTTTTGGGGGATGCTGAGTGCGTTGTTTGGTTCCTTGGTTCCTCTCCTCACCCAGTTGCAGCCCAGTTGTGCAAAGCTGGGTGGGAGATCGTGCTTGACAACAAAAATACCCACCACTTTCCCACAGGCGAAAGATAGAGGTCATCTAACAGATCGATTTGGGCTATTTCTCCAAGAGCAGCCCCATAAGATGGGCCCTTTGGGCAGGAAGGTTGTGCCACGCGTAGCCAGAAGCCCCCCAGCCCCCCAGGGGAGAGCGTTTTATATACTGCCTGTGTACACGGAATTCATCTGGGGATGCAAAGGGAAGAATCAGACCCTCTGCTCCGTTGATGTTGGTGGGGATGCGTCATTTCACATCAGCCTGCATCCGTCCCCGAGAAGAGAGGTGGAAGCTTTTCTTCCCCCCCTCCCCGCTCCGTGCCTTAGATCTTGAGCAGAGTCTATATTTGCTGCGTTAATGACTCGGAGCCTATCTCCAGCTCCTCTTTAGTTTTATTCATAGATCCCATCTGGGACCGTCGGAAATAGAAAGGCAAAACCTGCAAAGAAGCCATGTGGCGGGAGAGGACATGAGGCAAATAGCTGCTTCTAAAAAGAAAACAAGGGTTGGGATTGACTTAAACTACTTATCGATCTGGAAGGATTTGCTACCTATCTTCAATTAAAACAATTTAAAAGCCCTTTCTCTGGGGTTTTTAGTGAAATGTTTTGATTTTGAGGCAGCGTCCAACATTTCGTAGGGCCTCCAACATTTCGTAGGGCCCTCCAGCATCTCCAAAAAGCAGCTCAGGAAAGAGCTGACGTCGAGCATCTCTGGAGGTACCTCCGGCCCTCCTCCCCTCGCGCGGCAATCCGCAGACCCTGCCTCCCAAATTAGGTACCTGCAAGTAGGGAAAACCGAGCGCTCCTGCCCGTGTCGCGGCAGCGGTGCGTCTGCAATGTAGCGGCGTTCATTGTTGTCGAGCTCTTTTAAATCTGCATGGAAAATCAGGTTGGGAGGACAGGAATAGAGAGATCGCGCTGCAAAGGAGAACTTAATGTACCCAGAAGGCGTTGATAGACTGCCTGATACCCGGCAGTCGCAGCCGGGTGGGCAGCGTCTTCCTCTCCTGCCTAGAAAATTGATCTGGGAGCAGGAAAAGAGGCTGTGCCCGGGAAAAATGGCAATATTTGGCGGCGGGGGGCTGCGGCTCGGTGTTCACGCTGGGAATTGTGTAGGATGAGGGGGTGTGTGAGGTGGGGAAGGAGTGAGGGCGGGCAGGGGGATGACAGCGCGGCTGCCGTGAGCGCGAGGCGCCGTGGTCAGCATGGCAAATTGCTGGACACAACTTTTGCGATCTGCTATCTCTCCTTTTTTATTTATTTTTCTTTTCTCACTCCCCCTTCCCTCTCCCGTCCCCTTCTTCCAATCTGGAGCTAAGCTAGCCTCTTTCGCCGGCTCTCCCTCCCCACCCCCGGTACCCATCTTGGACCATCTAAATTAAAATCTGTTATCATTTCCCGGATAATCCCCTTTGATGCCCTGAATACAGCAGAATCTGTCCTGCTTCAACCTTGCATGTAAGTGCTGATAGCTTTTGAACAGCTAAATGGCTTTGTATATCTCATACAAATGTCTGTCTCATCCAGGAGCTGGCAAGCGCGGCGCAGTCGGCTGGGGAAGCTTTATGAGTTACAAGTGGAATTACTTCGGAGAGATGCTAAGGAGGCCAAACCTTTCAGCACACGTTCCCTTGGCATCTTCTGTCTGGCAGGGACAGGGTTTGCATTGTCTTAACCTCGCGGAGCAGCTAATTGGCGTGGCGGTTTGTCATCGGGGCTTTCCCGTGCGCGTGCCGGTCCAAACCTACCGCTCGGTGCTTGCCCGGGGCACCGGTTCGCCCCAAACTGGGCTCCTGGTGAGCTTTGTGTTGGGGAGAGCTTGTGGATGAACCGTGCCCCTGGGCTTTGTGCAGAGATGGGGCTGAGAGGAGTGTTTGTGCATCTCTGCCCAACCTGGTGCAGTCGATATCCCCAGTGCTGGTTCTCCCGGCAGAGCTGGTCTTTGTGCTGGAGCTCCCGAATTACGTCCCTGGTGTGTTTGGCCCTGCTGGTGCCACTTCTCCCTCTCCATGCTGGCTTTTCCCATTCGAAACGGGGTTGTGGCAGCTCTGCCAGACCCTCGCTCCGTTACCCGCCATCCCCGGAGGAGCTGGTTGGTGCTCGGGGGCGAGGTGAGGGATGTCTGGAGCATTAAACCTGCCCGTCTCACCCCCACCTGGGGCTGTAGGAGGAGCTGGAGCCTTGCAGGGAGGAGCTGGAGCCTTGCAGAGCGGAGCTTTCCCCAGCGGGAGCCCATTGCGAATGGGCAGAGCCGGGGCGAGCGGGCTGCCGGCGCATCCCGGGGCCGCGAGCATCCCCGCCGCCTGCTGCAGCATGCAGAGCGCAGCACAAAAGCTAATTGCCTGTCTAAAATACAAGCCCTTCCCTCTAGGAGAGCAGCCTGAGGAGCTGCCGAGAATCGCCGTAGCCGGTGACGTCTTCAGGCCCCCTCTGAGGACCTGGCGAGATCTATGGGCATCTGGGGAAAGCGGGGGGTGGGGGAATCCGTGAGAAGCCGGTAATAGTTTAGTAGTGGCCCGGTGACTTGAGCTGAGGTGGCAGGGTACAGCTGCCACCGAGAAGCATCTTCCCAGCTCTTAGCCCCAGGTGATGGGATATGGAAATGCAGCCCCCTGCCTGGGGAGCTGCGCGTAGCAGAGAGGCCAGAGGAGAGGAGATTAAGGAGGGAATAAGCCAGAAGAAAAGAGGCAGGGCTTTATTTTTAAAAGAAAAAAAAAACCAACAACAAAAAAAAAACCTTTTTGGTTGCAATCACTTCTCTCCCCTCTCCGCCCCTCCCGTGGTAGAGCCGTTCTGGGCAGCAAATGTGTCCGCATCTCTCGGGTAAATCACGGGAGCGTCGGTGGTGGGCGCTGGGTCGGGCAGGAGGGGGGCTGTGATGGGGATGGGGAAGCTGCGTTTCTGCAGGTCGAGAGCCCGGTGTTTGGCGTCGGGGGGGGGCGCATGGGATGCAGCCAGCGCCGGCTGCATTCGCTTCTCAAAGCTGCCTGATGTGCAGGAACTCATCCGGCAAAGCGGCCGGAGAGCCGGCGAGGAGCAGCTAAGTGGACTTAACCTTCCACCTCTGCTTGTGCTTCCTCAACAACAACAAAAAAAAAAAGCCCAAACAGACTGATTTTGCTGAGTTAGGGGCTTTTTATCTGAACTACAGGCTAAGGGAAAGCAGGCGGCTGGGCTGCTGTGTGCTTCTGGCTCCGGCCAGGCAGCCCTGGCTCCTCCAAGCATCCCGTGTCCCCCCAGAAAAGGAAACTTTCGGCCCTTCTTGCTCCTTCTTTCTCTCCAAAGGCTCAGAAATCTCCCAGCTGTGCCACAGGGAGCTTCCCCTGGGTGGGAAACCCAGAGCTGGATGGTGAGCGAGGTGCCAAGGCCGGCGGGGAGCCCCCAAAACTGGGGCAGGAGAGAGGAGCTGAGCTTGCAGCATCAGACCATCACCCTTTGAAGGGATGATGACTTTTTTTTCCCCGCTTTGGAGTGATGCTCACGGCTGGGGACAGCGGCTGTGGGATGAGCAGGGCTGGATGCAGCCCAGCCTTGTGGCATCCCTCTGCAGCGGCGGGTTGGGGTGGCGGAGCCGCGGGCACGGTGCGTGCCGTGCCCCGCTGCCGAGCGGCCAATGTGCCCATCCTTGTGGCTGGTGGCTCTGGTCCAAGGGTGGCTTCTGCCAGCCGTGCTCCAGGCGCCCGTGGGCAAGGTCAGAGCTTCCCAGGGCTCTGCCTCGGTTCCTCCCCGCTGCAGATCCGGGATCGCGCTGGCAAACGGGGTGGTTGATTATTTTTTTAGGTGTCGGGGTCAAAGCTGGTCACTGCTGTGATGGTGAAGGGGGGATGAAGGAGAGCGATTCCTCGCGTGGGGTGTGAGGACGCTGGGGGCAGAGATTGAAGCTCGAACCCCCCAAAATGGGCAGCATCCCGATGCCGCTGCCTTTCAGGGGCTGACACCGTTGGGTTGGACACTGGTGTGCTGAGCTGCTCCCGTCCTCTGCAGCCTCGGGGGCAGCCAGATCCTTCCCACTGATGGAGCGGATCTGCTCCCCGCCTTCCCCCGGCCCCGTGCTGAACCCAGAAGGAAAGAAAAAGCAAAGCNTTCACCCCCACCCCCCACCCCCCTTAATGAACTCAGCATTAATCGCTTGTGTCAAATCCTTGTGCTAACAAGCTAACGAAATCAAACAGGCCTCCCCGGGGAGAGCCAGGGAGTCAACACTCATCCATTAAAATGGTAATTTTGTATTTTTCACCGCGGCATTTGTCGCCTCTTGCCCTTGTGCACTCGTTAGTGCTTTGGCCTTTAAATTATAGTGGTTTGGTTTGGTTTTTTTTTTTTTAAAAAAAACCCAAACCACAAAATCACCCTTCTTGAGCCTTCTTCCCTTCATCCTCCTCGTTCTGGGGGATGCTGAGCCGCGTGCAGGGCAGTGCACCCACGAGCGGGCCATTATTTTGGCTTCAGTCATGGAAAGAAAGCGCCCATTGCTTCAGAGGCGATTGCTTTTCTCCTGGGGAGGAGGGGTGGAAATAGGAAAACAGATCCCACCCCCTCCGAAAAAAAAAAGAAAAGTGACTCGTGAGCGTTTTGCTTGAATCCAAGTAGTAATTTCAGGTCGCCCGTTATTTGGGGGCTTGTAATAGCTTCTTGCTGGCGAGGTTTCTGCGGGCCGCTGGGAAATCATAGGAAGATTTGCAAATCCCAGGGTTTTTTTGGGTTGGTTTTTTTTTTCTCCAGGCGACGTGCTGAATGCAGGAGGACGGGGCTGGCTGCTGTTTGTTGCCCCCCCTCTTTTAAAAAGTTAGTTAGCGGGGCCGCGTGCTGAAGGAGCGAGCTTTGATTAGGCAGCCGGAGAAAGTGGACGAATGCAGCATCCCTTTATCGGAGCTCAATCAGGTCCGGCGTTTCGGCATAAAAGCTGCTTTTTCCAACTCTGCCTCGGCTACTCTAATGAAAGATATCGCCTTTCGCCGCAAACCTTGCCGCTTCGTCACCGCTGCGGGGGGATGGCTGTTGAAATTACCATGTGTGCAGCAGAAACGAGGAGTTATTGAGGTGCAGCATCTCCGGAGCAGCCCAGGAGAGGAGGCGCTGCCGAGGGAAAGCCAGTTTGCTGCCCGAGTGCCTCAGTTTCCCCCGTCAATAAGATAAAGAATAAGGAAATATCCTTCCCGGTAGGGATCTGCGTATGGAAAATGCCACAGGAGGGCTGCAGATGGCTGTCGTGGCAGCGATGCTGAGAACAGATGTGGGTTTGACATCGAGGTAGTTCTGGCTCGCTGGGAAATAGGCACTAGGACAGGGTGGGGTGTGGGTTTGCTACGGGGGTCTCGTTCACCTTTTCCAGCCCAGTTAGGTGTTCACTTAAGCAACCGGTTCCCTGTGACCGGAGTCGCTCGGTGCCCGGCCTCTGCTGGAGCGGGGAGGGCTTTGTGTTGAGCTTGGGGGGGCTCTCTCGTCTCTCCGTCGTGAGCGCAATTAAACACACCTTAACGACGTGTCAGGCGGCGCCGGGATGCGAGCGCGACGGCGGCGTTTCCCCGCGGAGCCCGCCGTGTAGAATACAATGAATAATCATGCCCGTCCTCCTCTCCCCACACGGAAATATTCCGATAAATAAATAAAACCAAAGACATTTTTTCATGTCATTAATTTTTTTCCTCCTTTTTTTTTTTTTTTTTNTTTTTTTTTTTTTGCCTCCCCCCTTTCTATTTTTCATCAAAGCTCTCCCTCTGGTGAGCAGTTTCCAGGCAGCGTGGCACTTCGGATCTGCCATAGTTGATGCGTTTCTCATCTTCTCGTTGTCCCATTTTTGGGGACGAAGGGGACTGGTGGTTCTCCTCCCCGGGACTGGTTTCTGCTTGCCGTGGTCCAGCTGCCCACCATACTCTCCTGGAGCTGGTCCCACTTGCACCCACCAGCTTCTGCCTGGCTGTTAGGGAGGGGAGGAAACCATGCGTGGTCAGGAAGGGCTTGATTTTACTCATTTGGGGTCAAAATGGGGCCGGGCAGTGGGTGACGGGTGCAAGGGATGGCTGGAGAAGAGCAGGAGCCGGCGGGGGTGATGTGTGTGCGCACAGTGGCAATGCCACGGGCGTTCCGCAGGGCCGTGGGATCAGGATTAATGGCTCCAGCATCCTTCAAGCAAACTGTATCTGAGAGCGCTTTCTGGAGTTAAATGACACAAGACGGTGGGTAATATATGGTGTAAATTGCAAGAAAACAGCGGCACAAAGATATGGCAGGGGGAATAAATTAAAGCCTTCCGTCACAAAGCCAATACCGGGGAAAGGGGGAGTGGAGAGGTGGAAACAAGGGAGAGGATATTTATTTTCAGATGAGGTATGAAAGCGGTGGAGAATCGATGACTAGAACATATAGCATCTCATGCGTATCACCAATATATACACAGCCCTTGCAGCCAGCCCCGGGCAGATGCTGGGGGGAGGCTGAGGGTACCGGGTTCCTTCAGCCGCCCTTAAAAGTGATGCAGGATATACCAGGCTCACGGCACCAGGCACCACTTTCCCCCCTTGGAGGTGGGGTGGTTGGTTTGTTATTTTTCCCCAGAGGTGCTGAGAGCTGTTGGAATAGGTCCCCTTAAGGTGTCTCAAGCTGGGTCCATCTTCCCACCTCGTAGTTGGTCCTTCAAAGGCAGTCTTGCCTGGTCTTACCCAGCAGATGCTGCGAACCTCATGTAGAAAACGGGCTTTAGCCCCAAACCTCCCGAAGGAGGAAAGCATCATGCGTCAGGCTGGTAATAGGATGCTAAAGGTGAATTTTTACAACGTAGCTGAGATAGCAGCAGAGTTGCGTCGCCTCTTCGGAGCCTAAATCGCTTGGGGAGGCGAGGCACGAGCACCCCGCTCCCTGCACGGGTGTCGGCAGTTTTAATGCCTATGATTTATTCAAGGTCGTACGGTGGAGCGGGACGAGTTCCCGGCGAGGAAGCAGCATCTTTTCCAGGGCTGCTTTTAGCGGGGAGGGAGCGAGAGGGAGAGGAAGGGCGGGGGGGGCAGCGAGGGGAGGAAGATCCCTCACATGCCTTGTTCGACAAGTTTGCAAAGCGGGGAAGGGGTTTGCAGGCGTCCTCATCATGTCCCTGGTTGTGCCGGGGAATGTGTCGGCGGCTCCCCGCTCGCCCCCTCTGATAAGGTAATGAGATGCAGTGCTTTGGTGTGTTTGACAAGCTGCTGTCCTACAGCGCGGGAGCCGAGAGTGCTCAGAGGCTGGGAGAGGAGATTAATTAATGCTAAAAGACACAGTTTGATGTGGCAATGAAATTTCGATTATAATAATCTCTAATTATCTTGTAGCACAAGTGCCTCGGCTCTCCCAGGTGTCTTCCCCAGTTTGAAATTGTTATTTGTCGGCATCAAAGGGAGAGAGAGGAGCCAACGCGGGGGGTGGGCGGGTGGTCCCTTGGGATGGGGAGCCCGTCTTCTGCCGGGGCTGTCCCTTAGCGGGGACGTCTGCCTGCTTCCACGGACCCTGTCTGTCCCTCCTGTCCCAAATCAGGGCAAAACAAGGGGTTTGGGGGTCTTCAGTGCACTTTCCACAGGGTGTAATTTTCGGAGCGCAGGGAGCCAATCTGAGGTTTGTGCATCTGTTTCGCGGCGCTTCCACTTTGCCTTTCCAAAGCATGTCATTCAAACACCTGGTCCCTCCTGGTTGGTTTTTGTTTGGTTTATTTTTGATGGTTTTTTACTCAAAATCAACTCGTTCCCAGGGAGAAGTTCAGTCTTGACAAAATGACACTTTGCCCAGGAAAGCCATTTCCTTCAGCAGGCTTCTGGGTGCTTTATTGCCTATCCTCCGGGCTCAGCAAGCTTTAAAGTCCTCCTCCTCCTCTGCCATCAGCCTAAGCCCTTCCATCCCAACATCTTCACTGTGAAACTCTGACCTGTCCCTTCCCGGAGGGACCCGGTGGCCTTTTGCGGAGTGCCCCGTGAGAGGGGTTGGACGGTTGTGCGCTGAATAGCAGATGGGCACGTCAACATCTCCAGGAGCAGGAATAATTGGCTGCTGTGCTCCGTCAGGGTTTTAAGGGGGGTGGGGAGGGGACTGTGCTGCTCCGAAGCGTATTTATCAACTTAAAAGTGGTCCCAGGAGAGGAAACATCTCGGTTTTGAAGTCGCTGCCCCCGTGGCGTGCTCGCCATGCAGAGTTTCAGTTTACCCAGTGCTTCGTGGGGCTTGCGGAGGCAGGAGGCGTGCCTTCCCCCCCATCCTCCTCCGGCCCTGCAAAGCCTTGGGTGGGTTCCCCTTCTCCTCGGGGGCCGGGAGGCAGGGTGCATCGCCGTGCCCGGGGTGGGGAAGGGGTGCAGCGTGTTGCTGGCTGTCACCACCTTGTTGGTTGGAGCATCTTGTAAAGATGCAGAAGAGTGGGAGGCAAAGCAGATGGTTGCAAGGGACACGGCTTTCCCAAAGCCTTCCCCATGCCTTCACCCTCATGGGTGATGGAAAGTCCCCCTCTGCTCCCCCATCACCCTCCGATGCGTCTCTGCTGCGAGGGGGCAGCTCTAAGCGCCCCCAATGCTGCAAGCAGCAAACCCGCTGCATCCCACCTTTGCACTTCTTGCGCCTACAGAGAGACAGGGGAGGAAAAGCAACACAAACCAGCAGCAAAAATATCCCTCTGTGGGTTGTTCTGAGACGCAGATCCGTTTGCAAATGAGCTTGGGGGCTCGCCGAGAAAAAAGGGGATGCTTGGTAAATCCTATTTCACTTCACCAATGAGCTGAGAAACTCTTGGATAATGGGTTATGAGTTGTAGATCTGTTTGATTGCATTGTTGCAAAGTGGGAATTGTTTTGCAACATAGATTCTTAATCACTGAGGCATCTATGATTGAATGCGTCGAAAATTGGTTGAAATTGAAAGTTAACTATACTGCAGACGGCTTATTCTTGTGTATAATTGAAAATAAATTCTAATAACTCTTCCTGAAAAGGGCTGCCAGGAGGAAATTTCCAACCTTGTCCTCTCCTCAGCCCCCTCCTCCCAACCCACGCGTCCTCTCCCCTCCCCTCTGCTCCTTTTCTTCTCCTTCCTGTAGAGCTGGGAAATAAACTCCAATCTCTGCGTGTCACTCCCTGCGTCGTCAGCTGTGAAATCCGTAACTTGCAAATAGTTCCCGTCCTAACGCCCGGGGATGGGAGCGGGAGAAGGAACCGGCGGAGGTGGTTGGTTGTGCGATGTGTGATTGCACCGTGGGGTGAGGCGCACGAGCGAAACGTCGGCAAAAAGGGAGCATCAGACCTTCTGCAGTGTCTTGCATGGGCGGCTGCAAATTTGCAGGAGCCGGGGGCAATGGCCACTTATGGCCTAAAATGATTTTGGCCGTCACCGAGGCATCTGCTCTGGGTGCAAACAAATTACTCCTCTGTTTGCCCAGGGAGGCGATGGAGAGATCAGGTCAGATACTTCAGTCCATCTCTGGGGCGTTTTGCGGTGTTCATGGGATGCTTAATGACGGAGAAGAGGTCAACTGCAACTCCTGCTCGCTCTCTCGTAATTCAGGATCCGAGGGTTGTCCTACGGAATTGAAAACTAACAAAATTAAGCCTGATACAGGGGAATTTTATATCCATAATAAAATTTTATTAGGGATGCAATGGCCCTTGCGAGACCTCCTGCCCCAAGTTATTATGGGGGCTGAGAGTTTAGCGGACCTCAGGAAAAATTGACTGCGCCAGAGAATAACGTCATCCGGCGTGATGCAGTGCTGGGGAGAAATCTTTGACGTTGTGGTTCCTGCAATACTCAAGGGTAGCAATGGGTAATTCAGGTCTCAGCACCCTGTATGGTCTTTTGGGATGTCTACGTTGACTAGACCTCTGCTACCCCAATTCTAGGTGCCTCCTCCATCCTCGTCCCACCTGCGGGCACCCTACTCCTGGAGGACCATAGTGCAACCCCTTGGCTTGCCGTTTCCCCTCCTGCCACCTCCATGGCTGGGGCTCCTTGTGCTCCGGGAATTTTTGGGTTTGAAAGATGCACACAAAAGGTCCTGCCTCACCGTTTTATGCCGCCCACAGAGGGGAAAATCAAACGGTACCCGGCTTTTTGCAAGCCTGCAGCAGTCTGCTGGGGGGTTATTCTTCGTGGGACGAGAGGTCAGTTTTGCTTGACAAAGAGAAGGGCCTTTCTTTTTCTTTTATTTTTTTTTTCGTTGCAGTGCTCTGCACTGTGCTCAAACTATTTTTATTCCTTTTTCCACCCTCGTGATGGGATGAGGCAGTCAATAGGGTGCTTCCATGGCCTCGTTTCAGAGAGGGCTTTGCGGAAGTTGAAGAGAGGGGTTATTATTAAGTCCTTGTGGTGCTAAAGGTGCTTTGAAGCCACACCTGGACCCGCTCATGATCTAAGCCTGGACCACCGAAGAAGAGAGGGCAGGGCAGTACCCAGGGATGGGGAACAAAAAAAGAAAAGCTTTTTTTTGTGTGTGTATTGACTCTCCTTTGGTTGCTTGGGAAAAGCAGGTTGGACTCTCTTCTGTGCTGCCCTGAAAACTTTGGGCAGTGCTACCTCCTTTCTGGAAGAGTACTGTGACTTTTCTAGGGGATAATACCTGTTTAAAGCTGGGTTAACGATGGGGTCCTTCATCATTACTTAAGGTTATCATCCCAATTTGGCGTTTGATATCTTTTGGGAGCGCGCCAGCGATGAAATAAAGCAAGCGGCGGACCAAAACTCAACCTGAGCTTAGCGATGTCTTTGCTTGTAATAGAAAAGTTGCACAAAATCGAGTAAATTGATTTTAAATCAATTTATTTAAAATGGCGCAAACCCCTAATACAGACAGAACTAGTTTAACCTTTGCTTAAATTGATTTTGCTTGCACCAGTAAATTACCGAGTGAGACTGAACTGATTTAATGGAGGGTTAAGCCTGTTTAAGTGTGTCCATTTTCGGGGTTTTCATTGGTTTGGAGGGTGAGGATGGCCCAGTCATCGGGAGCTCGTGGGGGGGCCGGGAGACCTGATTTCTCTTTCTTGCTCTGCCACAGACATTGGTGAGTTCCCCTCCCTGGGCCTCAGTTTCCTCGGTGTGATGGGGGATTATAAATTTTGCCCGTTTTGTAGGAGCGTTGTTGCCTCGGTGGTGAGAAGTGGACACCTTAGGGGTTGTCTGTCCTGAAAAAGAAATAGCAGGTTCTTTACCAACTCAAGTTAAAGTAGTAGTAAAGTAGCTGCTACCAGCTTCAATTTGAGTTGGTCAAACTGAGCCGGGGCCATATTTTGGGTTGCGGGATGGGAAACTCCACGTTTTTATAACGTGAGGTTTGAAACCCCAACCCTACACACTGCCAGCATCGCTCCTCCGGCTGGCAAACGCTGTGTTTGAGGACAAGTTGGAGCATCTCCTGCGGGACGGGGAGGGCTGCAGGCTCCGCGCTCGTACGTGCCTTTTGCTTTGACATTTGTCTTTCGGGGCTTGTTCGGAGAGGCGGAGGGAGGCCGCTGGGGATGCGCCGGCTTCGCCTGGATCCTCCGAGGAAAGGAAGCAAAAAAAGTGGAACCCAGCCCCGGCAGAGAGTTTGAGGTTAAGGTGGTTTTCCCGCACGCCAGAGTGGCTCAGACCTATGTTTTTGGGAGCGGAGGAGCCTCCGTCCACCTGAACAAGTGTTTTTCAGCGGATAGTAAATCCGTCGTGTTGCTTGTCTGGGAGTGATGTGATTTGAATTAATCAAAATGCTCAACTGCAGGAGGGGAAAGGGGGAAAAAAAAAAAAAAAAGGTGGTCTAGATTGATGGAAGAAATGGAGTGGTGATAACTGTGTTTTAATCCAGTAGCTGAGGGCTTAGAGCAGCCGCCTGGGAATCAATCCTCCTTTTTTTTTTTTCTGCCTGGGGAATTTGAACCCGCAGCTCGCCGGGAAGCGCTGAAGGACGTTGGCGGATGGGAGGCGCTGGGCTGCCCTCCTGCTTGGAGCGCTCTGCTTTGTATACCAATAGGTATTTATTAATTAGGAATCCGAGTGGCTCCCTCGTTCAGAGGTTAGGCTGCTCGCTGGGGAAGCTCCGGTCCCTATTCTCATTAAGGTTTAATTATACAAAGTAAAATATCATCAACAGGAGGGAGCGAGCCCCCCTGAATGCGGTATGAGGGGGTGGCTGGGCGGGAGATGGACACGGCTTCGGCTCCCTACGCACGGGGGAAGCTGAACACCTCCAGTCTGGGGCAAAGGTGCAAATTCGGGGTGTAGGAGATTGTCAGTGGCACAGAGGTCAGTCGGCGCCCGAGCAAAACCAGGTGTCGCCGTGGAATGAGTGGCAGAGGAGCCGAGGCTGCTGTTAGCTTAAATACCCATCTGCGTGCGTCCCGGGAGCCTATAAATTTCAAGGGATAATTAGTAGCTGCCATGCAGAAAGCAGCGGGGCACTAACCGTTGTCACTTGAGTTTCAGAGCATCTTCTGCCCAGGCGCTGGCACGGTGGGGAGGAGGGACAGTGTTGTCCCTCCTCCTCGGGTCCGACGCCAGCAAGGGGCTCGTCCCCGGGGGAGGATGAACTTAGAGGATGGGAGGGCTCAGGGAATGGCGTGTACATGGACGGTTTCATTTTTGAATTGGAGAAACTGAATGGGCAAATGAAAGCATCTCACCTCCTTGACCATGGTCGCCTCCAAACTCTTTCTTCTTATGGCCCATCTCTCTGCTGCATCTCTGGGTCTTTCACCACGGCACGCATCTTGATCCTGGTTTTTGCGAGGTGGAAACGGAGCTAAAAGTGGTTTTACTGCCAAGATAAAGATAAGTTTCTTAATTTTCCCGCCTCTCTGGTCACCAAATGGCAGGTCCCGCTCCCGGGGTGGCTGGGGACAGAGCAGGGTCTGACGGGGACAGAGCAGGGTCCGACGAGCACCGCGGGCTCGGCCTCGCCGCAGGGAGGGAGGCTTTAACGAGTTCACGTTTTGGAAGCGCTCTCAGCTCTTCAGGTGAAAGTTGCTCTCCAGGAGAAGTGCAAAGAGCGCTGATTTGCATTCTTATTGCCGGCAATATCCATAGGGAGAGAATGTCAGAACAGCTGTTATGTCAAATTACCTTCCTCCAGTAACAGGGGATTTTATCTGTCATCTCGTGGAGGGCAGAGGCACTCGCCCCCCTTGGGGGAAGCCTGGTTTTGCATATTTTTTGCATCTAGTGCTTTCTGAAATGACTTAGCCTAGCCCGGCACGGTGCAGGGGAGGCACCGGGCGAGCAGCAGTTGAGGGACGGAGCGGAGCAAAGGGGACGGGGCGAGGGCTGGGGGCAGCCCCGGTGCTGCTCTTCCCCCATCGCCTGCCCAGGACGATGCCCGGGTCCTTCCCCGTCCCGGGCCCTCGTAGCGCGTCCCACGTCGTGAAGCTTTTATTACAGGCTTTTGATATAATCACTTCTTAATTAACTCAAGCGATGGCTTTATTTTTTGGAGCACATTTCCAAGGGCTTAATTTTATTTCTACACAAAATTAATATTTTAAGGGTTTGGGTTTTTTTTTCCTGCTGGGAAGGAAGCGCCAGCGTCCACGCAAAGATGGGGGGGGGGGAGAGGAGGAAGCTGAGCCAGCGCCGCTCCTCGCGCCGAAACGTTTCTGCTGCCGTCTGTGTTTTTCCCAAGCAGCCATCAAGTTCTAGCGATCATTTGCAGGGAGGAAAAAAAATAAAAATAAAACCAAGGCTGGATGAGGATCATTAAAAGGCTCCATCTGGACCGAATTAAGGACGGGCGATGGCAGCAGGACTTGGCCCTGCCTGGCTTCTGCTGTGCCCGTCGCAGCCAGGGTCAGCTGGCCAGACTATTTTTGCATTTAGGCAAGATTTTGGGGGCTCACAAGAGCCTCTAAATGTGCTTTGTGCCTCTTAGCTGTTTGGGCAATAAAGGTCTGCAGCTGGGGGGGGATGCTGAGCATGGGTTTGGTGCAGCTGGACTCAGTGTGGGGTGGCTTTGGGGCAGGGGTTGCCCTTCAGTTTCAGGATTCTATGATGCAGGGGCTGCTGAACAGCAAAATGTGCTGCTGGTGCTCTCTCTCCCCACCTTACCCTGCCCTGAGCCCCCCCCAGGCAGCTCAGGCTGGTTTTGTCCATGGGGACCCCATCATAAAGCTCCAGGCTGGGAGCGGAGGTTTGGTCGCACCAGCGATGTGTTGTGCCTCGGTTTCCCCTTCCACGAAGCGGCGCTGATGCTTTTTCTTGAGGTGCTTTGAAACATATCGGGGCCCTTAGGAGAGAAAAGTACTTCTGCTGTCGTCCACGGGAATGGCTCCGGCTTGTCCGTGCCTTTTGCTCAGCCTGCAGCTCGGGGCAGGTCTAAGCCAAGTGGTATCTAATGGGAATCTCTCCCTCTGCCGCTAATCCCGTGTGTGCGGTCCAGCCCTAAGCTGCTCAGTGGCATTAGGTTTCTAATTAAGCTTCAGATGGGACAGGCCACCCCAGGGAGAGGGCCACGAATAGAGTTGGGTGTCCCCAGCTAGGTGAGCCCCAAAATAGCCACAAGGCCAGGTCAGATGAGCTGGACATCAACCGCCTCCATTTCAAGCACTTTGGAATTAAATCACCCCACCAATTCCCAGCCTGCGGCCAAGCCTGGGAGCTGGGACTCAGTCCCGCAAGGGTCAGGACATCCAGGCTCTGCTCCCCATCCCCTGATGGGCATCCATCCCCTGCATCCCTGCTGGTGGTACCCCAGGGATGTGACCGTCCCCTGCGCCCCCAGGTCAGGAGGCATTAAATGTTGTGTGTGATTAATTGTAAGGGCTGGATCACACCCGCAAGCTTTGATGCATAATCCCTTTGCTGTGCTATCATTCCCTTGCTCCAAACATAAAGAGTCTAGAGCGAGTTAAGCGCTGGAAGAGGGACGCTGGGAGATATTAAATCTCTGTAGTCTTTCAGAGGCTCCATAATTCATAATCCTGAAACGCACAGGCTGATAATTGCCCTAATCACTGGAGAAACATGGCCAAAATGTACTGAAATAAGCCATAAAACTCATTACAAGATAACAAGATTCTATCTATTCTCGGAGGTCGCGTTAAAGCTCGGCAGGTCAGGGAGTTAATCACCTCCTCCAGCAGAAGCATCGCCGATAAGCGGCGGCGCGGGGCGCGTGCCCGCAGCCTGCCTCTCGCCCCGCGGTCCCCACCCGCCTTTGGAGAGGGATGCGAAAAGGGGATGGGGGTGCAAGCGGGTTGGATGCCCCAGGGGGGACCAGGGGCAGGGCCGGGGAGGCTGAGTTATCCCTTCTCATCCAGAGAAGCAGCACGGCCTTTGCAGAGCGGCGATGCTTCCCTCGCCGGCTGCTGCAGCCCGATGCTCCTCAAGGACCCACCTTGTGGTTTCTTCTGCTTGGCACAACCAACTGAGCCTTGGTAAAACCCAGTTTCAGGGTTTTTTTTTGCTGGGTGTGATGCTGTGTGCCCTGTTTTCCAGGGGATTGGGAGTTAGGACGCTTTCCTAGGATCCAGGTGTGATGCTGTGTGCCCTGTTTTCCAGGGGATTGGGAGTTAGGACGCTTTCCTAGGATCCAGGTGTGATGCTGTGTGCCCTGTTTTCCAGGGGATTGGGAGTTAGGATGCTCCTCCATCGCTCCTGCTGCGTATCAGCTTTGCTCCAACCCAAGTCTTGGGGGGAATTCAAGTGTCTGGGCTCAGCACTGCTGCAACATTGCTTAGGGGGGGGACCCACTGCAGCTCCTCTTTGGGAAACGTCCCTGTTTGGGCTCTCTTTGAGAGGGCTCGTGCCCTTTGGAAGCGGCTGCGGGTGCCCCCCGTGGCACGGGACAGCCGTGCGCTGGCGCCGCCGGCAGCCGCCTCCCCGCTGGATTTGTGGTGATGGAGAGCGGGCGCGCGGCTAATCCATAATCCTCGGTAAACGCTGCTGATGAGTCAGTGCTCATTTAACATGAAATGGCCCTCCTGTGAAATCCATCTCCTTGGATTTAGCAGGGCTGCTTGTTGACTAAATATTAATTGGTTATTAAAAGTATCGGTGAGGGGGAAGAAATTATAAGTTTCCCCGGGGCTGCGGTGTGTTCTGCCTCCCCCGCACGTGCCTTTCCGTGGCCCCTGAGCACAGGGACCCCCCTACTCCTTCAGTGCCTGAGCTCTCCTTGCTCAGATTCGTTATCCTCCTTTTATTTACTGCCCTCGGCCTTGAAGGAACTGCGGGGAAGGGACCCAAGGTCCCCTGGTGCTGATACACAACACCTCCGCGCATCCTTCTTCTCCGACCTAATCCTCCCCCTTCCTTTTTCCTTCTTTTTCTCATGAACCTTTACAAAAATGATTAGTTTTTCTCTCTCCCCCTGCCTCGGGGGAGATAAATGCAGCGAGGGCGAGGGTTGGTAGATGTGGTACCGGGGAGCACGAGGGGCTGGGAGGAGGGAAGAGGGGTGGTGGGATAGCGAAGTCTCTTCCGATGTCTCCCAAATCGCATGGAATGCTGCTGTAGCTGTGGATGGGGCGGTGGGGTTGATGGGAGGGGGCGAGCGTGGAGCCCAGGAGATCTACACCTTCCCCGCCATCGCGCTCCGTCTGCAGGACTGCGGGAGATTTGCCGAGCCGAGAAGGGGCCGAGGACCAAAGCATCTCCTCTCCTGATGGAGAGTGGGGGCTTGAAGTGAAGGAGACCCCGGGGGGTCTTTACAGGTGTTGGGGAAGAGGGTTGTTGCTTGACGGTTGGCGATAACGCTCCCGAAGGGCCGCAGCATCCCTCCGTGGGTCCGTGGGGAGGAGCCGTTTGCTGTGCTGTGGCTGGAATTGAGCGTTTTAAGCAGAGAATTGGGAGAAATAAGGGTACCCAACGTGGACTTCAGTGGTTCGCAGGGAGGGTGGTCAGGGGCAGCCTGGGTCTGCGCTCGGTGCCAGTCTGAGCAGACCCACCGCAGCATCCCGGGGTGATTTGCAGTGATTTTCTCGTGGACAAGCTGTAGGGCAGGGTTTTAAAGAGGAAAATCATTTCAGCTGGGAAAAACGCATCTTTTTTTTTTTTTTCAGTAAGAAACGAATAAAAGGAATGCTTTTTGTGTGCTTGCACGGACCTGCGTCCTGCTGGGTGACAGGAGCAACAGTTTAAAGCTGTCATGCATTTTTCTGTCCCCTAATCCTCCCTCCTGCTTCACGGGGGATGGCAGGGAGCCCCGTGGGTCCTGCAAATGAAGATCCCCACAGGTGCGGAACGTGTTGCTTTGCCCAGTGAGAAAAATCAATAAATATGCCTGCTGCAAAAAAAAAAAAAATAAAAAAAATAAAAACCACCAGCACAATACACAGGAAAACTTGCTACAAAGCGGGGAGGAGGGAGAGCAAGAGCTCCTCTCAAAGGAATAGCTGTTTGAGAGGGAGACCTTAGAAAACCGATAATAAAGCAAAGCACTTTGCTGGGGAAGTGGAATAGCATCAGACTGGGGATGCTGCGGGCACCCGCCTGCTGAAAAGGTTTTGACTCTCGCCCTGGGTTTTCCAGAAGGTTGTTTGTTGTTTTGTTTTAATCTCACCTTCCCGCTGGAGCTCTGCAGGCGTGAGCGGAGGCGATGGATGGAAAGGGGCTGCGGTCCCTCTTGCGCGTTCCTGGAGCATCCCCGCGGGCCGGGCTGTGGGGATGCTGAGCACCATCCCCGGCTGCGGCGGGGCTCTGTCCCCATCTAGCGATGGCTGCGCTGTGGTTGGCGCTGCCGCAGCCTCCGCCGGCGCAGGAGGGCTTCGTGGGGTTTGATTATTTTTTTGCTTGATTGCTCCCACGCACCGGGGTGAAGCTGAACTTGACCCCTGCCTGCTCGGGGCTGCCTTCACCTCCCCTCCCGGCAGCACCGAGGGAGGGGGGTTAAACCCACCGCCGCTGCGTTTAAAGCTAAAAGCCAGAGAAACCCCATGAGTTGAGGGGGATGAGGAGCAGCCGGGCTGTCACCCCTCCTGGTTTTGTGATGGTGTTAGGAGGAACTGGTAATTCATTAGAGTGGGCTTTGTTTGCTGTGCTCCGGGCTGGGCAGAGCAATTAGGGCATCCTCCGAGCAGGTATCAACCTCCTGGGAAAGGAAGGGAGAGGGATTTATGTCTCATGTACCCGCAAAAGAGAGGTGTGGGCCAGCAGGCAGGGTTGGGCTGTGGGGCGTTGTGGGTCCAGCAAGGGGAGGGAGGAGGAGGAGGACGGTGAGGATGGAGCACCGGCAGCCGACCGTGGCGTCGTGGCCGCGGGGGACGGAGGTGATGGAGCGCTCGGAGCTCCAGCCTCCCGTTACCAACGGGGACCGTCTCAGCCTGGAGCTTTGCAGTAAAACCCCACTGCCCATCACAATCGAGCCAGTCTCAAGCAGAAGGATTTTTTTTGGGGGGGATGCGCTACTCTCTGTAGTGACCATTCATGGCAGGGGGGTTGGAACTAGATGACCTTCAAGGTCCCTTCCAACCTAAATCGGAGCAGGCACCAGGGATGGGATATTTGTAGACAGGAGCTCAGGGTGGGCTCTTGCTCTCCTCCCGTTCCTCCCATCAGCTCATCCGATCGGGATGCTCAGCCTGAAGGAATAACCCCCCCAGGTCTTAAATACGCTCGCGGTCTTCCTATTCAGGCAGCACACGTGGCTGCGGATGCTTTGCGAAGGGACGAGGAGGGACGAGACCCAAATTTCTCCCCCTTCCCAGTTGGACCGTGTGAAGACTGTACGTCACGTTTCCACAGGTTTTGAGGTTTTCAATACAGCGCTCGTACACCCGCAACGAGCGTGTTGTAAAGGTGGGCAGGTGGAGGGATGGAGATGGTAAAACTTCTCTTTAATAATAAAAATCTCTTTTTTGGTACTAAGCTTTCCTTAGGAGAAAGCTTAGGAGGAGGTGGACACTGGCACAGCGTGGAGCAAAAATAAAGCCGTAACGGAGAGAAAACCGGACTCACCGAAACACTTTGAAAGTAAGAGAGTCCTTTAAAAGAGGGGGGGGGGGGGGAAGAGGAAGGGAAAGTGGGAGGAAAATATCTTTCAATTTTTGCCATTTCAAAGCTTTAAGCTGACCTGATTTCAAAGAAAGCGTGTGTAATACTTTCCCTCTTTCTTCTTTTTTTTTTTTTTTTC
>VUYV01000136.1:2330805-2342382 GCA_008711295.1 Anarhynchus alexandrinus
TTTTTTTTTTTTTAATAAAAAAAGGGGTGTGTGTGTTTGTAGTTTTTTTTTTTTTAAAAAACCTTACACTTTTCTTATCTGGTGGTTTTAGTGCAAATCGTGAAAGTAAGGATCTAAACCACCCCCAAAGCCTCAGCCGTTTGTAAATGCGTTATTAAACCCCGCTCCCGGAGCGGGGCAGGTGACTGCGGGGTTGGTGATGCTGCGGCAGTGACACCGAGCAGCCAAGCGAACAAAAGGCAACCCGATGGGGACGTGGGGACTCTTATCCGGGCTGAGTTAGAGACACCGGCTCTGTAATCACTGGCAAAAAGGAGATTAAGAAGGGGCTTCGTTGAGGGCTTACACGTTTCTGAAGGGAATTGAGCGGATTGATGCCACGAGGCTTTTTGAGCTCGTGTCAGATTAGAGGAACAAGTGGGCATCAATTTACGCCAAGACGCCGCAAAGCAGGACACTAAAGGAATTTAGGTGAATATACATATATTTAAAATATTTTCCTATGCGCTGTGATTAGTTAATCTAAGTCATTGACTACCCAAGGCAGCAGTCAGAGTAATCAGCGCAAATGACTTTAAAATGAAGCCAAGCTGGTAATTAGGGATAACAAATGTCATGTCAGGAAAGCGGTGACTTGGCTCAACGGAGCTGCAGCTTTGCAAAGGTTGTCCGGACCCCGTGTCCACCCGGTGAGCGGGGAAGAAGGGTCGGAGATAACGGCAGGCTCTTTTGTGGCTGCGGCGAGCTGACGATGGAAAAAGCCATGCTGATAGTGCACTACACGGCTCTATATGGCCGCTGCCTCGGGGTTAACGCTCTCTGACCGCCCTTTTTGGGCTGGTTTATGGGTGCGAAGGGACCTTTCCTTGGAGAGGAAGCGGAAGGCTGCGCGCGTAGCTGAGCAAGTCGACCGAAAGGCGAAGATGACTTTTAGCTCGCCATCAGTATGCTTCAGAGTTAACATCGACTGGTGTGAATGCGTGATAAGGCATCCGACGCGTCTGCAGTGCTTAGCGCCAAATCTCCGCTGTCTGTGCTATAATTCAGAGCGAGTGCAGACCTTTGCTGAAGGGAGGGACTATTTTTGCATGTTTGTGAAGTGCACAGCAGGGCCCTGATTTCAGCTGTTATCTCTGGGGCTCACTGCAACAATAACAATATCGCAGAGCATGGAGTTTTGTAATGACTATTTTTACAAAGTCTCTTCTAGTTGCGTTTGAATTTTTTTCTTTTTTTTTTTTTGAAGTTGCTCTGCGAATAAATTTAATGCAGACAAAAAAAATAAAAAATAAAACATAGCCAACCCCCTGGAAAGTGTCACCTTCACAGTGACGCCGACCGTGGCACTGACAAAAATCGCCTGTCGGGGTGACGCGCTGGCAGATGGCAACCTCCGCTGGGACGGAGCAAACGAGCAACTAGAAATCCTGCAAAGAAACGGCCAAAATCACCCCCGGTCCGCCCAGTAATGAGGGCGAGGGCTGTGCCTGCTGGGAGAAATGGGTAAGGGACCCACCTCGCCACTTTGCACCCTCCCGGCCGGCGTGTGCCAAATCTCCACTCAGCCCAACCACCTCCCCAGCAAAGACAAAGCTGGAAGTAGTCTGGGAATTTCTTTTTCTTTTCCTTCCTTTTCTTCTTCTTCTTTCCCCCCCCTGCCTCTTTCCTTGCCCATGACTCCAGCAGACATCTGTCTAATGAATTTGAAGGCATTTATACTGGCCAAAGTGAAATGTATGAGGCTGATCGCCTTCATCTTATTACCGCTAATGGGAGCCCGGGTAGATAAATCCTCATGGATCCTGATGGAAACTTACCTTTAAATATCTGGCGTTCGGGGTGAAATATGGTAATGCTGAGTCCGGGGGGGAGAGGGAGGTGCACGCGGTGCCTGCTGCAGCCACGGGGCTTAATTTGCTCCTCTAGGGGTTTTAAGAGCCTTCCCGGTGAGATGCGGTCGCGGAGGGAGGAGAAGGCACCTCCAGGCTCGGTTTTGGAGAGGCGGTGGGTTTGGGCAGCCCTTGGCTTGGCCCCGCAGCCTCCTGGGGCTGGTGTCCCCGGGGGTGGTGGCACGGGGCTCGCTCGCCGGCTTTTCAGCCCCCAGTCCTGCTGGGCTGGATCAAAGCGGGACAGCGGGGCAGGGGATGTGACCACCTCGTCCTCCCCGTGTCTCCGATCCCTCCTTGGCGCTGGGGATGAACGGCGGCGAGACCGTGCACTCCATGGACAGCAAAGGAGGTGTCATTTCCCAGGGCTGTCAGAGCTACGTCCCTGTTGGTATTTATTTAATTTCTTTCCCCCCCAATAATCTCTGAACTCCCTGGCTAATTAAATAGCAAGTGGCTCTTAAGCACATGCCTAGGACTAAGGTTTAATAAGGCGGTAATAGGTACTGTGTATTTTTACATGTGTACCCAGCCTGAGGTGGTAAACCTCAACCCGGGTGCTCTTTAAATAATCAATAGTTATTTATTAAACATGGAGCAGCTATCCAGCTAAATTTAAATTAAAGTCCTAGCTGGGAGATGAGCTTGGATTTAAAGGAGTTAGCGGTCTGGCACGGCACGCACCGGAATCCTAAAACTGCTTCTCTTAACCCGACCCTATCCCTGCACACCTTCCCACGCCGTGCCTGGCTGGGCTGGGGCAGCCCGGGGGTGTCGCAGGGCTGGAGGTGGCCGGGACGCCCATCCCCGTGGCCTCCGGGCTCCCCGGGGGCAGCTTGGTGCCGTGATCTCGGGGGCATGGGGGAATAGCAGAAGGGGAAGCAAAACATTGGCATTTCATTTGAGCCGCCGGCTCCCTGTTTGCTCTGCAAATACCATGGAAGGTTCATGTTTTTAGAAGGTTGGGGCTGGCTGCTTGCCCTCTGCCGGCAATTTGGGCGCGTGAAAGCCCGAATGAGAGCTCTCCTGGCGCTGCCGCTTCCCACCGGCGTCCGCGCATCCTCGGCGCGGGGTTTGCTGGCACGAGCCGGCGGGTGTGAACTGCACGTGGGAACCCTCTTATCTCTTTGGGGTTGGCCAGAGGGGCGATGCCCAATGGACCCGCGGGAGCGGTGGGGCAAAATACCCCGATGAGGGCAGCAAATCGCATCCCTGGGGTGGATGACAAACGCTCAGGGCACGCAACGTTGGTGTAAGGTTAACGCAACTCTCGGCATCACCTTTCCCATACCTTGTCCTCACTTTCCAGCCTTGAGGATGCTCACTTATTATTTTTTTCGTTATATTTTCACCGAAGGGGGATGGGGTGGCTCTGCCCTGCTGGCGCTTGAGCCAGATGTTTTCCAGCATCTGGGGACTTGCAAACCTCTCCTTGCAGAGCAGCTCTCCTCTGGGTTTTGTCTTCCCCGCTGCCGCCCCGGGCTGCGAGCTGGTTCCCGGCAAGTTGCCCGCGCCTGGAAGCAGCTCCCTGTGTGTCAATAACTGTGCTGCAATCGGTTCAGCATTCCTGTAGGGGAAAAAAAAAAAAGGAGGGGGGAAAAAAAAAGCGCGCCTTAACTGCTGCTGTTTATCCCTCTTATTTTCGGTTCATTTTATGCAGCTTCAAACGCCGCCGACACTCACCCAGGTCCATTAATGGAAAATAAAGGTCAGGGCTGGAGGCAGCAAGTGCTGCCGTCCCCGGCTCCCGCGCGGTGTGCGGCGTGCGTGCGAGGGCCGCAATCTTTTCAATTTTCTTTTTTTTCTGATCTGGTGGAAGCAATCAGGGCTGAATTGGCCCCGAGCGCTCGGCAGCGGCGTTCCCTCCCTGAGAGCACCCGGCGCGGCGGCTCCAGCCCAGGGGATGGGGACAGGACCACCGGGCAGGATGGCTCCTTGTCGCTCCTCGGTCCAGGCTGGATGTTTTGCAGCCTTGTCTCCTGGGATGAATCCTGTGGCTAAATTTAAGAGCCAGTTCCAGCTTATGGCTCTGTGTTCAAGGGTTTGGGATGATTTTGGGCAAACTGCTGCCTCAAAGCCTCACTTGTCCCAAAATAACAGTATTAACCTTCTCCTTAAGGGAGATTTAGTGATGTTAAGGGCTAAAACAAGCTGGAGGTTTCAAGGGAGGTCCCTCCACTTCTCCAAAGCACACCAGGAGCTGTGGTCAGCTGAAATGTTGCCGCTGAGCGGCGTTGAGTTGCCGTACCGCACGGGTGTAGGGTCTGGCACTGAGGCTCCTGGCCCCCGTCCCCTCCATGTCGGTGGGAATCATGGCCGAGACACAGGCGTGCTGCTTTTAATTCGGGTGGTGCGTAGGGCTCAGTGCCCTGCTTGGGTGTTTCTCCAAGGAGTCTGAGAGGATGAGGGCGCGTTCATCCTTCAGGAGATCACAGAATCATAGAATGGTTTAGGTTGGAAGGGACCTTGAAGATCATCTGGGTACCCCGTAGCGATGAGTTATGAGGCCGGGGATGGACTCTTGTCCTCTCACACTTTGGGGGCGCTTTGGAGTGCGGATCCCATCTCTTCACACAAAATAGCAACAGGTTGGCAGGAGCTGGATGGCGGCAGGCTGCAGCAGCCCCTTGCAGAGCTGGGGGTCTTCCCTTCCAGCCTGCCATAGGATAACTGACTCAGGGCAGCCAAAAACCGGTGGTATTTTTGAAATCTTGCCTCTGTTTGTGGCTTTTTCTCATGATTTTAACAATGTGTGAAGACAGCTCTTGCCTCTCTCTCATGCGTGGTCGCTGTGTGATGTCTCTATCAGGCGGTGGTTTGTGCCGAGCGTCCGTCTCCAGCACGGCAGCGTGTCCCTCCAGCTCTCCCCCCTCACTCCCCAGCTCTCTCAGTCGCTTCGTGATGTGGCTACGTGACAAAGTCCTCCTTGCTGCTGCCCTCAGGCTCTGCTTTCCAGCTGGAACGGAGGAGTGGGGGAAAGGGGAGCTTCATTTTGGGGTCAGATATGAACTCCATCGCGCTTTACTCCTTCCAACCCCCCCCCCAGTCCATCACGTCTTCCCTGCAGTCAGGTCTTTTATCTCCTCATCTTCTTATCTCCTCGCACGAGCCGGGATGACCACCCCTGCTGGGAGACCCACCTCCAAGGAGCATCTCCAGGACCTCCCGGCGGGCGGTGGGAAACGTGCTTTAGGACCGGCACATCCTCTTGTTTGTATTTCAAAGCACCGGTGCAGAGGGACTGGGATTTTTGCCCGAGTCTTGCTGGAGGGAAAGTTTTCTCTGGCTCAGTTCACAGAACCAAGGATTTTATTTTTCCCCCCTCTGCTTTATTCTGATACCTTTTTAACAGGATCAGGTAAATAAGCAGACAGAGTATACGGGTTCACAGGCCCCCAGAGGTGAAAAGCCACCGCAGATTAAAGTATTTTTTGTGATCTCCAAAGCAGCTGTATTTTACATGCTGACCCTGTTTTGCTGATCCTATTAAGGGGTATCCTGAAACACAGCACCTCGTGGCTATATGCTTTTTTGGCTTTCTGCGAGCGGGTTTTTTTTTGGGTTGTGTTTCATTTCGGTGGGTCTCGTGCCTTGCCTCAGCCCCTGACTAACCAGACCCCCAGACGTAAGGTCTCTCCTTGGGCTGGAAGGGGGTTACCATTAATCTGGGACCAAATTCCCATAAAGTCCTTTGAGAAACATCATCCCCCACATCTTGAAGGTCACCCTTCTGCTCTTCTGGAGCGGCTGATCGTCTGTTTGGGTGGAGGGAGCTGTGACAGTTCGGGGCCAGGCTGGTAATTTCTTATCTCTATCTATTTCTTATCTCTATATTTCCATGTATGGGATGTAGGTGCTGGGAACAGGGAAATGGGGAGGTGTCCTCTCCCCTTTACCAACTCTTCTGGGGGGAAGGGGGGGGTGTAGCTTCATTACACCCTACCAGTGACCCCACTGCTCCTCCCAGCATGTCTCCATCCCTCCTTATTTCCATTGTGGCCCTCTTCCCAGGGACAGTGCAGAGATTTTGGGAGTCACCACGAACCAGCGAGGAGAGTTATGGACTTCCCTCCTCCTTCCATTCTTGCAGTGCTGGAAAACTCAACCACCGGTCTGAATATTTGAAACCAGCCCTCCTGCAAAGCCCTGGACCCCCAAGCACCCCCTGAGCTACCTGTCAGAGCCTGTCCAGGGACCCCCTCTCATGCTAATGAATAAGGACAGTAATTAATGATCGCCATTATTTGCGTTGAGGGCTATGAGCGCTGTCACCGCTGACTGCGCTGGCAATTACAAAGGCTGCTCCTGCCTTGCGCTGGCCGGAGGAGGAGGAGGAGGAGGAGGAGGAGTGACCGTGATGCTCGGGGTCGGCCAGCCCAAAAGTGCCCCTCGGGAGCACGGGAGCGACCGGCAGCAGGTCCCCGCGGCGCTCCAGTCACCTCGCCACCCTCCTCCTCCTCCTCCTCCTCCTGGTATCAATCAGCCCGGCGGAGCCCGCTTCCCCAGATGGGTCTCACTTTCTGTTCCATCTCATTTGACACTTCATCAGCTGTAGACGGCAGAGAGACGTGTCAGCTCCTGAGATCCGTCCCCTACCTGCCAAAAGGCTTCTGCTCCTTGGCGAGAAATGTGATTAGGCTGCTTCGCGGCGGAGATTCCTCTCTCGGGGGGAGGCAATCGCAGCCCCCGTCCCATTCCCTTCCCCTTCCCCAGCCCAGCAAAGCCTTGTCGCTTACTCTGGCCCAGTGTGGAGGTGACACAGGGCTTTCTGTGCTTGCTAACGAGCCGATTTGCGTGTACACATTGGGATGCTGTTCCTATGCAAAGGGGCTGTGTGCCTGGGGCAGGACGCAGAGGCGAAAGGCTGCACTCCTCCTTCGCTGGGTTAAGCACAAGCCGCCGCTCCCTGTGCGAAAATACCGGCAGCGTACGCGAGCTCACGGCCAAAAGAGGGGTGGGAAAAACTTTTTCTGCCCATGGAGGTCGCTCCTGGAAGGTCTGACGGCCGCTCGGTGTGGAGGAGAGGCTGGGCAGCAGAGGCAGCCGCGCCACGCCAGCAGCCTGGTACCTTCCCCTTTCATCCCTCCGTGTCCTCTGGCAGCCGGGAAGATGCTGAGCCAGCCCAGGAACTCCTCCCGAGGTCCTGCTGCTCATCCCGCTCCGTAGCCGGTCCTCTCCCCCTGTCCCTGCTGCTGTCTGGCCCGGGGGAAGTTTCTAAGGATTTCCCCACATATGTCGGTGTCCCATGAACAGTAACGATGGGTGTTATGTTTTGAGGTCGTTTGAAGGGAGAACGTAAAACCTAATAGGTAAAAAACCACTTCTCCATCCGTGTTCCTTAGGAACGCGGATGTTCCTTGGTCTCTCAAGCGTGGGTTTGGCGAGTGCCCTTTCCGTGGGGGTGGTGATCCCGGGGGCTCGGCTCGGCTCTCCCCCATGGAGCTGGGGCGCGACTGCTGAGCCCCGTGGCAGTCGGCTCGAACCGGGGGGAAGGATGTTGTCTCTGGAGTCGCTGGCAGGTGGAGAAGCTAAAGGAGGTGAGGATTTAAGAGCCTCGATTCCTCCCGTTGCGCGCTGGGGCTGCGACTTGTGATAATGCCCCTAGGCACCGACTGTAATGCACGTAATAAATTAAAACCAAAAATGTGATTACTTTGTCGCTTGGAAGACAAATGCGTGTGCCTGGGGAGTAACAAAGCATGTTTGATTTGTTGTTGTTTTTACTATGTTTACTATTATTATAACTTATTCCAAATTATTCCGGTCTGAAGCGGAGAGGAGGCTGCGGCTTCCAGAACTCTGCGGAGAAGGGGGTTTGGGGAAGGGACCTGAAGGAGGCAAATCCTATAAAGCCGTGTGTCGTGGCAGCGAAGGGTCTTGCTTATTGGGATGCCAGTGGGGGAACTGGGAAGGTCTGGATGGCGACGGGGTTGAATGGTGCTGGTAGACATCAGCTGGATGATTTACGGCGCTGGGGGGGAGATCCGGACCCCGTGGCGATGGGCTCAGACCAAAGGTGCGATAGGGGTGAATGTTTTGCGATCAAAATTGATCGGAAGAGAGTCGTCACCACCCCCCTTTTTGGGACAGAAAGCTGAGGTTGGAGCCTTTCTGGGTGCTCGCTCGCCCTGGGTAACCTTCAGCTCGGAGATGAGTCCTTGACTTTGGGTCCAGCTTGCTCCTGCATCCCTCCCAGCGAGCAGCATCACCCGGGGAGCAACGTGCTCCTCAGACCCTACGAGGCACCCATGGGGACAGCTAAAGGAGGGATCCGCTCTTCTTTTCTCCTCTGTAGGAGCAGAAATCTCCAAAGAAAGCTCCATCTCCCATCATTCCTGACTGGGGAAAAAAAAAAAAAAAGAAATGGAGCTTCTAATACCCATCTCCACAGGAGTCTCTAATGCTAAAGAGCTTAGAGGGAGCGCTCGTGACTTTGAGAAGAGTAAAAGCCTCCCTTGTCCCCTAAGCGGTGTCCGGCTCAGTGAGCCAATGCGCTCTGATAACATGGCAGATGGGTATTTCCAGCATTTGTTTTGATGATGAAAGTGTACATTGTGCTCAAAGATGCCCCCAGGACACATTGTTCTCTGGGTAAAGTGATGAAAATTAAAACTAAGTTTCCTAGGTCAAAAGGACGCTCGTTAAACCGTTCAGGCCTAAGAGAAAAAAGAGGGTGGGGGGAAAAAAAAGGCCCAGCTAACGAAACCCAGTCCTTTCCTTAAAGGAAAGTGGCTGTGGAGGAGCCGCGTGGGATCTGTTTGTTGTTTGCCTGCACTGGAAAAGCTGGTTTTGGATGATGATATTGGTGCATCAGGCACGAGGTGTCCCCTGTTAGGGAGTGTGGTGGGGGCTGGAGGGGCAGAAAACTCTGGGGTGACTCTTCTTTTAGGGTTGCAGCCAGTGCAGTCGTGCCAACCGGGAAAACACGGAGCTGTGGGGTTTAATCCCGGGAGTTTAATACGTTGGGATGTGGTTTGCTGCGCCAGTGGGTGATGGGAGGTTGGGGATGTGCTGGTGGGCAGAGCTAATGGGGGGAGAAGTATTGCAGGAGGGGGATCGCAAACTGTCTTGCTGTAATGCTACAAGGTGTGTGCTGCTCTCTGCTTTGCAAAAAAACCTACAAACCAACCCAAACCCCCTCAAAAAAACAACAAAAAAAAGGGGCAACTGGAGGGAAATCATAGAATCACAGAATGGTTTAGGTTGGAAAGGACCTTGAAGATGATCTCGTTCCACCCCTTGCCCTGGGCAGGGACACCTCCCACCAGCCCAGGTTGCTCCAAGCCCCGTCCAACCTGGCCTTGAACACCTCCAGGGATGGGGCAGCCACAGCTGCTCTGGGCAACCTGCGCCAGGGGCTCACCACCCTCAGAGTGGAAAATTTGTTCCTAATATCTCATCTAAATCTCCGCTTTTTCAGTTTGAAGCCATTCCCCCTCATCCTATTACTCCATGCCCTTGTGAAAAGTCCCTCCCCAGCTCTCCTGGAGCCCCTTTAGGCACTGGAAGGGGCTCTGTGGTCTCCCCGGAGCCTTCTCTTCTCCAGGCTGAACCCCCCCAACTCTCCCAGCCTGTCCTCCCAGCAGAGGGGCTCCAGCCCTCGCAGCATCTCCGGGGCCTCCTCTGGCCCCGCTGTGCTTTCCTCCTCTGTTTTCCTCCCCCCTCGCCATTCGAGAAGAAGCCGGGAGCCCCCGGAGGACCGTGGTTCCCTCGGTGGGCGGCCGAGCGCCCCGTGGCGGAGACGGAAATGCCCATCGGTGGGAGCCGAGGGGCAGTGAGGAGCAGCGTGCGGCCGCCGCAAATTGCGGGGAAAAAGCGAGTGGGGTTATTCAGAGCCGCTCGGGGAGGGAGTTGGGTTTAGCAGTCAGGCGGGAAAAGCGGTCTCGGGTTCTTTTTATAACCTCATTATTGAGACAGCATGGGCAAATCGTTTCCCATTTTCGTTGCCCCAGTTTCTCCAGTCCTTCAGGAGCGGGACTGATTTTTACCTGCTGGTTAACGGGGGTGTGAGCGAAGCTGGGATTGTTCTTGCCAAGCGCTTGGGCACGGCCAGAAAAGCGGTGCCCCGGAAAGGCAGAGTGCTTTTTGGCCTCAATAACAGCGTATCAGACATTTCGGCTGTTGCATTTAGGCTCCACGCCGTTGTTATGCCATTGGAGAGTATGCAAAAGCAGCCAGGCCACCCATCGAATAATCGTATCTCGTTATTCACGATGTTTAAGAGATCAATTAAGAAGAAAAATTCAGTTTTTGAAGCTATCTTTCCCCTTCCTTCCCCCCTCCCAGAAACAACCCCAAACCAACCATCCCCGTGCCTTATTTTTCTGCGTGTCTTATTTTTGTGCGACATAAACGGTGCTGTATCTCTCTGAGTGCTTTTCCCCTTATTTGTTATTTGATTTGCCCTCCGGAGATCAGCAAAGAGCATCAAACGTCATTTTAGCTCTACCCTCTGGATCAAGGGAGGAGATTAATAGATGAGGGCTTTTATTGTGCGGGTATGCGCCTGTGCGTGCCGGGGTGCAGAGCGCTTTCTTCTCCTTAAACGTTTTCCATCTGGAATCAAATTTGGGACACTCTGCCCCAGAGTTGGAACACCTCCTCTCTCTCCCCCCCAAAAAACCCATCAGAAATATTAATCCCCCCGGCGGCAAGAAAAGCCCTGGGGATGCGGGGGGGGGGTTTTCATCCTTTTCTCCATCCTCCACCAACCCCCATGTGTTGTCTGTCATTAAAAAGTCTCCTTTTTGAGCTGGAAATGAATTTCCAGATAAAGTCAGGCACGCAGAAGCCTGACCTGTAGCCTCCTGTACAGGAGCCTGGCACCTCCTGTAATTACGCTGCGGATCAGCCCAACTTCTGATACATCCCTGAGCCACAGCAGAGGCACCAAATGCAACAGGTTTTTGTAGGATTAAGCTGTTCTATGGAAAAATATATATTTTATTCATATATAAAAATATATATGATATATAAATATGCATATATATATAATATTTTTTACTTTATTTTTTTTCCCATTCATTCTTTGCAAGCGTTTTCCTTTGGGGGAGCGGCAGGGCTTTTGTTCAGGAGCTGCACATCTTTCCCCATAAGCGGTATTTTTGCTCCGTGGAGCTTGCTCCCACCCGCTCCCAAAGCCGAGCCGGTTTTCCTGACACCGCAGCTCATCGGGAATCCCGCTGCAATCCCAACTTTCCTTTTTCCTGTTGAAATAAGTCTCTATTCAGGGTGGTGAAGCCCAAAAGCTCAAAAAGGCAGATGCAGAATGCTTCAAAAACAGGAGAAAAGAAGGGAAAAAATTAGGAAACAGTCTGTGAGTGCGTCTTTTTTTTTAATCCCTCCCTATTTTAAGGGCTGTGTTGAGCTAACGAGAGGTGCCTGGGGGCAGGGCAGCCCTTTGGACCAGTAGGGAGACCTGCGATGGGAAGAGGTGGGAACTTGAGTTTCTGGGTGGATTTCCTTAACGGCAACTCGTGCCTCAGTTTCCCTTTATCTGCTCTCACCTGGGCTGGACTGGGCAGTGGGGGCGAGCGCTGGGGAAGGGTCCGGGGACCACGCGCAGCCTTGGGCGATGCCGGTGGCACAAAAAGGTGTCGGGGTGGGGGATGCAACCAAAATCCAGGTGTTTAAAAAAAAAAAAAAAATAACCACGGTTGTATTTTATATAAAAATAAAACAAAACACCCTC
>VUYV01000136.1:2347915-2376873 GCA_008711295.1 Anarhynchus alexandrinus
GTGGATGGAGGTGCGGTGTGGATGGAGGTGCGGTGTGGATGGAGATGCGGTGTGGATGGAGATGCGGTGTGGATGGAGATGTGTTTGCCGAGTAGCGGTGCTGGAGGAAGGGGGGGAAGGGAGCAGCATCCCTCCTTGGAAGGGACGGGGCGAAGAAAACTCATCCCAAAGCGGTCCAGGCTTTGATGGTGGTGGGGCGAGAGATGCTGCAGCACGGGAGGGGACGGTCGGGATTTGGGATTGGGCTTTTTGAAGGAGTTCTAGGAGCTCAGGAAGAAATCAGCCTTTTACTCCTTTCCTCCTATGAGCTGGTGGTTACGAAAGTGAGCGTGCTTTCCCCGTGCGCCGCGTCAGCTGGAGATAAACACTTGATCCTCGACCTTTTCCACTCAAGAGTATTAAGGCCAGAGATGGGCAAAGACCAAGCTCTAGTGGGCAGTCTCCCCAAACCATCGCAAAAACCGGCAGCCAACCGGTGTGCTCAAAGTGTTCCAAAGCGTTCAAAGAGCTCCAAAAAAATAAGATAAACCACAGATTTGGGTGAAGCCGAGCGCTCCGGCGTCGGGGGTGATTGTCGAGGCGGTGCTTTGCCACGCTGAAGCGATGCGCGGGGGTGACCCCCACCCCGCCGACGGCGGGGGCTGTGCCTCTATCTGCAGCTCGGTTCCTGTCCCGCGGAGCCCTCCGCGCACCGCACCGCGTCCCCGTGGCCGAGAGCGGCCGCCCGTGGGTGACATTGTGGGGTTTCGCCGCGGCGGAGCCAACTCGCCGGCCCGGCAGGCTGCACGGCCCCCCGGGTTCTCCCCGGTGCCTTCGCTCTGATGGCTTTTCTGCCTGTTCCCGAAATAACCTGTCAAGCTCGAGCTAATAATGAGCCATAAGTCAGCGTCTCTCTGGTAGGTTGCCCTGGGTGTCTATCACAATCTTTAGGGGTGACCCAATTATGATAATTGGCCGATCCTCGCTACTGGTGTTGGAAAAGAATTGCCAAACAAAGAAGGAGAAATAAAAGCTCCTTGGAAACTCGCAGAAAACCCAAATATAGCTTTTTTTTTTTTTTTTTTTTCCCCAGGGCCCCTTTTGGCATGAGGTGCCTTTTAATATTAACCTTTCCAGTCTGCCCTGCTCTGATACCCGCAGAGAACAGCGAAATAAAACCCCAAATGCAGAGCATCGCATAAGTGATGCTCCACGCGGGTCCGGCATCGCTTGCGACCCGGAGATACGGCCGTTTGCTCAGCTTCATGTGTTTTGAGCAATAGTTTCACTCCCGTTTCGTCCAAAGACCTTGATTCTGCAAGAATATCTCAGATTATTCAGAGATGGACTCAAGGGAGGGAGGGAAGAGGAGTGATTTCTTTTCCACCCAGCTGTGTACGACATGTACCTTCAGTTAGTCAGGGCAAGATAAAGGGAATAAAGACAATTTTTAGCCCCGTCCTTACTCCTTTCCGTCCGTGTCCCCCCCCCCTTCCCTTTCCCCACGCACCGGCCTTGTGTAGTGCACTGGTATTATTTCTGCATCAGAATAATAATAATACAGAGAGAACACACTGTTATGACTGCTGTGACCTCCTGCCCAGCGTGCTCCGCTGGAACGCTGCTGGAATTGCAACTCGGCACCGGTCTTTTTAGTTGAAGGATCGCTTCTGGCTAATCTATTATTTACAAAACACACTCAGATTCATTTTTTATGGGGTGTTTTGATATGCTGCCATTTAAAAATTGGAAGGAAACGATGCACCTCGCGAAAGGTTGCTCTTGATTCCTCTTGCTCCTATTTTTGGTGGGTTTTGTCTCTTTTTTTTTTTTTTTCTGTTTTGATTTGGGGAGGGCAGGGTTTTTTTTTTGCTGTTACCATTCTAGTAAGGGAATTTCTTACTGTCACTGTTCCCCGCAGTGCTGTGGACAGAACCTCATGTCACACCTACACCTTCAGCGTCCAAGCTGCCCTGCGACCCTCCGGGTATTCCTGTAGGCTTTTCCCCCCTCTCTCAACTTGTGATACATAGTTAGGAGCAGGAAAGCGGTGTCTTGATTTCACCCCCTGCTTTTGCCCAGGAAAGCTGGGCAGGGAGGGAGAGGAGGGAAGGACCCCCGTGACACCCTCCCCCCCGGGGGATGCTCGGGCTTTCCGGCTGTATCATCATCTGGTACCTCCTGCAGCCTCTTGGTTCTGGAGCGCCGAGAAGTCCTCGCCGAGCAGGAGAGACCAAACTCCTGATACACCAAGAGTTAAGAGAGTTTCTGCTGGTGGTGGGGTGGCTCGGCACGGAGGGGAGAGCCTTTTTGGGGGGGCCCACGGCTTGCTTCGTGGGTGGCAGTGCTTCTCCTGGGTGTTTTATTGCCCGCAGGCTCCTTCTACTCTTCCGTACGCCGTTTTATGGTGCCCCTTTCTGACTAATGCGAATCCCATCCGGCATATATTAGCGGGAAGGGCATCGTTAGCAGGAAGAGCAGCGCTGTAAGAAACCAACCATGAATCTTCTGGGGCTCGCGGGGCTCTGCGAATAGCACAGGAGGGATTAAATATGTTCAGCTTTCCAGTCCGAAGGGAAGGGAAGAGGTTTCTCATCAGACCCCCGGCTGCAGCGTGTCCGCGGTGTGATGATGTAGCTATAATTAACCTCCTCCCCGACGGAGACTGAGCTGCTTTTCAATCACCCATGAGTTGCCCGGCGTGGGAAGAGGCGGTGTCTCGAGCAGGAAAAGCTTCATATCTGTTGATAAATAGAGGCCGTGCTCTTCAGCAACCAGGTACTTGAATGCAGGGAGCGTCGGCAGACCTCGTGCTCGTTTATATCGGTGCGCAGGGCTGAAGGAGGTGGTGTTTTATGCCTGCCTTCATCCATGCAAATGGGCAACGCCAGCCCTCCAGCGAGGAGATCTGCGCTCCTCCAGAGATATATGGGGAACAGCTTAACTTCGCTGACGTTTCCGTGCGGCCCCAAAGAGCTTTAGCTGTTATTTTATTAAAAACTCAAGGAAAGAGGTGGGCAAACCGCTTTCTGCCCCCCCTCAAATATCTGTTAATGCAGCTGGGTGGAGGATCTCCCATCGGGTGGGCTGTAGGGGAGGCAAGGAAGGCTTTGCAGCTCGGCGGAGGGTTCCTATATAGAGCTGATTGGTGACAACTCGGTCACCTATGGTGGGATAGAGGGATGCTGCAGGGTGTTGATGCTCAAAAATGGGGTGAGGTGCCCCAAATCCCTCAAGGGAGGTGGACTGTGGAGTGAGAAGGTGGTCTGGAAGGCAAGCCGGGGTGACGTACCAGCCGGTGGGGGCTGGCGGGACGGGACGTTGGGCTCCGCGTCCTTGGGGATGCCGCGATCCCAATTACTGGGTTAAGAGGCATCAAACTCGGCGCGATGGCTGAGGAGGAGTAAAGCGGGCTCTGGGGAGGAGCACGTGAGTGAGGAGCATTAAACAGAACAAAACTGATAATGAATGCTGCTGTTATAGCACCTGTCACAACTGCTCAGGAGTTTAATACTGTGCAATTTCAGGGGAGAGAAACATCTTTCTGTGATTTCTTTTCTTTTTTTTTTTTTAAAAGAGGAAAAGTATTTTGCGTTCTCTTCTCCATTTTAGCCTTTTTTTTAATCTCTTTTGTAAAGGTGGGGAAACTGAGGCAGCATATTGCACAGGCAGATGTGGGGGTGAGGGCTGGTGTAGGTTACTGTAGCATCGCTCCCTCTCCTACCCCCGTGCGCCCCTAAATCCTGGGGAAGGAGCCATGCAATCTTATTTTGAGAAGTCCACGTAGCCCCGACTTGCCACGCGGGGAATATTTAGGTCAGCCGAATCTAATTCCTTTTAAAAATCATAACATTATCATTTTAATTGCAAATGTTTTCATTAGGCACTGGCGCTTGGGAGCCTGGCACATGCCTGCGAAGGGTTTTTGCTTCTCGCTCGGGTGTCCCGCCTGCTAAGCCATAGCAAGAAATACTTTGTCCCCATTTACCCCCAACCTCCAAAACCCAACTGACCCTACACGCCATCCTCCGGAGACTCCTACAGCCCCATAGGATGACCGGGAGTTACAAAGTACCTTGGCAAACGCCACCGCAGCACCCGGTCCCAATGAAATACGGATTATTTTCTCTTTCTTTCGCGCTACCTGCCTTCCACCAAGAGCGAAGGCTGAGCGAGCACCTGGGGAACCGGGGATTTGCAGCCGTACCCTGCGAGCATCCCAGCACGGGCGCAGAGGTGTTGCCAGGCTGTCATTTCACTGTCGCCTTCTCTGCCGCGCTTTAAATTCCCCGGCAGAGCGAATTAGCTTTCCTTAAGTGAGTTATTGTGTCTCAAAGTCAGGGCTCTGCTTCCCGAGAATAAAACAAAACTCTCTGGAGATCCGGTCTTAATACCACCTGCCTGGAAGTCCTGATAGGGAACTTAATGCCGGAATGAATATTCATCCTTTGCGGTGGGAATTCTGATCCCGCTGCCCATCTCGGGGCGGGGGGAAGGGGATTACAGCCCTCTCCCGGAGGGGTGGCGTTGGTGACAGCTTGCTTTGGGATGGGGAGCAGAGGAGGGGCCGTCTGTCCCCGAATAGCCGCGTCCCGGGGCTGCGATGCAGCAGGCTGCAGTCCTGATTTTCAGGCAGGGCTGGTGAGATGCCGACTTAGGTTGGGACTGGGCGGAAAGAGCGATGCCACCTTCCCTGTGGGTTTGCTTCTTTCAGGTCTAAAGACCCAGGACTGAAAGATAATGCGATGCTGCTGCTTGCAGTCATCCATCCGTCCCTCTGTGGTACCTCTGTGAGCATCCTGGGTGCGTTCCACCTTTGCCCCAGGAGCGACCATCCATGGATTCCTGTGCTGTGCAGCACTCGATCCTCCAGCTGGGATGGAAATACTAGCGGGAAAACCATAGGAAACGAGATGCTGGGTAGCAGAGCCCCTCGCAGCTTACCCTAGCTGGGGCAGGAGGGAGCTCTGCCAATCCCTGCCGCAGCCCGGCGCTTCGTTATACCTTGTTTTAAATAGCATTTTTGTTTTCATAGCGGCTAATCTCTCCAATTTCCCTAACGGGCTGCCGCTCGGCGATATCCGCCGGGGAGAACGGGGACGGCGCGGGGACGCGGGGCATCTCCCACCCCTCGCCAACCGCCGCGGGACTTCGAGTGCAATTTTGTTGTTCTCGCGCGTCAAACGGCAGTCTTCCGCGCCAAAATCGCAACCTGTGCAAACTCGGCCCTAATCAAATCTATCAAGCCCCAATTTAGGAGCCTTGCTGCTGTCTGTTTATCAGGGAAATGGACTCAAAATTGGCCCCTTTAATGGAAACCCGGCGCTCTCACAAGCGTTTGAATTAATGGCAGTGCCTGCTGCGAGCCGGCAAGTTGGGCATTTGATTCCAGTTACAGGAAATTGCCATAATTTCTGCTCCGCGCTCCTCTCAAGTGACACTAAGCATCTATCTTTTTTTTTTCTTTCTTTTTTTTCCCCCTCTTTATTTATTTATTTTGGGAGAGGAGGATGGCATTGTACGTGGGTGCTTTTCCCCACCCGGAGCAGCCGAGGGCTTGTCTTGTTATCATGGCAACCCCTGCTTAGCAGCAGACCTTTTGTGTACTGAGAAAGGGAGAGAGAAGGGAGGTCTGGAGGAAGAAAAGGACGGTTCGGAGGGAGAAAAGGCTGCAAATAAGATTTTAAGGGCTGGTTTCACAAACGGGACAGTTGATGCATGGCCGTTGGGTGCTGCCTGCAGCTCCCGTGCTTCTCCGGTGTAATGGAGAACCAAGGGACAGCCCGGGAGATGTCCCATTGCTGGGGTTGGACCTCTGAGGAGGAGCAGCGTGGTCCTCGGGGTGCCGTCCCCACAGAGCATCCCCCCTCCCGGCCCCTGGGAGGGTGGCTGCTCCTGGCAGAGCTCCTGGTCCCGCAGCCGGCAGCCTTCTCCTTGGGTGACCTCCCGGAGAAGCAGCTCTCTCCCGCGCGTCTTTGCCGAGGGAGAACAGCTTCTTAATTTAGACGCCCGAATACAAGTATGTAAACATCCCGCCCCGCGCTTCAGATGCTGTGGGGCTCAACTGTTTATTTCACCCGCGCCTGAAGGTCATCCTCATCCCCCTGGATGTTCAGTTGGGTTTGGTGCTGGGTTTGTTGGTTTTTTTTTTGTTTCCTCCCCCCTTTTTTTTTCCTGCTGGCAAAGGTTACTCGGGGAGACTGAGCAGCCGGGGGCCCAGGGCTCCGCTCCCGGCTGTAAAACAGGGAAAATACTGAAACCGAGGGAGGGATGCGAAGATGAATGCGCGGATGCTTGCGAAGCATTTAACACTGTCATGAGGGGCACCGGAGAAAGGCTGAGGAGGAGGTGAAGAATTTTGTCTTCGGAGCGGGTTTGAACAGTGTAAAATAAATAAGGTCTGGAGCCACCCGAGCAATGAGGACCCGAGCCGAAGCTTTGGGATGGGGATGCGCTGAGAGCTGTAATTAACACCTGCCCTACCGCTCGAGCACTCGACTCCTCGGTCTCCGGTGGCTCAGGGTGTCCTGGGCTTTCTCTAGAATGCAAAGCAAAAGGATGAGCGGAAATCTCTGGGGAAGGGATGGCCCTTTGGGCGTTCAACGGCAGCGACGCCAGAAGATGACGAAGGGGGATCCCGCATCTCCCGGCGCGGTGGCGGAGGGGCTGCTGGCTTTTCCCTTTTTGCCCTTGGGTGCCTCTCTCCATAGCAGGCTGCTCTCTTTAAGACCCAAACGAGACACGCGAGCTTCTTTCTCCGCCCTTTTAAAATTATTTCCCTGCCTGTTTTGCCGGGGTTCGCCATGGCATGGGGTGACTTACATCTGCTCGAGTTAGGATCCCTCTTATTGTTAACCAGACCCGACCCGAAGTCATAGAATCATAGAATCATAGANTTCTTATTGCTAACCAGACCCGACCCGAAGTCATGCGGCGCTCCTCGGCGGAGCCGTAAATTTGCCGAGGCAGCGTGGCAGGCAGCGAGCGGGGCGCCGACAGCGGGAGAAACGGAGTTTCTGGGTGTACGGAGGGGCCGAGGAGCTGTTGGCATCCTCATCCAGGGAGGGAAGGGATGCAGGCGCCGTGGCCCAAAGACCCCGAAGCGTTTGCCTGGACCATTTGCGTAAGAAAATCAGAGGAGGTGCTCCTCTTTTTCACCCTGAAGGAATGTTGTTTTAAGAAACGATGGCAGTATAGGACAGCAAGTAAAATGCGAGGGAGTATAGCCTACAGGTGTGCGTTGTGAAATCTGTAAATAAGGCTTAAAAAAAAAAAAAAAGCGTGATATGCAGCTGCAAAGTTCCCAAATCGGCTAAGGCGGTGCGCACATCGGCGTTAGCTGCCTCCCAGCACTGTCGGGTCCCGGCGGCGGCGGCTCAGGAAGGAGGAATGTGGGACCTGATCCTCTTTTCCCCCTGGAAAAATAGGGAAAAACCCATCGCTGTGGGTTCAGCGGCACATAAAGAGAGTTGGCAGCTGTGGGGGAAGAGACGGTTTGTGGGTTTTGGGGAATCTGCCTTGTTTTCCTTGCCGGAAAAAAGAAGGTGAGCCCTTTTGAGGCGTGCAGATACCCCTTTTCGCTGGAATATAATGCGCCCCCTCTTTGCTCCGGGGGGACCTGCCGGCAATTCTGCAGGAGATCATCTCCCTTGTGTGGGTGTATGGATCCGTAGGGGTGGGTTGCCACCACTGTTTTTGCCCCTAAACCCCCCATTTCCGCATCCATCGAGGCTGGGGCCGAACGCTGCCGCGCGCTCGGGAGGAGAAACCCAAGGGTAGCATTAATGCCGCGGCATCCGTCGCCGGCAAACGGCCTAATTCGGGCCGTGCTCCCCGGGAGGAAGGTCGCCGCTATCTCTTTCTGCCCCCCCTTTGCCAGCCAGCGCCGTCCTATGATCCCGCCTGACCTTCTTAAAAGGGATCAAGCGGGTAAAACGAAGAGATGAAGAGTAAAGGGAGGAGCCGGGGAGGAGGAGGAATGAAATTAGGAGCAGATATTAATAACCGTGTTAAATATTTATCTGACCTCCTTTCACATGATCCTTTTTAGTGGTGACCCAAAAAGCTGATGCGCTAATATTCGCGCCGGCGCTCCTTTCTTGCTTCTCTGTCAAAGGCTCTGGGTTTGAGCAGGGGAAAAAGAAACAACTTCTTTCTCGCCCGCCCTGGGAGGAGACGTTGGGCTATGGGAGATGTCGGGGTCCCCGGGGAGCCTCGATTAAAAAGTGATGATTGGGTGTGTGATGGGAGCAAATGTCCTTTGGGGAAAGACGAATAAAATAAATAAAAAGGGTCAAAGACGAATAAAATAAATAAAAAAGGATCAAAGGGAGGGGGGAAAAAAGCGGCAATATCTCTGGGAATTGCAGTGGATTTGCCCGGCAGTCACCAGCGCCGTTACACATCGCCCCGTGCAGCCCCTTTCTGGCTTCAAAGGGGGAACCCTGAGCCGAACCACACGGTGTCCCAAGACTTTTATGGGCCTGGGGCTTCTCCATCTGTCCAGGCAATGCTGCTGGGGCATTTTTTGCATTCCAAACTCTATCCTGCAGTTGGGAGTTCCTCAAGTCTCTCCTATCCCAGTTAAAAAGACAAAAACAGTAAAAGGCAGCCTCTATTAGACATTTGCTGCAGAAATGGCTCTAATCATGTAGTTTTGCCTTGCTGCATCCTTAACATTACCCATTTCTGACTGCAGGATTTGGGGTTTTTTAATTTAATCTATTTATTTTCTTCTAAGCAGCCCTGTTCTGAATAGCTCCAGGCATTTCCAGCTATTGCTCGGGGAAACGTTGCTGCCTTTAAAACTTGGACTCGGACCTCAGGGGCCGGGAATTCATTACCAGCCCAGTGAATTGCGGGGGGTGTGCAAGCCAGTAGTGAAGGTTTGTGAATTCCTGACTGGTTTTCCTTCCCCGTGCCTGGAAGCGTGTTGCGTTGGAGCGCGGTCTGAGGATGAGAGCGGTTGAGTTCTCCGAGGGGAGAGGTCTGAGCTTGGGGTGCAGGGGAGAATCGGCAACAACGCAGTGTAATGTTAACGCAGGGAGCTCCTTCGTGTTTTTCTGAGCGCCTCTTTGCCGCTTATTTATCCCTTTGGTTTCCTTCTCCTGAATCGCAGGAGCATCGGCTGTGCGTCCCAACTGGTCCGTGTTTTCCATCAACTCGTCAGCTCGCCTTTTGCTGCTGGAGTGCCTGCTGTGCTTTGTCTCTTCTTTCGGTGGCTCAGAGCCCGTAAAAAGCTCTTGAGAGCCGATGTGAAATACCCTCTCCTATTATAGTATTTGTCTTTTGAAAGGAAACTGAATTCGTTAGAAGTGGGACTGAATACAGTACTGGGATTTTTCTGAGCTCACCAACATCAGCCTCCCCCCGGGATGACACCCTTTCACTTGGCTTGACTAGATCCGCTGAGCTGTAATTTGCGTTTTCAATATAAGCACCAATTAAGCAGTAGCATCGCCTCACTTGGCCTCAGTTTCCCCTTTGCAGGACGGAGCTGAGGGCACTTACTCAGCTCTGTAAAACTCACCGGAGATCTAAACCCAGCGAGGCTTTCCCTCACTCCGAGACCCCGCAGCCTGGGCGATCAACGAGCATTTGTAGGACAACGCTTTTTTGGGAGGGGTTAAAATAGTGGAATTAGGGATAAAAAGTGGCATTTGAGTCCAGTGTCAGAGCACAGTGTGGCACAGGACTGTATTTTCCCGGCAGAATGGCTGTTTCCAGGGCTCAGGGTGTACCTTTTACAATTAATTACATTTATTTTTAGGGGGGGTGGTGGGGAAAACACGATGTTTTTCGCATTCCTGAGCTTGTCCTGGACGGAGAGAGCTGCTGAGAGTCTTTCGCGAAGTCCCTATCAACACCGCCGCCGGCAAAACAGAAACGCGTTTAATCTTACTAAATGTAATCTTGTTGTAGAACAGGAAATTCTCCGCTGGTCAGAGAGGATATTAAGATGTCTGCTCTGAAAAGTGTTTGAAATTATCATCATTAATCTGGAAATTATTATTGCTCAGTTCAAGCTGAGTAACGTGAAAAATAAAGTTAACCTGAAGTGTATATGGTGAAAAGTAAATTGGATTTTTAAAAAGCTCTTGTTTTCCTAATGGAAGATAAGATTAATAGCGTGGCTCAGGAATTTAGTAAAAGTGCAGATTTCCAAAATTTAAAAGCAACCGGCGCTTAAGATGTGCGGAAACCTCTCAGTCGGGGAGATATGTGTCTGGTCCTCTCCCAGCGCCCACTCTGGGAAAAATCAGATCTCCATAAATTGTCTTAAGAGCACCCCAAAACACTCGTCACCCAGAAGATAACTATGGTCACCCAGATATGATGGTTCTTGCTTCTCCGTAAGGTGGGTTTTCTCAGTGTGGGGAACAAGCGTGCTCTCCGGCTCCGGTAGACGTGACGTTTTAACCCCCGGGACCAGGGGAAGGCACTGTTGCAAGGTGATGTGTGCAATTACCCGCCGTCCCCTTCTGCAACCCCCGGGCTCGTTGCGATGTGGAAACGTCAATGTGAAGAGTCTCTTCTCTTTTGCAACCTCAGCGTGATGTAAGGCTGACGTGGAGGTGTTGCAGCTGGTGGTGGTGGTGGGGCGGTGGGCGCAGATGTGTGAGAAATGGGCTGCAGGCACTTGATTTCATCCTAAATTAGTGTAAGAGGGGACCTGAGCCTCTCTGATGAGCAAAGCCGAGTTGTCCGGGTCTGACCTCCTACAGAGGTGTGCCAAAGCTGGGAACCCCCATCTGTGGACTTGGGGCTTCCTCCAGAACCTCTCTCGGAAGGTTTCTGGCATTAATACAGCCTCCCTCTTTGCCATCGTCTTTGGCCAGGTTTGGGTTGGGGATGTGTCCTCGTGTCTGAGCTAGAGCTGCACTGTCGTCTTTGCAACGGGAGCCGCCGTTGACTTCGGTTTCGGAGCTGCGCCTAGCAGAGGGAGAAAGCCACATGATGAAAAGGAGGGCTTTGGGAGGGAGTTGGGTTTTTTTCCCCCTTGTGTTTCCAGCAGAGAGATTTGAGATAATCTCTGATATTCCCCTCTTGCTGTCAGTCCTGTCTCGAGTTTGTCGCTGTGAACTCTCCCTGGTTTATTTTTTTCGAGTTTTCTCTCCGATTTGGATCTGAGAGAGCTATCTCCCCTCCTGACACCCGCTGATCTCTGATAGCACCGCAGTAATAAATCCGGCCTTTCTTTTGCCTCCTTGATCCCTGTTGATGCTTCTCTCTTGCATGGCCCTCATACCCAGGTCCATGGGGCCGGCAAACTCTTGTCCCCACACGTGCCCCAAAGCCTGTGTTTGCATTGATAGAAGGTTAATGCCGATGGGGTTTCACAACTTTTTGATTTATTGTCTTTCAGCATTCATCACTCTTTTCTTTAAATTAAAACTCCCTCCAGATGGGGTCTCTGACACAGATTTATTGATCTGCAATAAAACCTCCCTCATAACCTGTGCAGCTGCCCATTCATCTTTCGGCGAAGGAGGGATCATTTCTCTGTGGATGTCCCAAGAATGAAAGCGAGCCGCTAACTTTTTCCCTCTTCTGCCTGTCCGGTTTCCCCCACGATTTCCGTGCCTCATCCCAGGTCGTTTACACGGCACTGGATGGGAACATCATCATCACTGAGACTGGCCGTCCTGCCCCTTCTGTCTCCAGGTGCCCAGAAGGTGACGTGGTGGCAGGAAGGCCAGCTGGAAAGGTCCCAAGTGATGGCACAAGCCATAGGAATCTATTTTAGATACCGCAAGTCCTAATGAGGCTTCTAGCTCCGACTCTCACGGGGCTATGCAGGAGGAGGGCGTAATGGTAATAAGTTGTGGCTTCTCTGGTGCAAGAAACAGCGATAATTAGATGCTGAAAGAAATTCTAGCAAGATAAGTTGGCTGCAAGCCGTAATGATCTCCTTGTTTGTGACTTCTTGCATTCACTTGTGGGTTTTTTTCACAAATAGCTCAATTTCCGAACCCAGGAGGAACCCATCTGAAAAATGTTGTCTCTGGTGGTGATGTGATTTTGCTCAAGTTTGGTTTTTTATTTTAGTGATGTGATCACGTCTTCCCAAATGGTTTCAATCTTGGGCCAGAGTTACTAGCAAGATCAGTTGTTCTCTGAGAAGCATCATTTTCCAATGGCGAAAAATCAAGTGTGTGTACGTGATACAAAACATGATGTGGAAATATTGAGTTTCTGCAGTTTCAGGCAGATTGATGAAAAATAAGCTCCCAGAACAGACACTAAAGTCTAGACTTGCCCAGCTAAATTCTTCTTCCTGAGTTTCACATCGTAGAAAGATGAAAATTAAGGCGGTGGCCAAAATGTCAGTAGCCTGAAGCCAACCCCTCTAACGTGCATTTATGGTTTGAAGCCCAGTCCCTGGTTTGATGGACCTGATACTTAACAACTTCAGGGATCACGGGGTGTCACTCGCTCCTCAGGAAGCAAATGGGATTAAGGAAGGATGAGTCATTTTGACAATTGAGATGGGGTTTTTAGGTGCCTCAAAGCACAGTGCTGTGTGAAGCAGGATTATGGTATGTCTGACTGAAGCCACTTTGACACATTGAATGTATGTAAAGAGGACTACATGTGTGAGTCTATCAGATGTTGGCTGTGCGTGCGAGAGCTGACTTTGGGTAGCTATGTTGACCCACCTACATCCATCCAGGTCACAGTCATTCCCAGGACTGTCTCTTCTGATGCTTTGCCTAAACTCCAGAGATGGTCCAAGCTGGGCCAGCGGCTGCTTTGAAGGACGTGGGGGCAGGTGGAGGTGCAGGAGGAAGGCACACGCCGGCAGAGAGGCGAATGGATGGATGGATGAGGTGGCCCAGAAACGGTAGATGGGAAAGACCCGAGAGCTGCACTGCCCATGGATAACTCGGGAAGGGTGCTGGCCTGGGGTGGGGGCGATCCGGGGAGGACGGGCGAGCGTTGAGTCAGAAGGGGGAAGGTATCATCATTTATCACCGTAATCAGGAAGCCAGGCTGAGAAGGTTTTAATCACTGTGCACGGAGCTGGAATGCAGAGCAAGTTTATGGTTTACAGGGAGCGAACTGACACAGCTGATTGATGTCAAATATGTCATGATGTATATTGTAAAGCCAGGAGATTTAATGGTGTAACTCCATGGTAGTCTTGGAAGTGAGGCGCTGCAGAGCAGGGAGTGATGGATGGGCTCATTTACATGTAAAATTGCCGATGGCATTGACAGCACTGGTATGCGGAGGGAAGATAAGAGGGAGACAGTGAGATTCACTCTGACCCTGGTATTGAAATATTAAAATACAGCTGTAGGATCATCTGGACTTTGCAAACCCAATGTATGTCTGCGTGTATTTGAGCGCGTATATACACTTGTGCTTATGGTTATAATTATGTGCACAGTATGCCTTCGCCGAGCAGACAGCTCCGCGCAGTATTATCAACTCTTGGCTCGGGTAAAAATAGTTCGCGCTGCTCCTCCATCCTGGGGGAGATGAACTCCCAGCCAATCCGGTTATTGCCGGGCTTTGATGCCGATGCTTTTGGGGGTGTAGCGTTGGAGAGCAGAGGCAGCCGGGTTCATGCTGGCGAGCGGGTGCAGAAGAGCTTGCTCCGGCAAAGCACGGGCAGGTAGCCCGGGGCTCGGCGTGTCCCATGGCTCGAGGCTGGGTTTCCAGCTCCAATGCACCATTAACCCAGATTTCAGCGTGCTCCCGGCACCGCCGCGACGTGTCGGGAACAGGACTGGTGCAGAAGTAGCTCAGGATCTCCCTTCTAATTTTGGTTGACTTAAGGGGGGAGGAAAAAAAAAAGAAAAAAAGGAAAATTTTGGCTGCCGAGGTGATCCAAACCGAATGTGGCAGAGCAGAGAGCCCAGCCTAAATAAACTGTCAAAGGATGTTTTGTTTTCATTACGCCTGCTGCAAGCCCTTAAAATTCCCCGGTTGCGCTCTCTTAACGTGATGCCCGGCTGATTTCTTTAGGATAATGTCGCTGAGATTTGGTGAGCTGCTCGTAAGCAGCCCGGGGAAGGTCATCAGGAGAAGCGAGGCTTTTGCTTCTGGGTGCAAACGCATCGCCGCTGGGAGGCCTGGAAGGGGTTGCAGGAGCCCAAGAGGTTGAAGGACCCACGTTTTAGGATGGTTTCATAAGGATTTAACTCTCCTTTGAACCTCTCCAGCGAAAAGCCCATCTGCTGTCCCCCAGCTCAGGCAGCACACCCGTCTCCGCAAAGGACTCCATTGAAGGTGATGGACTCGCCCCCGGGGATAGGGCATCCCGGTTATCTCCATCAGAAATTTGGAGGGCTGAGAAGCAAGGGGAGAGAACATCTCCCTCTGCAGCTGCTCGGGCTGGCTCGGGGAAGGATGCGGGAGCAGCCCGGTGCGGGGACGGGTGGGAAAGAGGAGGTTATAAAAGGCCCTTGCTCCCTAATGAGGGTTACTTGCGGGGCATTTACCTCCATCCGCTTGGTCCCCACTGCCTTTGATCCCGTCCCACGTTTCAGCCTACTTGACAGTCAGCGGAAGGGCCTAAATTGGGATGTTTTTCCAGAGGCGGGTTGACTAAGCACCGAGCTGACCCTGATATAAACGCTTAAGAGGCTTTGCAGGGGATTAAGTGACTGTATTTTAATCTTGCCGCCGTCGTGGGGATGCGCCGCGGGTCCCAGCCCGGGGCTGCAGCTTCGCTCTCCCTCCCCGTCCCCGGCCACTGATGCTCCCGGGACAGATGGACCGAGTATTTCCAGGAATTAACTTGAATTGCTCTTTCCTTTAATGAAAATCCTTATATTAAAACCATCCTTGCAAGGGGCTATCTTTTTTTTTTTATATTTTTTTTTTTTAATTTATGAGCTGCTCTGTCATCTTTGGAGACAATGTATAAATTATAGAATAGCCATGTATCTGAGCCAGAGTTGGAGGCGAAGGGTGCTCCGTTAGGGAGAGCAGTCGTGGGGGTGAGGAGAAAAGGATTTAGAGACTTTTTGACTTCCTGAGCTCATTTTGGTTCTGATCCCAAATCCTTGGGAGATGGTGTGAAGCCCATTTTCCATTAACTCTCACAGGCTCTGGAGGAGAGAGCCCTTTTCTGAGCAGAAATAGGGATTGCAATACCAGGTCAGCGTAGTGTCCTATCTCCAAAAAGCTGCCAGTGGCAGATGCTCGGGGGGAAAAAAGTAATAGAGAGTTGTGCTGGAGTAATAAATTTTTATCTGGGAAGCTGTGACGGGGGCTGCGGAAACAATTATGCCAAACCAGTCCTTGCCCAGATGGCCTCCTGAGATAAAATAGAGGGTCACCAGTATTTGAAATGTCGTTGCCTGTGGGAGAACAGAAAGGGCCATCTCTGTCCCTGCGTAGCCCCAAGCGTTAAGAAATGACAAGGCAAGAGAGAAGTGTTGATGCTGGTTTGTTATTGGGTTGGGGTTTTTTTGCAGTTCCCCCGTGTGGCTCCTTGAATCTGTCTCCTGGGCAGGAGCCCTGGGGAAATCGCTGGACTTGCCTCATATACAGCGTCACTCCTGAAAAATGGAGATTTTTGTGGACTTCGGGTCTATGGGATGGGGGTCTCTCAAGCACAGCTGCTTGCAGGAGCTCTGTAGCCATCCCCTCGCTCTCTCCTATAAGTTCCTCCAAGGTTTCACGCGGTACAAAATATTTGGATGCACTCGGGGCTGCCCTCACCCCCACGGACACGCTGGCACCGCGGCTGCAATTTGCTCATTTTTTAGAGGGTCTAATTGTGTCAAAGCCACTTTGGGTCTAACTGCTCCCCTGTGGGGAAACACGCGTTTGTAGCAACAGCCGCCTGAGGTTTGTGCCACCGGAGCACACAGCCCCGTCCCGGCGAGCCCCGCGTCCCCCCTCCGCAGCCTGCGCCCCACCTCGGGGCAGGCAGAGGTCTTCCCCGCTGGCTCGGCTGCTCCGCGGCGCTCTCCTGATGCCCACCAGGAAGGGATGTGTTTCTCCGCCGTGCCCTTGGCTCGTGGCACGTGAGCTGCCAGAGCAGCCCTCGTTAGAAAAAGAGACGGATGGGTTTTTAATTGTGTTCTGGTGGAAGCCAGTAAGGCTGCCTGGCTTTATCCCCGTAGAAAATGGGGAGAGATGCGGTTTGAAGTTTTTCAGTGAATCAACCAAGAGAGCAGAGATGTTTAAGGAAGACCTAAATGGTTGTGTGTCTGCTTGGGTACCAGCCCAGCATCTCCGCTCCTGCGGAGTGGGGCAGGGAGGATGCCTGCAGAGTGGGCTGGTCCCTGATGTGAGGATCAGCAGCACATCCTAAGAGCATCTCTGCCCCTCTGCTGCGCTCTGGGGAGACCCCCCTGCAGTGCTGCCTCCAGCTCGGGGGGTCCCAACAGCAGAAGGACACGGAGCTGTTGGAGCGGGGCCAGAGGAGGCCCCGGAGATGCTGTGAGGGCTGGAGCCCCTCTGCTGGGAGGACAGGCTGGGAGAGTTGGGGGGGTTCAGCCTGGAGAAGAGAAGGCTCCGGGGAGACCTTATTGTGACCTTCCAGTGCCTAAAGGGGCTCCAGGAAAGATGGGGAGGGACTTTTAGCAGGGTCCTAAAAAGTCGCGCCAGGACAAGTACTAATTAATTTAAAACTAAAAGAGGGTAGATTTAGACTAGATATAAGGAAGACATTTTTTATGCTGTGGGTGGTGAGCCCCTGGCGCAGGTTGCCCCGAGAAGCTGTGGCTGCCCCATCCCTGGAGGTGTTCAAGGCCAGGTTGGACGGGGCTTGGAGCAACCTGGGCTGGTGGGAGGTGTCCCCAGTCATGACAGGGGGTTGGACTAGATGACCTTTGAAGGTCCCTTCCAACACAAACCGTTATGTGATTCTATGCTCATCCCTCGTCGGGGTTTGCCTCAGCCTCGTGACATTGCATTTCTGTAGGTTGTATTAAAGATGTCATGATTTAACCATCCTTCAGGTGCTGCCACCCTTTGGCACCGTCTGGTGAGAGGGAAGGGTGGAAGCAACGCCCCCCACCTCTCCCCTAGGAAATCACCCCCCACCAGGGTCCCAGTCCCCCCCCAGCTTCATCTCAGCTCTCCCTTTTGCCCTCCACCACGTCCCAGTGGCAGCCAGCCGCCCCGCCATCCCTTACCCGTGAAGTTGAGGCTACTTTTTGTTTGTTTATTTTAATTATCATCTTTCTCCCTGGCTCGGTGCTCCCGCAAGGGAGACGGCGTCTGTGTTAATGGGATTATGCGTGCTGTTTGCTGATGTGTACGTGTTCGCCACTTCCTCTCCCTTTGAATTTCACCCAGATAATTGATTTCTGTCTCTTCCTTGGCACTTGCTTTTGCGGCGCGGGGTGTTATTAGTCCCCTTTTGTTTCATTGCCGAGCGACAAAGCCTTTACAAGGCAGCCCGAGCAAAAACAATTGTTGAATCTCTCATTTTCCTTATTAACTAACAGGGGATTGCGGGCAGCTTGAAGCCCACGGAGAGGTGTAATAACATCAGCGATGGCTTGGGAGCAAAGCAGCTCCTTCCCACCGCAAGAGGTTGGGTGGATTATCCAGGTCTCTGTTGCTGGTCGTTCACCTAAGTTGACTCTGGTTATCTCCCATCCATCCATTTATCCCTCGTCTGGGAGCCGAGGGACTGAATCCTTCCCCGATTTGCACGTGGGGAGCTGAGGGTGGGCTGAGATTCGTGGCACGGACCCCCCTTCTGCCATGGTTGGTTGGAGGTGATGATGGGAGGTGATGATGGAAGGTGCTTGGTCCTTCTTAAACTGGGACGTGCTGATTTAGAGAGACCAGCCTTTCCAAGAGAACAGGAGTGCTTGGGCAGAACTAACAAACATTTTGCAAAATTTAAAAATATATATTTTTTTTATGAAAAAAAAAAAGTGATTTTCTGGCTCAAAACGAAAAATTGAGGTGTAGTTGAATTTTTTTCCTGTAGTTAATATGCAAAAATGGTTGAAATGTAAAGATCATGTTGACTTTGCGCCCAATTTTTGCTGGAGTTTAAATCGTTTGAGAACTTTGGTTTGTGAATTTTTAGGGCTTCTTCCCCCCTCCTTCCCTTCACAGGAAAGGGCAAAATTTTTATAGAGCGGGAACAGTTATTTTCTGCCCAGCTTTTTTCAGACTGTGGAGATTTCCAGAAGAACATCCTGTCGAATGTCACACAAGCACTCTGAGCGTGGAGAAGAAATTCCGTTGTTGAGCTAAAGAGTTGCTCAATTCCATGGAAAATAAATACAAATGAGGCTTAACTAGCTAAATTCCCCTTTGCTCCAGCATCTGAGCAGAAGGAGGACGTGCTCCCCAAAAACACAGCAAACTCGCTCCCCTCTCTGCCCTTCTGGCTCTTGGCTTTGTTGTCTTCTATTTGCATAATTTCTCGGTTTATTTTCTCTTCCTATGTTTTTTTTTCTTTTTTCCCTACTTTTTATTTATTTTCTCTTCTCTCGCTGTCTGCTTGCTGTTTGATTTCTGCTTTTTTCTTCCCTTCCTCGCTAGCCTCGAATGTGGCTAGCACGAATGAGTGATTTCTAGAAGGAATAAAATTGTTTAAGGAGGAAAAAAAGCAACAACATTTTCTGTGCATCGCTGTGTAAAATGTACAATAATAAAGCAGAACCACACTAAATGAATTATGGTAAAAAACCCAAATTACCAACATGTCAAATGCTATTAGCGCTCAGATTTGTAGAAAGAATTTATGCACAGAGGAAGCTTTTCTTATTTTATTTTATTTTCCCTGCTCCCTTTGTAAAGCAAATGCCAGCCACTCATAACAGCTGGTTTTGGTGCCTTGAATGAATAACCGATAAAAAGAAGAAAAGCAAGACACATTCCCCAGAACCATTTTTCATGATGTCAGGGTATCAAGGTAATGTGTTACTTCTTGCAGGAACTTCAGATGTGTTCCTATGTGTGAGCGAAAGTCTCATTTCCTTTGACGGGATTAATGATCGCTTATTCCACTGGAGAAGGGAGATGGAAGAGAATCAAAACTAAGAGGGCCGAGAAGGAGAAATTCTGTCTAGGAATTGATTTGCTGGCAGGGACTAGCAAATCAAAGAAGGACCAGTTTAATACGATGGCTTCCTAAGGGACCGGGTGTCTCGTAGCATCCTCAAGGACTGTGCGTGTTGCTGGTGGAGTTTGCAATTAGTTGGGTGGCCTTGACTATCGTTGGAGGAGGCCACTGTGCCTGTTCATGTTTGATAGTCCCAACAGCTGAGTTAGAACACCTTAGATAAGGCAGCTGTTTTCCTCATCCAAAGCATTTTTTATTTTATTAATAATATTGCTGCTCTTGGAGTTATTACGGTTATTTTTACTTGAATGGCTGAGTCGGGGAGGAGGACGAGTTCAGCCGAGAGATGAAATTGCTTTGGGTTTGGCCAACAAAACCACACGTCCACGTTGTCAATGTTTGCTCCTGGGTGAGTTCTCTGAAGAGCAAAAGGGTAGAGCATGACTTGGTCTGTCTTTTCGTTGAAGCTGCTCCATTTTGCATGAATAAATATTTGTTGGGCCAGCAGAGATTTTATAGCCCATCAGCTAGGGCACTCAGCCGGGATGGAGGAGACGTGTGTTCAGGTCCCTGTTCCAACACGTGTTTAATTATTTATCTGCAACAGAATGGCTCAGAGAAGAGACTGAGAGGAAGAGCCAGAGGCCGAGTCTGTAGCCTGATAGCTGAGATATTTAGTTGCCAAGAGAGGCTGTGATTTTTTATTACTGCGGATAACTGGCTTTTTAGGGTTCAAGTGGGTTTTCTGCTCTAGGGCTGAGCAGGAAGCTTATAGTGGATTTTAGAGGTTGCTCCTGATAAGTTGGGCTTATTCGGGGTGGGGTGGCAGGGGGTTGTTTGTAATTCTCTGTGTGGAACTTTTCCAAGGTCTAGGAAAGGTGGTGGTTCTTTGGAACGTCCAGCTTTTTCCAGGGTGGGATAACTCTTTCCCTTCACGTGTTATCCATTGTCTCTTTTTGCTCTCTTGCTCCTTGGGTATCTTCCACCAGTATCCCTTCTCAAAGGACGACTTGTACAGCCCATATTATGTCTGTCCAGGCTAACGTACACCCTCTCTCCCAACCAACACTGCAGAAGAGCTCAGGGATACTGGGACATTTCTTTGAAGACCTTTCCTCCTAGCTCAGCTGCTGCAGCTGCCACAAAGTTCTGCTGAGGAAGCTGCCAAGCCATGTGCGTCCTGGACCAAAGGTCTGCAAAGAGTTCGCGTTAGTCTAGATGTAGGCATTTAGCTTAAGGTGAGTTAATTAGCAGCTGGATTAAAATGGAAGGAGAAGTTCTACTCGAATAGACCCGTGACTTGCAGAGGTTTCTTCCATCCGTGCTTTTCCAGAAGGGCTAGGGCTTCAGAGATGATGTCTAGCTTATAATGAAGACACATTCTGAAGTCCGCGTGCGTCCAGCAGTCAGACTCTCATCCTTTGCTATTAAGTGGGAAGAAAAAGGTCACCCTCTCTGACCTTCCACTGGGCAGATCTTACACCAAAGGAAAGCTGAAGCTCCTTGTCAGAAAGGCTGTGAAGCAAATTAAACAATACAGAGTATTTGTCGTTCCTTTGAGGCTCGTTCATTACTGATTTGCAAAATTATGCTGCTCCCCCCCCAAAAAAAAAAGAGATACTTTTAAATAATTACCCAAATCAAAACAATTGACTCGACTAGAAAATGCTTTAGCAAACACATTAGTTGGGCATCTTCTTATTAGACAGTGGTTAATAAGAAATAGTATGTTAATTGTGCCGTTAGTAACGGTGGGTTCCAGCGTTCCCAAGTCTTTGAGCGGATTCAGTAAGTGAATGAAAATGGCCTTAAGGTTTAGGCTGAATCTAAATTTGGAGGAAATTTAGTCTCAACTTTGGGTTGAAACCTGCCCCTGCTTTGAGTGGGGGAATAGACCAGGTGATCTCCAGAGGGCTCTTCTGACCGAAACGATGCCCCTGTGAAAGATGTTCTTTGTGTCCTTGTTGTGTTGTTTGGGTTTTTTTCCCTTCAGAGTCAGTGGAAGAAAGTCTGAGCAGCTGTGCAAAGTTGATCTTTATTATTACCGTGCTTTGGTTTCCTCTCTTTAAGTGCTGGACTCCTGAGGAGCACCAGAATGAACGCATTGAGATGGTCAATGAGAGCTAGAGAAGCATCCGAACCAAGGCATGGGTACCGCTTCCCCGCGATGATGTTCTTGATGGTTGGGCAGCCCCAGAGGTGACGGTGACTTTATCCAGTCACCTTTGTCTTGCTGTAGCAGACCGTCCCAGTGTACGATGGCGTGTTTCTGCCGGGGTGCTCACAATGGAGGAAGCTTGAGGAAGGCCATGTGCATAGTGCCGCGTTTTATATTAAACAAAAATAAATTCCCTCTAACGTGAGTTTTTCAGACAGGTTGTCCTAATATATTAACTTCTGTCTGTGTTTTGAATAGTCAATTTCACGGTGAAATGAGTTCTTAATAATATATTTACCACCTGGGAGAAATCTCCCAGCCATCTGGAAAGGAGTGGGGATTTAGTGCCTCCAAATGGAGATTGGTTTTTTATTTATTTATTTAGCCTGCGTTTCTTCCCCCCGCCGGGTGGGACCCAGAGGATGCTTTGGGTCCGAGCTGACCACTGCAGCAGGTTTGGAGGGTCTTTTTGCCCCCTGTCTAACTGGTGTGGAGGTCTCAAGAAGCACATGGAGGTTCTCTGCAGCTTCCCAGGCTGGAGACTGGTGATAAGGCAGCACGGGGACATGTCCCTTTCACCAACCCCTGGCTAGGACAGCTTCTGTCCTCGGTGGTGAGGGACTGGTTTGAAGGAAGAGGAGTTTTGCTTGTAGATGCTGGCAAAGCCTTACTCTTTTGATGGAGATGTCAGTGATACATGAGCTAAACCCAGGCAGGTTTGTGTAATACATCTTTTGAACTCCAGTAGAATGGAAGCCAGATGCAAACCAAGCTATCCCTTGATTACGTGGGGAAAATGGTAAATTCATCATCACTTGAAGTCTTTTAAACAAGACTGATTGTCCGGCTAAAAGCTATCCGTTGCATCAGCAAGAAGTTATCGGGTTTGATAGTGTTTGCCCGCGCGCAAGGGAGTAATCCTTCTGTTTGCTACAGGGCTTACAGGGGGAAATTGGGTGGCGTGGCATCTTCAGGCTGTCAGCTTTGATTGTCTCTTCTGGCCTTTGACATTGTGGATTGATGGAAACTCATCATGGCCTTTCTCTTGTGTCCTTACGTAGCTTCCCTATGTGCTAAAACCTCATCTTTTGTGTCGCTGGAGTATGAAATTCCCACATGCCTCGGTGTTCACCCAACACGAGTCCCTGCAGGAGAAGAGGAATGCGGTGGCTCCAGGGCTTGAAAAGCATTAGTTTTGTTTGCAAAAGTGATAGCATTAGCATATCCTGATCCTCTGCTTTAATACCCTGCGCAGGTCGCTCGTGTGACATTAACTGAAACTCTTTGCTGTGGGGGTCTGCACAACCCATGCGCGGTGCTATCAGAAGTGCTCTGGACGTGTTTAGAGGTGTCCCTTGCAGGGGGGCAGCTCAGCAGCCCCGCTGTCTGAATGGTCTGTGCCGGGGAAACGTGTGTGATCTGGTGAAATTTTAACTGCCAAACATTTTCTCCTCGGGGGACGGCGGGAAAGCCCAGAATATAAGGCTCTAAAGGGATGGGGGCAGCAGGGTTGGCAGGCACCCGTCTCTCCCTCGTACCTGCTCGCGTAGTCCCTAACGCCGTTGTACGCGCCAGCTAATGCCATGTCGGCTGCCCTCCGTGACGATGTCATAAATCCCCTTTGCATTTTTCCGGGGCTAAATGAGCAGAGGCAGGAAAGCAGGGCTCACCCCCCCCCCCATTTTGTGCTGCTCGACTCGCCCCTTTGCAGGCTGTGAAAGGTGGTGTGGGGGCAGAAGGGTGGAAGGTCCCCTTTGACTGAGGTGGAAAGCAATATGGTTTTGTTTGTCCAAACCGTTTATCCCATCTATTTCAGCCGTCCGGGGCAGGGGATGCCTCTACCAATACTCCCCTTTGAACTCTGCAGTCTCTAATTCAGTGCAGACACCCGGCTGCTCCCGAAATGTGTATGGGGGGGGAAAAGAAGGGAGCCCTCGTAGGAGCTGCATTTTACAACAGGTTGCACCAAACCCCTGGCTTTAGCTCTCCTTGAACTTGAAGTTGGCAATAATTGAAGACCAGATTTTGCAGCTGCTGTTCTGACATGATATCGCTGCCGGGTGTTATGAAAACCACTAGAGCTAGAAACCAGCGCTGTACACTCTTCTTGGAGTTTTAGCTTTCAAACATATGAAGCATCAATCTCTAGCTGGCGGCTCATGAGCTATCAGCTCCTACAATCAAGTGGAAAAGAGTATTTCAAAAGTGCTTAGTTACTGGAACAGTACAAATGCTTTCTGGACCAGTAAATGCTTCCATGTATTGGTCCCGGACCGTGATTAGGAAGATAAAAATCTGGTCCCCGAGAAAGCACACTGCCTGGCTGCTGCTGTTGCAGAAATGTCAAAATAAACAGGAGGATGAGGAAGGGCGCAGGGCCTCCGGGGGCAGTTAGCTCGCCCTGTGGGGCTGCTTCCAGGCGTGATGGGGCATGGTTTTATTTCTGTTCTCCCTAGTGGCAAATAACTGCTTTTCTTTCCTGACATTTTAATGCAAAATGTTTGTTCTTGAACCTATGAATAGGCTGATTCCATAGTCCTCCTTGTAAGCATTTATTTTCAAGGCATAGGGTCATGCAGGCTACACCTGAAATTTTTAGAGACCTTGATGATCAGTGGGGGTCAGACGTACTCTTGGGTTTAGCTAGAAAGCGTAGAAAGTTTATTACTCCTTGTTTGATGTTGCCAGTACCATAATTGGACTATCTTAATTGATTAAGTGAGCATGACCACGTGCTTGAGCGGCATCGGTGTGGGTTGAGCTCTAGCCCAGCTCTATCTGCCCAGCCTCTAGAAACCCACCCTACAGTCCTACAATGAGCAAGCAGTGCTGCAAGTCTTGATTTTATATACTTAAGTGCATCTCATATGCTTAAGTGTGATATTGCCGTTGAAGCGACCAGTTACACCGTGCAACTGCTGTGATTTTACCTACAACAATGAGAATTGTGGGCTTGAACCCCCCCAGGGTGATGCTTTGGGGAGTGAGGACTGAACGTCGTGTTCGGTACGTGTGGCGAAGAACCACGTATTATTGCATTGCTGGCTGTTTGGGGTCTGGGCATAACTTGGTGTTCAAGGGCAAATCAACTTTTGTAGCCTTTTGCTTTTCCAAGTTTGGTGGCTGTGGCTCGGGCGAAGAGAGCCTTTGCTTGCTGGAAGGCGAGGGATGGTGTAGGGCCGGGTTCGGTGGAAGGAGCAAGCCAAACTCCTCCAAGGAGCCTTCTCCTACCAACGGTTTGGGATCCACAGCAAGCTTGTCCCAACCTTGCCCCTAAAATGCCCCCCCCCCGGGTCGCTGGCGCCGTTGGGGTTGAATTTCCACATGTGACGTCACTGCGCGTTAGCGTGATTTATCTTGAAATGATGTAAAAGGTCGGGATGTTTTAAATTGCGACCGTCTCCATTCGCAGTCCATTTTCCATAAGCTGTTTTACTGGTGATGTGACATGATATCAATAACAATGAGGTTTCTCGCTGCCTGCTATAGTTGTTTATGGAAAGGAGTTTCAGAAAACATATTATTATAGAGAATAATGGATGGGCTGTAGGGAGACAAGGAAATAATTGCATTGAGGGGGCTTGAAAACATCATAAAGCCAAGAATGGAGTTTGGTTGGACTCTCATGTCACAAGGTCCCTAGGACTAAACTAATTCTCCATAAATCTGTGCAGCCCATTTAGGCTTACGGGTTTTCTTTTCTTCTCTTCTCTACTAGAGGTGTTTGGGTTTTTTTTTTCCCCCCTCCCCTCTTTTCTTTTGAAGAAACACCGCAGAGGAGATTGAAATGAATAAAACCCACCCAATCCACAATTATGGTGATTAATTATCCATTTGTATTTTGTTAGCACCTCTGGATTCTCTGTCAGGGGGCTGAGGATCATCCAAGCACAGAACAGAAAAACATGCGTCCTTTTTCTAAGGATCCTGAAGCTTTGTTTAAAAAGAAGAATAAATAAATATTAAAAAAAAAAACAACTAAAGAATTAAAAAAGAAAGAAAAGGACCTGCTACAGAGTTGACATCCAGATCAGAAATGTTGCCAGCACTCTGGCTGCTAAAACCACCTGCCTTTTGCTCTGATTTGGATTTTTGCCCCTGTGGGGAAGAGCCGAAGCTGTTAAAGCAGTTAATTTATAAGCAGAGCCCGTTTGAAGCAGGTTGTAAAAAATAAAATAAGTCTCCTCTTCTCAGCTTCTCAGGTTGGAGGGTGATGAGAGGGCAGGATGAGATCCTCGGTGTGCCGGCGCTGCTTTTTTAGGGGGCTTTGAGATCCAACCACGCGTGAAGTTGGAAGGAGTTTGGGCATCTGGGTCCTTCCCCAGCTGCTCCTGCCTGCTGATGCTGCCCGTGGCGGGGGGGGGACCGGCATTCTCCCCCCTGAGAAACTCAGGGGAGGGCAAACATCTTCCCGAAGCTGGTCTGAATATTGCCCCTGCAGTGATTTCCCCCCCTCCCCTTGGAAGTTTCAAATTGATATATCACAAAAGACCCATTGAGTGGCCGTTTCGCAGAGAAATTTTCCCTCTATTTTCCAGTCAATCATTCCCTCCCGGCCCTGTAATTTTTATTTGCATTACATCAGCGCGGGGGGGGAAAATGGAGAGAAATCAGGACTTTGACCAGTTCTTTCAGAGGTTGGATGAAAGGGCCTTTTCTGCCTCGGGGAGGGGGGGTTGTTTGTTCAGATTTACAGGGTCTAGGGGAAAAAACCAACCCAACCCAGCCTGGAAGCATGGCATTATAATTATTATAGGGTTAAATCACGGGATTAAGTTGGTGGGAGTTGGTGGTTACACTTCCATGGGCTTCCCAGAATCCGGGGTCGAAGTCAGGAGAGACGGGACAATTTATATTCCCGGCCGTGGTGGTTGTGACGTGTTTCAGCCCCGTTTTTTCCCATGTCCATGGGGTTTAGCATCCTCCATCAGTGCAACAAGGACTGGTTTTGCTCCGTGGTAGCCGCTGAAACCTCTGATGACTTCTTTTTTTCGGGGAGGTCCACACACCTACGCTGCTCCGAAAGATTCCCTCCGGTGGGAATGGCTCCACGCGCTCACCGAACCTCAGCGGTGCTCTGCGCTAATGCTGGGTGAATAATGGCTGTTTTAATTATTTTTCACAGCTTGGTTGGTGGCCGGAGCAAAGAAATAACATCGGTTTGGGGTCACCTCGGAGAAAAGTAGGGAGGGTTTTTTTTTTTTTTAATGGCGAAAAATTGCTGTTTCTGTCAAATCATAATGAAACAGTTTATGCAAACCTGAAAATAAACCCATATGCTTCACTTACATAGCCTTTTTTTAACCTTTATATAAATGTCAATTTTTTGGAATGACAATGACATTTCAAGTGAGAGATTGAAATGTAACACACAAGAAACATCACCGTGAGATGTTTTGACTTCTCTTCAGCTCCCTCCTCTCCCCGTTCTATTTATTTTCTGCGAAAACTGTTCGCTAAACCTGACTTGAATCCACAGATAGTTTCGGTTCCTGAAAATGACATTTTCTAGCAAACACGCCGGCAGCCGAAAACAAAAAGAAAAAGATAAATCCTACAGGTCTTGCTCACCCTTTGGTGCCCTGTGGTTTTCAGCACATCTGGTCGCTCAAAAGCATTTGGACTGGGAAAATCCCATCCGAGGGACACGAGGGTCTCTCGGACCCCTCTTTGGCACGCAGACTTGTCGTTTTTCCCTCTTTGCAGTCCACAAATTTTGCATTTCTGACCAAATACTGCGCTTCGGTGGCTCTCGGGAAGGTTGGAGGAGAGCGTTTCGGGGCTTGGTCACCATCCTAGCTGATGCAGTGCATCAAGCAACGATGCAAAAGCAAGATCCAAAGCCAGAAAGCGTATTTATTGCGTCTCGGTGGCACCAAAGAAGAGCTATGCGTTGGCATCGTTATCGCCGGTCTCCCCGGGGATTAACGGAGGCGCGGGTCAGCCAAGTGACATCCGCAGCCTTGTGCGAGATGAGTCGGTAGCAGGAGCAAGACGCGGGCTCTGACTCAGGAGAGCGATGAAGTGCAAACCTGGAGTACTTCATCAGTCAGGCTGTTGCTTAACTGCTGCCTTGCGCATCAGGCCGTGCCCACGTGCTTGTCTGAGTCACAGCCTAGGAGGGGAAGAACGCTGCTCATCAGCGTCTCCATCCCAAGTGTCCTTCTTCACCCCCCTCTTTTTTATTGTAGACTCATAGGATGGTGTAGGTTGGAAGGGACCTTGAAGATGATCTCGTTCCACCCCCCTGCCCTGGGCAGGGACACCTCCCACCAGCCCAGGTTGCTCCAAGCCCCGTCCAACCTGGCCTTGAACACCTCCAGGGATGGGGCAGCCACAGCTTCTCTGGGCAACCTGCGCCAGGGGCTCACTGCCCTCACAGGCAAAAATTCCTTCCTAATATCTCATCTCAATCTCCCCTCTTTCGGTGTAAAACCGTTCCCCCTCTTCCTATGGTTCCCCTCCCTGATCCAGAGTCCCTCCCCAGCTCTCCTGGAGCCCCTTTAGTCACTGGAAGGGGTTCTGAGGTCTCCCCGGAGCCTTCTCTTCTCCAGGCTGAACCCCCCCAACTCTCCCAGCCTGTCCTCCCAGCAGAGGGGCTCCAGCCCTTGCAGCATCTCCGGGGCCTCCTCTGGCCCCGCTCCAACAGCTCCGTGTCCTTCTGCTGTTGGGACCCCCTGAGCTGGACACTGTGTTCCTGCTGCCAAAGGTATTGTGAAATAAAAGCTTTACTTTGCTTTCAGTCCTTGGAAGGAGGGGATTAAACAAGTCTTTCGCAGTGCTGGTTTTCTTCTGTTTCACCCCAAATAGCGCATGTTTGTTTTTTCTGCTGACCTGGGGAACTCGCTGCTGCGGGAGGGTTGGGGGAGCGAGGATGTCCCTGTCCCCCGGTGCCGTGCGGGCTGGGAACACGGGGCAGGGTGAAACCCCTCCGCTCGCAGTGTCCGGTGCGAGCGCTCAACCTTATTTACAGCAGGAGAAAATTAATGGGAGTCAGCTTTCGAAGGTAGATTATTTCATTATCGTCGTAATTGGTACTTATAATTAGTTGTTACTCTGGCGTGTGATGTGCCCTGAGCACCGTGGCCGCAAAGTGCAGGAGGAAAAAGGACAGGCTATTTTTTTTTTTTTAATTATTTATTTATTAATTATGACTGCTGTTTATTTTGTCGGGTATTTACGCGCTCGCTATTCCAATCAAGTAACCTCAGCTCGTTTGGCTCTGCGGCAGGCAGATGGGAGGGCTCTGCCTGCCCTGGCCGGGGCTCAGCTTCGGCTCTGCCTCCTGCCCCGCCGTCAGCCGTGCCGAACTGGGAATACCTCTGCCCGCTTTGCTCCGTGCTCGGGCATTGCGGCACGACTCATTCCTCTTGTTAAAAATCACTGCAAAAACTCAAGTGGGGGTCTGAAGGTGCTTTTCCCAGCGGGGACAGGTCGGGGCGGGGGGGACCCTGGTGCCGCCGTGAGCCCAGGCGCCTTGCTTGGAGGACAGGAGCCTCTTGCTGGAGCCAAATCATCCTGGAAAAGCCCCCAGATCTTCGCGGGCTGCCTGCTCCCGGTCAGGCAAAGGGCCTTCTTTGTGGTGCCGTCAGCCTTTCCCCCGCCGAAACAATAAATGGCCTTATCCCTCGTTAGCTGACGCAAGCCAACAAAGCGCCATTGATTTTGGTAGGTGCTTCAGCGGCGACAGGGATGCGAGGGACGGGGTTTTGTGACCCCGCCGGCTTTTCCAGGCGCCCGCGTACATGCGGTTGGGTTTTAATGAGCGCTTTGGGCCGCGAAGTGGGTCAGCGCTTTCAACTGCTCTGCCTTCTTCCCCCCCCT
>VUYV01000136.1:2376878-2408028 GCA_008711295.1 Anarhynchus alexandrinus
GGGGTGGTGGTGGTGGCTGTGCAGGAGGAGGGGTGGGGGGGGTCCTGCTGGGAGCGCGGGGCTGTAACCTGCTGATGCGGCTCCCCACGGATCCCCGAGCTTTGTGCAAATGGCAGTCGTGGTGCGCTTTGAAGCCTGAAACCTTGAGCACTTCAAACGGGCGGAGGACAGGCAGATGATGTAGGGGAAATTAATATCTAACAGGGCTAAAAATTGTTCTCCATGTCGCCCTAACTCGCCTGCCCAGCTGAGCTCTATTTACTTTCATCCCATCCAGAGCATTTAGCACAAAGAGACCCCTTACACCCTTAATTTTCTAAAACACAAAGCCTTCCATTTCACTGCATCCAGCTGAAACGTTCCCCTTTTCTCTCTCATTTTCCGGCTCTCTTTTGAAACCCGTCTCTCCCTTGCTGCAGCCTCTCAGGGGAGGAACAGAAACCGGCAAAGTTTGGAAAGGAGAGCAGGTCGGTAACCCTTTTCTGGCCGGTTTGGCGCAGGGAGGGCAGCGAGAGGCATCCCGCATCCCGGCTCGAGCGAAGACCTGCCAGCACAACAGGCGCGTTTAGCACCGGTCAGTGCACGGCGGAGGGTTTGTAACTGGAAATCAGGATGCTTGAAATCTCATTTGTGTCGCAGTAGGGGGAAAGCGAGCCAGAGCTGCCTCTCTGCCGTGGCGCAGAGCGGAGCAGCCCGGCGCAGCTCTCCAGAAGCTGGGGAGGGAGGGGGGTTTCAACATCAGGGCTCCGAGCCCAGGGGTAGCCGGGTTCAGCCTTGCCCTGCCCCGGGCTCTCCGCGGCACGTTGATTGCTCATATTTGGGGTTGGCACCCTGTCTCTGGGGTTGGCGCCCATCTCTGGGGTTGGTACCCTGTCTCCTCGCCCATCTCTGGGGTTGGCACCCTGTCTCCTCGCTCGTCTCTATCTCCTCACCCATCTCTGGGGTTGGCACCCGGTCTCCTCGCTCATCTCTATCTCCTCGCCCATCTCTGGGGTTCACACCCTGTCTCCTCGCCTGTCTCTGGGGTTGGTATCCTGTCTCCTGACCCATCTCTGGGGTTCACACCCTGTCTCCTCACCCATCTCTGGTGTTGGCACCCGGTTTCCTTGTCCATCCCTGGGGTTGGCACCCTGTCTCCTCGCCCATCTCTGTATCATTGTCCATCTCTGGGGTTAGCACTCAGTCTCTTCGCCCATCTCTGTCTCCTCACCCGTCTCTGGGGTTGGCACCCTGTCTCCTTGTCCTTCTCTGGGGTTCACACCCTGTCTCCTTGACCATCTCTGGGGTTGGTACCCTGTCTTGTCATCCATCTCTGTCTTCTCACCCATCTCTGTCTTCTCACCCATTTCTGTCTCCTTGCCCTTCTCTGGGGTTGGCGGCCCATCTCATTGTCCATCTCTGGGGTTCACACCCTGTCTCATTGTCCATCTCTGGGGTTGCCACACTGTCTCCTCGCCCATCTCTGGGGTTCACAACCTGTCTCCTTGCCCTTCCCTGGGGTTGGCACCCTGTCTCCTCATCGGCGGCGAGGCGCTGAGTTCAGGGAGGAGTGCTGCCCGCCGGGTGGGAACGGTGTGGGCAGGAGGGAGCCTGGCATTTCATACCCCACCCCTGGGATGGACTGGGTGTGCTGGGGCTTATCAGGGCTGGGTGGGGGGAAGAAAAACCCAACCCAACCAACAGAAAACAAGCGATGTTTCAAAATACCGCCGAGCAGATTTTCCCAGGCTGATTTGCCGGCCCTCGTTTCTGGGCTGGTGCAAAAACCCCAAAGGAAAAAATACTTCTTTAGAGCTGAGTGTTTCTGGATGGTCTCCCCGGGGGGAACCCCTGTGCCGAGGTGCGAGCAGGGTTGGGACCTTCGAGAGATGGCTGCGCAGTGGGGTGATGCCGGGAGGCAGGGCGCTTGCCAGGGCATCAGACCCCCATATTTTGGCGTGATCCCCACGTCGTATGGGCCACCGTCTCTGTAAACACACACACATGATGCTCCGGGGGTTGGCGTGCCGGGATTGCGAAACGGGAAAAGGGTTGGGATCATCTGCGCTTCGCCCGTGGCCTTTGATTGCCCCAACTTTATTAATGCCAGATCTAAGAGAGCGGCGGCGGGGTGTGGGTTCGCGGCACGCACATGCCGTTCCCCCTCCCCGGTGCCGCAGAGCCCAGCCACTGCTGCAGATGGGGTTTGGGCTGGGGGTGCTGACCCCCACGGGGACCTCCTCTCCGCAGGGATGAGAAGCAGGCAGGAGCTGGAGCCCATCCCAGGTCCTTCAAGGAGGGCCTTGTTGTGCACCCAGAGGGTGGAAAGACGTTGGTGCAAGGGTTGGGTGTTTGCTAAACGCCTCCTGGGCTTATACGTTGGGGATGTTGGGTTGTTGGAGCCTCCCTGGGCCTTATGGGGTTGACCCACGGTACATTTGGCTCCGAACTGTGCTCCGAGAGCACAAGACAAGAGTTACTGGGGTGTGGGGGACATGCCTTTGTTAGGATGGTGCCTACTTGTGGTGCTGTTCCTCTGCGCTGGAGTGAAATTCAGCATCTTTCACCTTTTGCTGCTTCTCAGCAGCCCCTGGGGAGCCCGTATCAGCAATGCTGGAGGTCTGATGTCCTCCTGGACGTGAGGTGGGACGTGTTGCTGACCCGCCTCCCCCAGCCTCCATGGGGACGGCTTATATGTGACCCAAAAGGGTGTCTTCAAGCAGGTGCAGGTAGCAGGCTCGTGTCCCCGGCCGCGGCACGCGGAGCAAGGCAGCACCGAGCCCGGACATCTGTCAGCCGTTGCGGATCCGTATTTCCCTAGGAGACAGCGGGAACCAGCGGCTCGCGAAGCCGTTCCCGCAAAGCTGGGATGTCTTCCATCGCCGGCGGGCCTGATCCTCAGCTGGTGCAAGCTTGGCACCGCGTCACCGAGCAAATGGGGCCAGCTGCTCGGTCGGTGGCTGTTGATGCCCGTCCCCGAGCAGCCAAGCAAGCCCGCCGCGCCGCGCCGCAGCTGAGGGCCAGTCTGAACTGCTCTCCTCTCTCTCCCTCCTACTCTTTTCCTCACTCCTCCCTTTTAATTCTCTCCCCGTCTGTTCATCCCTCTCCCCTTCTGTTCAGCCCTCTCTATTCTCGAGCCATCCTTCCTTTTCTCCATCAGGAAAGCTAAGGGGAGGAAGGGGGGGAGGAAAGGAGAAAAGCAGTCCAAGTCGATAGGTTTTTTGTTTTTTTTTCCCAATAACCTTCCCTAAAATCTCACCAGGTTATATTATGGTCTAATAGACTTTAAGCCAATCTGCCTAATGCCACTGCAAAGGTCAATTAAATTCACCCTAAAAAAATTTACTCCTGGCTCATTATACATTTGGAAAATGAATTAGAAGCACAAGCTGCCCCAGAGGTTTCTGATATTTTGCTAATGAACGTGTCTCCTAATGGAAGAAAAAGAAATCCACCACCAAAAGAAACCCAACCCTTTAAAGGAATGTTTTTCTGGTCCATTGGTGAGCGTAGCGTAGAGCTGAGCATCTCCTGATAGAGCAGATGAGGCGGAGGGCTGGGTGACGCAGCGGCATTTACACCCAGCAGAGGAATTCAAGTCTGACTCTTGGCCAAGAATTTGGGCGAGACCTCCGACCTTGCGTCCGTGCCCGGCCCTGTTCACGGGCTGCTGTGGGCGCTTTGGCTTCCCACTCCCGTGTAGGCAGCATTGACATCGTTTACTCCCTCTGCGACTTGCCGGGCCGGTTGCGACGGCGCGGCACGCGTTCGGCGTGCGTGTAGCCCACCCGTGGAGCAATTACAGCGGCAGCGTGCCGTGCCCGTAGGGACCGGCAGTGAGAAGAGCCAAAATTAATCAAGCGAATGATAAATGGCAAATTGTGACCCAGGTTGCTTTTGAGGGTTTTTTTCAGGCTGAAGATGCTCACTCGATGTGAAATGCCTTTAAGGAGCCCGAGAGGTTTTTGGTTTGGTTTTTTTTTTGGTGAGGGTTCTTTAAACCTTTGTACCTTTTGAGCACTCGGAGTCGCTTACGGCTCATCAGATTTTTCTTCCTCTTTTTTTAATGCGTAGATCCAGCCAGGTGCAGGACAGAAATAAATGCTCACGTGCTCGCTAGTCCTTCGAGCAGCCGGCTGTGGTGGCACGGGAAACTGCCAGCAACGGTGCCCAGGGCTGCGCTGGTTTTGGGTCAATGTCAATATTACCTAGGGTTCTGTGGCTTCGGAGCTGGGTTTCACATTTTGAGTTGGGTGTCGCATTTTGAGTTGGGTGTCGCATTTTGAGTTGGGTGTCGCATTTTGAGTTGGGTGTCGCATTTTGAGTTGGGTGTCGGATTTTGAGTTGGGTTTCGGATTTGAGTTGGGATTCGCATTTTGAGTTGGGATTCGCATTTTGAGTTGGGTTTCGCATTTTGAGTTGGGATTCGCATTTTGAGTTGGGATTCGCATTTTGAGTTGGGTTTTGAATTTTGAATTTGATTTCCTGCCCTGGAAATGGAGTTTCGTGGTGGGGAAGGGGAGGGGGGCGGTCAACTGGTCCCATTTGCAGCGCGCCTCTCTGAAAGGTTTGCTGGATGAGAGTATAAACCACTAAGAACCAGCAAAGGTGCCTGGAAATGAAGTGAACCACAGCTAATAGAAGCACAAGTGCGATTTTGTCGGAACGGACACGTTCCCGTGGGAAGTTTAAATTTCAGCACAACAGTGTTTCTGAGTGAACATCCCACATCCCTCCTGTTTGCGCAGGGGTTCGATGAGCTGGGATGGTTAGCCAAACATCTCTTCGGATGGAAAGTTTTAATTTCCATGGGTGTAAAGATGCCATTGCTGATAAATATATAGACTGGGGTTCACCGCACCCGGGCTCGGTCGCTTAAATTGTCGGTGTCAGGTCGTCTGTGCTCCTCCTGAAGGTGGGGATGAAGGATGCGGGATACCTGGACCCTGTTTCCCTCCTCTTGGCTGGATGGGAAGCCTGGTCTCGCTGCTGTAATCCCAAACAGGTTGCAGCTCCAGTCAGAGCTGCTGCTTTTTTTCCAAGAAGCTGCTGTGAGTTTTCCTGCAGTGAGATTTTTTTTTTTTTTTTTTTTTTTTTTTTTTTTGGCACGGGGAAAAGCTTCAGGGGAACTCAGAGACTGGGCATAACTCCCTTCAGTTTGTCTTTAATTACAGCCAGGGAAGAGGCGCTAATTACAACACACCCTTCCCTCGCAAAGATCCTCAGGTGAAATCAGCGCTCAGAAATATGCATACTAATCGGGATGGGTGGGTTTTTTGCCAGGGTTGCTGTTGCGGTGGTTGGGGTTGAGCGGAGCGAGGCTGCCCAGATGGCAGGCGGGACCGTGTCTGGCAGAGGAGGCTGCGCGGAGCGGCGAGGGCCGGGAAAGCTGCTCTCTCCCTCTCGCTACGGGTATCAGGCGGGAGCTGGGGACAAGCGGTATGGCGCTTGCAATGTCAATTATTAGCGTGTTTAGTAAATTACCTAGTAAATTGGCCCTTAAAATTTCCAACTGCGTGTCCTCTCTTGCACTCCGAGCCTGCAGCTGAGTTGTTTACACTCTTTCAGCGGGGAAGATGGATCAGCTCTGTCTCAGCTCCTGGACGTCTTGCAGAGAGGAGCCTGAGCCCATCCTGCCCGCCGCTGCCGGGCTGGGAGATGGATGGAGGGGAGGGCGGCGCCAAGAGCGCCGCAGCCCTCGCCTTGGCCCCAGTTAAAGCCGAAAGAGCCGTGACGGGGAAGGGTGGACCCCGGGAGTCCATACGCACGTGGCGGCGGGTTCCCAGCAGGTTGGCTGCTGTTTGTGTGTGCGAGCGCGTCCCCCGCGGTTTGCCTGATTGCCTTCCCTCCGCGTGCTTTTCCTCGGCCTGGTGCGGAGAAGAACCGCTGGCACTGGGAGGCGGGGGGGAGAAAAAGCACTTGTCCTCCTTTTCTCATAACAGCAGGACGGGAAAGGGACTGGTAAAACAGAATGGCAGGTACCGTGTGATGGGGAGGGAGGAGGATGCTCTGCCTGCTGCGTGAGACCACAGAGACTTGGCTATGGTCTACTGGCCACCGTCTGCTCCGTAAGCCAACCTGGGGAATTAACCTCCCTCAGCACCCCTGCTCGTGGCTGATTGAATCGCTGAGAGGTCATCGCAAATGGGAACTGCTGATGCTTCCCAGCGAGGGCAACCCCTCTGATGGGGTTTTTTACCCCTTGCTAGGCTCGTTTCGACACTTTGGGGGGGTGCGATGAGGGTGATAGCAGGTCTGTTTGGCGGAAAAGTTGGTCCCACCGGCTTTTGGGCTGAAGCCACTCAGGGTCTGCCCTTGGGGCTTATCCTGTGGGGTCGGGAGAGCATTAAGGTGAAGATACGGTTTTGGTAGGGACTGATCCTAGGCCAGAGCCCCTTCCTCCCCCATCTCCCCCATTCTGCTAGCTGGGATGCGCACCGTCTGTATTCCATTGCAAGGCATGTATTTCCCTTCTGTGCATTTCCAGCTCTCCTTTTGCCTTTTCATGTGTACTGTAAAGGTCAGCCCATATCTGGAACATGCTTTAAATTTGCACAGAGAGCAGGGGGCAGGAGGAGAGGGGGGAGGGTAGTGCTGCAGCACCTCCAGCCCTCGCAGAGAGAGGTTTGCTGCTTTTTTTGCTACTTCTACTGATGGATGGGGTACAGGACCACACAAAGGCCCCCGGACACACCTGGAACCCGAGGAAATAGCCTTTTCTTAGCAGAAATCCCCCAAAGCAGAGAGCGACGGCGTTGTAACCCCGCCGGCTGTCACGCGCCGCTATCCTTTCACCACCCTCAGCTGTTGGGGCTCCGTCAGCCTCGTCCTTCCCCTCTCCCCGGGGGAGGATGCTCACCTCCGCCAGCCCGCTGCTGTCAGCCGAAACCGTGTGCCCTCTCCTCCTCCGTGCCCCGCCGCGCCAGGCAGCAGGTACCCGACCCGCTCCCCGCAGCATCCTGCATCCCTTGCACTTTTCCCGGCAGCGCCGTGCCCCGTCTTGTCTCCGCGTCAGGCCCTTACCTCGCCTGTCAGCTGCTGCCTCCTCTCGCCGGGACCTAATGCTGCTTCGTTTCTGTTTTAATTTCGCTGCGGTTTTGCGACAGCCACTGCTAGGTCAGGAGTTACAGAAAGGTTACTGGTGAGTGATGGGTATTGACATCCTTAACAGTGCCCTGACCCCATCAGTCTCGCTCTGTTCTTCTTTTTCCTTACACTTGCCCTGTTTTGTTTTTTTTAAAAATTGGCCTTTTCCGTGCATAAAGCTTGCTTCATCAGATTTTTACCCAAAGCCGCAGCCAGCGAAGCAGGGAGGGAAGCACTGATTTGCCCTGCCTGAGCGCAGGCATTGAAGGAGGTTTTCACCCTCTGATTATTTTGCTATCCCAGAAATCTCATGTGCGACTTATTCCCCCCTCGTTTCCCTGATCTGCCCGTACATCTTTCCCAAAATGCCCACCTGGGTTGCCCTGCCCATGCCCAGGGCTGCGGTAGCGCTGGGGGGCTCTCACAAACAACCCAGTCCCCCCTCTCCTGCAGGGGCCAGGCTGCACGCTGGAGGCTCAGCATCAGGAATAAACTCAATCCCTGCTCCCGTCCCCTTTGCCTGGTGGGTGCCCTCCGCAACCGGCCGCTCTGCGAGGCGGAGAGCGTGCCCAGCAATGTGCGCTGGGCTGGACCGCCCCGGCACAGCGGTCCAGGTGATGCTCAGGAGGAGAGTTTGGGAGGAGGTGGCAGCATTTCTACCCAGTAATTAAAAAAAAAATAATAAAAAATATCCTTATTTAATAGGTGTTGATGATACATCCCAGTGTTTTCCCCCCGTCGAGGCACGGTGCATACTCAGTGGGGTCCCCTCCACGGTGCACCTCGTAAACCCCAGCGACTTCAACACCGGGGCCGGGGCGAATAGCTGCTCCCCGATGGGCAGATAAACGCAGGCCGGCGGCTCCCGGGCCTCGGCAGCCCATCATCGCTTCGTCTGGAAGGATATAAACCTCCGCGCAGGCTATTTGGAAATACGGCGAAGCTCATTTTAAGCGCGTCTTATCTCCCCGTCGAGAAGCTGCTGCGGCTTAGCCGGGCTGGGTTTGCCTCCCTCCCGCCGCTCGTCCGCCGCTCCGCTCCCCGTCCCTCGATCCCGCGATAAGCTGCCGTGACGTTATCAGATGCTGCGGCAGTAAAACTCTCGGCACGCAAACTTTTTCTGCTTTATTGTTGCCTCCATAAAACCGGCGGGGAAAAAAAAAAAAACTGCTGAAGCAGTAACCCTGCGCGGTTTTAAAGGCAGCTGCAAATCAGCCCCACTCTCCGGTGCGGTACTGAGCCGTTTTTACGAGCCCTAATTAAACAGGATCTGCCCTGTGGTCTGCCTTCCACCCAGCCTATCTGAGGGATGGGATTTAACTGCCGGGGTTATGGTTCTGCGTCCCCGGGCTTTGCTCCCCCTGGAAATGAGCCGCAGTAGGATGGAGGAGGGATTAAGGTGAAGGGAAACAGCCCGTGCAAAGCTGTACATCAGCGCGTGTGTTTCTGCAGAGGGTCTTAGCTGAAAAACGCAGGTTGGAGACCGAGTCAACCGGTTCTGGGGTTGGAAAGGGAATGTCTAACGCTGTTCTGTGATGCTGAAAAATAGCGATGGGCGTTAAATATAGGAAATACTCATTTTGGAGTGAGCACCTCTAGGATGTGGCTGTGCTATCGAGGCTCCTGCGTACTGCTGCCCGTAAAACACCAGGGCAGAGGGGTTTTTGGGCAGCTTCAGGCTGCCTTGAGCCGAGGTGCTCCTCGGGCATGGGCACGGGCTGCACATTTGCTTGTTTTCCCACGGGAGGCTTTTCACGGTTTGCTTCTCCTGATGTTTCTTGGTGGTGGCAGGAGGTGCAGCTCAGTCCCCCCGCGATTCCCTCTGCCCCGGGAAGGGGAAATACCGTCTGCGAGAGAAGCATCACCGTCCTGCCGGGGCGGTGATGGGAAGCACTGCCGACTGACACTTGATGATTTATTTGAACCTTTGAGTCTTTCCAAGAAAGCAATTTCTTTGATGTTTCTCTTGGCATTTGAAGGTGTGGGGGGGGGGGAAGGTAGTATTTCCCACATACGCTCACCGTTTCCTCTTTCCCTGCCCCAAAGCGGTGTTGGTTTCTCGTGTTTCGTCTTGCAACCCGTAAGCCGGGTGTGAGGTGGGGAGGAGAAGCGGTGCCTGGGAGGGTGCAGATATCTGGGTACGTGGGGAAGGCAGTGTGGGGACCCCCTCATCGTGCTTGCATGGGCAGGAGCATCCGTAGCGGTGTCCATAAGGATGCCGCAGAGTTTGACGGCATGGCAGGCTGCCCACCAAGAGGGTCCTTCCAGGCAACTCTGCGCACCCAACGCATCCACCAGCAACAGTGAAATATCAGCAGCATCATGGCTGGGCTTAAATCTTTACCGAGTCTCCATTTTTCTTTCTTTAAACGCTTACAGAATAAATGGAATTTATAATCAGAAACCATAAAACCCCTGATTTATGGTTCATCTTGATGACAATATTTAATAACTCGTGTATATTTTATTACATCTTTTTAATGCCCTGTTGTGGAATTTTACTTAGGCATTTCGCCCTCTATATCAACCTGTCGCAGCACAGATGGGCTGACTTTTTTTTTTTGCTTTGGGCTGCTGACGGAGCCAAGCCGCGCTCTGGGCTGGGCTCTGCCCAGGGCTGCCGTCAGTCTGTCCAAGCGGGCTCCAAAAGCCGGGGCTGGACATCCATCCGCGCTCCAGCTTCTTCCAAGAGCTGCTCCCCAGATTGCAAATCCGATGCTTTTCCACGGCCAGGCAGCTCCTTTCCAACATCCCCAGCCAAGTTGCGGTGCAGGTGGGGAGAGAAATTCAACTGTAGGGGCCTCTCTTCCCTCCTCAAGGACTTTCTGCTTGGAAACGCGTATCTATTTAGGTTATTGCTCAAGTGCGTTCTCCTCTGGAGAGCACTCCCCGCCTTTCTGGGACCATTAGTGCAAATTAGCTGCTGCATCCTATCAGCCCCCAGCCTGCTGCACCCCGGGTACCGATCCTCTTCTCGGCGCTCGCATGGGGAGGGGGAGCTCGTAAGCATCGTAGCTGCGTTCTGGCTTTGTCGAAAAGCAGCAGCTCCCTCCCTCTTCCATCCCTCCATCCCTTCCTCCCTCCCTCCCAGCTGGCTTTTACAGCCAGCTGCTTCCCAGCCCTGCACTGCTGGGTACGGAGAAGGGAGAGAGGGGGCTGGAGGGGATGGGCAGCAGCTCGGGGTGGAGGTGTCTTGAGAGTTGGGGTGGTGAGAGCGGGTCGTGGTGCTGCTTCAGGCACCTGCAGCCTGGTTTGGACACGCTGCCCGTGCCGGCGTGGGGACAGGTCCCACTGAATCGTAGCATCGCCGAGGTTGGAAGAGACCTTTAAGATCATCGGGTCCAACTGTTAACCCAGCGCTTCCAAGTTCCCACTAAACCATGTCCCTCAGCACCACGTCTGCCCATCTTTTACATACCTCCAGGGATGGCGATTCCACCCCTTCCCTGGGCAGCCTGTTCCAGTGCTTGATAATCCTTTCAGTGAAGAAATTTTTCCTGATATCCAATCTAAACCTCCCTTGGTGCAGCTTCAGGCTGTTTCTTCTTGTCCTGTCACCTGTTCCTTGGGAGAAGAGACCGACCCACTGTGAGGGTGGTGAGCCCCTGGCGCAGGTTGCCCAGAGAAGCTGTGGCTGCCCCATCCCCGGAGGTGTTCAAGGCCAGGTTGGACGGGGCTTGGAGCAACCTGGGCTGGTGGGAGGTGTCCCTGCCCAGGGCAGGGGGGTGGAACTGGGTGGAACTTCAAGGTCTCTTCCAACCTAAACCATTCTATGATTCAGTGACCTCCTTTCAGGGAGCTGTAGAGAGCAATAAGGTCTCCCCTGAGGCTCCTTTTCTCCAGCCTGAACACCCCCAGTTCCCTCAGCTGCTCCTCGTAGGACTGTTCTCCAGACCCCTCACCAGCTCCGTTGCCCTTCTCTGGACACGCTCCAGCGCCTCAATGTCTTTCTTGTAGCGAGGGGCCCAAAACTGAACACAGTACTGGAGGTGTATTTGAGGTATACTGAGCACAGTATTGCTCTGGGCTAGCTCTTGGGGGAGGGGACCACAGTCTTGGGGCCACATCACCCTGGTTGAGCCTGACAAGCAAGCCCAGGGGTGTGCGGAAACATCCCCGTTCCTCCTGCTGAGCGCGGTCCAGTGGTTTGATTTCCCTTGCTTCTCGAGAAGGGACGGTTCCCCGGCCGTGGCGCGCCGCCCGAGCGACCCAGCGGCGAGGGGACGGGGTGGGAGGAGGAGCGGCGAGCGCGCCGGGAGCTGGCGGGCGCCCCCAGCAACCGCGGTCGGCCCATCCGTGCAAGACTGGCTCTGCTGACAGTTGCTGCCCATCCATCCGGCGCTCCCCTCGCCTCGCCGCTCTTGGCAGGAGCAGGGCCGGCGGAGCAGCCAGGTGGAGAGGAGGAAACGGGGCGAGACGGCGCGGCCGTGCGCAGGGAAAGGGCTGCCGGGGCGGCCGGCGGAGCCTCCCCCGGGCTCTCGGGCAACCATCTGCACCGCTGGGCCGCGGCCGAGGGGCTCGGGCTGGGTTTGTGGGGGATCGGGGGGACCTGGGCACAGCAGGAGGGGCTGCAGTCGTGAGCGTGGAGGGATGGGGGAGAGGGTGGAAAGCGGCCAGGCAGGGAGGAGAAAGCAGCGTGGCATCGCGCTCATCGTCTATGGGGGCGGCAGGGCTCAGCTTTTTTGGGGGTGCAATGGCATCAGGTGCTTTTTGGGTGCAGCGGGGTCAGGTGCTTCGTGTTGGGGCTGTGGGTGAGGACAGGGGCTGTCCCCCTTGAATGCCGTCTCTCCCCCCCTTGAATGCCGTCTGCCCCCCCTGAATGTCATCTCCCCCCCTTGAATGCCATGTCGCCTCCTTGAATGCCATGTNCCCCTTTTGAATACCATCTCCCCCCCTTGAATACCGTCCCCCTTTCTGGAGCAAACAATCTCAAGACAAGCCAGCCCCGGGTGAGGGTAATTTCTTCCCGAGTCCCCAAGAAATTAATGGCCTGAGAGAAGCTGGCTGTGAACCGAGTGGTGCCGGCTGGACCGGGCTGAATTGCACCTGCAGGCTTTCTCTCCCGCTGCCACAGCGATGGGCTCGGTAGGGCTGTGACCATTTATTAAGCGGAGGAGCGCTTGCAGAGCGATGGCACCGCTGGGGACGTTGTTCCTTGCCCAGGACAGGTGACCCCGTGCTGTCCCTTGAGCAAGGAGCTTGGCTCTTGCATGGAGAAGGCGGAAACACCGATGTGCTAATGGCTTTTTTTTTTTAAACAACCAGAAAATTTCAACCTCTTTCCCAATGTTTTGACAGTTTTAGGGTTGTTTTTTTTTTTTTTTTTTTTTTTTTTTTTTTTTTTTTTTTTTTTTTTTTTTTTTTTTTTTNTTTGTGGGGCTCAGACTGTTTTGCAGAGAAACTCGCAGGGCTAGATGAGGTGTTTGCGCTGGGAAATCAGCCACCTTCAAAAGGGCTTCTGTTCCCTTGCAAAACATTTGCCGAGTTTTCATCTGCGCGGTTTTGGCTCTTCTGATACGAGGCAGGAATTGTCCTGGGAATTGTCTTCCCGTTGGTTATTCTGCTGTCTCTGCTCCTGCCTTGCCTCCGCTAGGAGATAGAAAAAAGGCAGAAAGGAGAAAAACTCCAGCCAACCGCCACCGAGAAAACATCCTCGGTACTGCGGGTCTTGCTGGGCTCAGTTGGTTCTGGTCTAAACAAGGTCATCGGTCCCAAATAAAAACCTGCCTGATCCTGGTTGAATGGCCAAGGTCCCGGATCACAGGTGTTTGGAGGGATTTTTTGCCACCCCTGATTGCAAAGCAATTGCCCCAAATCTCCCTTCCTGGCTCCATGTTTGGGTTTGTTTTTTTTTTTAAAAAAAAATACTTATTTATTGAAGACTGTGACCAAAGAGGACGGATGTCGCTGCCTGGGAGGAGCAGGACGATTCCTGCACAGATTTGAGCAAGAAAAAAGAAAATCGTTGGCAGGATAGAACTCCTTCCCCGGTAGGTTAGAGAGAAGCCGGGGGGGTGGTTTCCCCGGGCATGCGCGCCGCCAGGCTGGGCTGCCTGATGCTGAATTATAGTCTAGCGAAGGAGAAGCCTCCTGAGGAGGTGGGAAGCGATCACAGCCTATAAATACCTTCCAGGCAATGTTGGAAATGAAGGAAGGGAATTATTCATGGTCTCCGAAGGTGGTAGGACAAAGGAGCGGTGGCCCGGAGCTAAGGAAGAGAAAGTTTTTTCCGCCTGGCCATTAAGAAAGTTCCCCCTCCCCGGCAGTGGAGCAAGCGGGCAGAGGGGGAAGAGCGTCCCCGGGGAGGGAGCGCAGGCGCCGGCCGGCAGCGCTGGAGACGAGATGTTAATGGGGATGATGAAGGGAAGGATCTGTAGACGAGGCGAGAGGTCAGCCTGTTGACCCAAGCCGGCTCTCTCTTGGCCCTACGGTCTATACGGTGCCATGATAAATTCCACTTACCCTACTTTACTGCGGGCACTTTATAGCTTGACTTAATGGCTAGGAAATCTCTTCACTTGACTGCTCCCCTTAAGATGAGAAGGCTGTCTGTGATCCTGGGGTTTAAGCAACAATTCACTCTCTGCGAAGGGATGATGCCTTTTTATTAGCTTCCCTCTCGGAGCCTGCACTCTTGAGGTCCTACCTCTTCTTTGCCACCGATTTATGGGTTTTTTTTTCCCCCCTTTCTGCCCTCGCTCCGGCCCCGTTGCCTTGCAGATTTGCGCACAAGGGATGCCGTGACCCCTTTTGATACCCGCCTGGGGAGCGGGGATCGGGCGCCGGAGGCAGGGAGGACGTTGCTGGCAGCAGATGCGCGCGGCGCGACCAGCCCTCCCGTTTTTTACTGCGGGTCTCGTAGGTCTCATCAGAGTTGATGTTTTCCTTAATGTTACTGGCGTCGCGCGATTGCGCAGGAAGCTGGGCGTTCGTTTCGCAGCAGCCTGGAGATGCGGGGGGAAAAAATGAGCACGGCAATACAGCTGGAACCTGTAGGCTAATAAAACCAGCCCATCTTCGTTATGACCGTTTTTATTATAGATGTCAAAATGAAGGTTTGGGGGCTTTAACTTGGAGCGGTGGAGGTATGGAGGTGCTCCGAGGCGGGGGGGTTTAAGGGTTGCGGTGATGGAGGGATGAGCCTGTACTGCAGGGCTGGTGGGGAGGCGTGGGGAGCTTCGACCTGCTCATCCCTGGAGGGAAGCCGGCCACGCTGGTTGCTTTCATGGAAGAAAATCAGCGCTAAGCAAGGGAAGGGACGGCATTTGAAGCGGTGCGGAGGCGGGCTGGGATGAGCAGCACGTCCAGGAGCGATGCCCCCAGGGTGGGGGGCGAGTGGGTGCTGGCAGCATCCTTCCAGCTCGCCCGGGGGCTGCGCTCCCCGAGGAGCCTCCGCCTTTCCTCGGACCGAGCAGGGCACAGACGCCGAAGGAACGCGCGTCCCTTTTCGGAGGCCGTTACAGTAAATTGTTAGCAGGCGACGGCGCAGCAGAGGAGCTGTCGCCATCGGCGGCTTTTTGTTAATCTGATCTGAAGGGTCCCCTTGTGAATGCATCTGGAGCGGTCCCCGCTCTCCCTGCGAATGCAAATTGCAGCGGGCAGGCTCCCGGGGCTTTTGTCAGGTCGGAGGTAGGCGAGGGAGGCTGATGCACGAGGCATTTTTGTCTCTCCACCTGGGTGGCGTGCTCTCCGCTTTGGCACCCGCGTCTTTGCGCTTTGCCCCCGTTTGCCCCTTCCCAAATGCACGGCGAGCAAGGATGGAGAAAGCCGCCTTTGAAACTCTAGCTGGGAATCTTCCATCCTCCAGAAAGCGCCTTTATATATACGGTTTCTTAGGACAATGTCAATTTTTCCAGAAAAATTGATTTTCCATTGGGAAAATGGAAATCTAGATGATGGCTGGTTGCCTGGAAGGAGCTCAGAGGTTTGGCTGTCTGATGGCTCAGGTGGGAGGAGTTGTCCTTGCTGGCCAGGGAGACCTGCAGGGAGGCAGGGGGGAGCGCCCCCCCCCAATCAAGCCCACCTTGAAGGCAACTTGCCATGTTGCGTCCCACCTAAAGGGAGTTTGTGAAACCCATGTGATGCTTCCAGGAGCAGGGAGGTAGCTGAAATGTCCTTCTCGAATTAGCTAGAATGGTACTTCCAAGGAGGAAGCGATGGAATCTATTCCATGGAATTTTTACTTTTTGGGTATTTCTGCTGAGATGGGGAAGTTACAGGATTTTTTTCTTTTTTTCATTTTAAAAATATATATATATATTTGAGTTTCAGTGGATTACCATTTTCTAGCCAGCTCTCTGTGAGATACCATTTCTGTAGGCAGCGTATGACTTTTTTTCCCCCTCAGGAAATTTTCTAATATCAATTTAATTTTGACTCTCACAACTGCATCTATTCCGCGGGGAACCCACTCTACGGCCTCGCCGAGAAAGTGTTTCCTCTTAGCTGCGAGTTCATTTTCCAGTCTAAAAACATCGTTCAGTCGTTCCTAATGAAAGATATAATCAACTTTCAGGCTTCATGGCTTAGCTGAGCCCCTAATGGAGATGGGGAAGCCATTCCTGCGGTAGCTCAGCCCTTATTTCCCACGGCAGGCGTGCTCGCGCCGTGCGAAGGATGGGTTTCACTGGGTGAAACTGCACCCGGAGGGACTAGAGCAGGTCCGCGTGGATGCGGCTCCAGGAGTTGCTCCGTGGGGATGCGGTCTCGCATCCCGCAGGGATTTGCCCTCCTCCGTAATTGCGGTGATGCTGCGCTCCGCAAATTCTGCCCGGCTTGTGCAGAAGCAGCTGATAAAGAATTTGGCCCAGCTAGGCTAAAAACAAATTAAAAGGGGGGGGGAATCACAAAGCAGCAAAAGCACAGTTTGTCTCCCAACTGATGGTATTTTCATGCCCACACGTCTGCTCTGCGTAAATGTTTTTGGAGCGCCGGGGAGGAAAAGTCTCTTGTTGTGGTGAGGCGCTGTGCAACAGAAAGGGTTTGGGTTATTCGGAGCCCTCGCTGAATTACGCCCCGGATACAGTACCACACGTCCCCTCCTGTGCCCGCATCTCCCCATCTGCTGCCTCGGGAGCAAGTGGAAATACGGATGCCAATAGCACCGGGCAAAGAAGATCAGGTGGAGGTACGGAGCAGGAGACCTGTAGGTCACATCAGGGCTGTCTGCCCCACTGGGGCTGGGCTGCCGTGAGTAACCGGGCTTAGTTTTAAATAGGTTTGTGCAGAACCGGAGGTCTAAAGGGGACCTGATGGAGCCACGTGGAAGTTAATCCGCTGAATATTTACCCACCTCGTGGCGGAGGAGCCCCGGGCTGGTCTGGGTGTAGGCAAGCTTTGGAATGTACAGGTTGAGTGAGGTCCGTGGGCAAAAATCCCATTGACTTGAAAGGCAGAAAGACCTGGCAGCATCCAGAAAATACTGATGGTTTCTGGAAAGGGTTGGGATGTTGGGGAGCTGCTCCTCCCGAGCGGGGTGCCCGAGCCTGTCCCCTGTTCAGGGTGGCCTCGTGCGCTAGCAGATGGCTTGTCCCTCCATTGTGGCATCGGAGGAGACCAGCCCGGTGCTCTGAGGACCACAGTGTGCTCAGATGTGACAGGGGAAGGGGCAGTAGGGATGAACTCATCCCTTCAGCCAGAGCTGGACGCTCTCTCTCTGCAGCGGGCTTTTAGGTTTCCGTCCCCCGGCCCGTTCAACCCTGAGTGCGAAGAATCAAAATTTCAGGAATTGAGAAATAAACAAAAGCTCCAAATCTTCTTCCCTTCCCCCAAAACCAGATGAGCCAATGGAAAATTTTAATTTAAATGTTTGGGTACAAATTACCTGACAATCCAAACAGAGAGGCATTTTGAACCAGCACTCGAGCTTTTCATTACGAAAATATTGAAGTGTCTCAACCTGACAGTTCCAGAACTCGCCCATAAAGCTTCTGAAGTGAAAAATTAATCCGAAGTAACCTCTTTTTCTGCTTTTCAAAAGCAGATTGGCTTTTGATGGATGCCCGTACCTCCTCGATAGATCCCAGTCAACCGAGCCCAGCTCTTCCCCCTCGCCCGGGCTGAATCCCCGGAGCGTGGGAGGGTTGGCATCCCTCCGGGGCTGCTCTGGGCGTTAGCGATGGCTCCGGGCGCCTGCAGCATTTCCATTCCTACTTCCTCTCCTTTTGCTGCCCCTGTCAATCCATCTCTCTTTTTTTTTTTTTTTCAACCGTCAAGTGTCTTTTCTTGCTGCCTTTTATCCCTCTGAATCTACCTTATGGGATTAGGCATGAAATGGAGGGTTGTAGCGTATAATAGCGGGGCTGTAATTACCTTACGAATGCGGTGTAATTATACCGTGGTAAGGCTTTTGAATCACCTCATCGCCACCCACTAGTCCCTATAACGGGAATTTCTCTACATTTCAGCTGTAAGGTTACCTGCATCTCCACAATTGTGGCTTTGGCTCTCTGGTCACCGTGGCTTGTGTGTTGTTAGCGTTGCGTGGCACCACTGATTTTGCACTTACACTCTAATTAATTTGCAGCTCTGGAGCTCGGCGTGGAGCTGTACGAGCGTGGTGGAAATTACAGGTGTGGAAAGCGTAGTTATGGCGTAATCATACCGCGATTGCTGGGTAATTGCACCCCTCGTGCCGTTAGCGTCTACCGATGTGGTGGGACCTCCTGTGGGTCTGTTGGCACTGGTTGGGTTGGGTTGGGCAGATGGAGCCCAGCCGTCGCTGGTCCCTCTGGCCAGGCATAAACCTCCTTCGATGAAAGGCAGTGAAACAGCATCTTGTCTGATCCATCCTGCTGGCGGCTTCGAGCCCGTCAGCCCGGCCATGGCTTAGCGGCACCGCTCGGCGAACTTCGAGTCCGGCTTGATGAGTGACCTGAAGCTAATTGCTGACCCCTCTCGTGCGTCTCCGTCCCCCCCACCGCTCCATTAAAACGAGCAGAGCCACTTCCCTGCCTTTTTGCAGCTAGTTGAGATACACAGATGACGAGCGCCGTAACATAATGGATTTTTATTATTATTAAGCTCCCGGTGACTCTTCCGCTGTCAGTGTAATAGGGCTAATGAAACGTCCCCGCCGCTCATGGGAGTTGGGAGGACAATTTGGTCCGGTTCTCCGTCGCGTTTGGAAGAGGCGAAACGCCGGTTGCTGTTATTTATGATGGATCTGGTTTACTTAGCGCCGTGTTTATTGAGTCTCTCTCCCACTCGCAAATGCCGACTACGGTTCCCAGCGCCGCTCCCGGTGCCAGGGATCCTTCCTGCCGCCGCCGAGCCGCCTGCCGGTTGCCAGCTGGAATTGTTGTGGACTCCGGCTCAGGACAGTGGGCCAGGTTCCTCCCTGGTGTAACATCATTGACTTTAATTAAGCTACGCCAGGGAGAAATTTGGCCCGCTTGCTTTGCTCGCTGTGCGCCGATGCCAGTCGAGAGGCGCGGCGGGTGCCAGCAAGGGCTTCGACGGCACAATTTCAGCGCGGGACAAAAGTCCTTCAGTCTTTGTTTGGCGTGGGACACCGGTGTCCGCTGATGGGGAGAGAAGGGGGAATCAAACGACGTGCTCGTTGTAGGGTGTCGCATCCATGGTATTCCAAGGTTCATCTCCCTGCCTGCCTGGAGGTACACAGAACAATACCAAGAGGGGCAAAAATAGGCAGCAGATCCTTAAATAATACAAGGACTGCCTCAGGCCCTCCGAATCAGACCTAATTTGCTCATTTCATTCTTGTAACTGGTGTCAGAGACGCGTGCTTTGAAGGAAAGCCGCGTTGACCCGGTGACAGCACCAGGCTCCCCACCACATCCCCACACGGGGGGATTCAGGAGAGCCCCCTCTCTCCTTAACCCATCCCTTGCAGGGTCCTGAGTGGGGCAGCCCCGGCGTCGCCCGGCTCGGTGACGGTCACTCCGGCAGCATCCCCTCGGCCACCACCCGCCGGGCAGGCGCTGGACCCCTCCATCAGCCGCAGCGGCGAGGGCCGGGCTGCGCTTCCCCAGCGCTGCCCGGAGGCGGCCGCTTCCCGGGGAGATAATTCAGTTGCCTGGTTCAAAGCGGAGTTAAAGTTTCTGTGCTGGCGGATCTGGGGCAGAGTTTAAGAGCGTCTGTGTTTTCTCCCGCGCCGTCTGAAGTGAGGCACATCCAAAGCTTTGCAGCCCTTGGCTTTCATCCGCCTCACCGCAGGCAGTTGCGAACCGCTCTCCTCTGAATCGGCTCTCCCATTTTAATGTTTCCTGGGGTGGCTCTTGCTCTCTAAGTGCAGGGTTGTTTTTTTTAAATATATATATATATATATAAAAATTAAGTCTGAATGCAGCAAAGTTGTGGGTTTTAGTGCGTAGCTCCCTCAGTCTGCTGGGAAGGGTGGTGCCGTGGTGGGATGAGGTTGGTGCCATGATGGGATGAGGTTGGTGCCATGATGGGATGGGGTTGGTGCCATGGTGGGATGGGGTTGGTGCCATGGTGGGATGGGGTTTGTGCCGGGACGGGATGGGGTCCATGCTGGGATGGGATGGGGTCCATGCTGGGATGGGATAGGGTTTGTGCTGGGATGGGATGGGGTTTGTGCCGTGATGGGATGAGGTTGATGCCACGATGGGATGAGGTTGGTGCTGTGGCAGGATGCAGTTTGTGCTGGGATGGGATGGGGTTTGTGCTGGGATGGGATGGAGTTTGTGCCGTGATGGGATGAGGTTGATGCCACGATGGGATGAGGTTGGTGCTGTGGCAGGATGCAGTTTGTGCTGGGATGGGATTTGTGCCGGGATGGGATGGGGTTTGTGCCGTGGTGGGATGGGGTTCATGCTGGGATGGCGTTCATGCTGTTGGGTGCGCAGTGCTGTATCTGAGGCTCAGACACACGGAGATTTGCATGTCCCACCATGTCCTCTGCAGGGCTCAAAGAGCTGCCATCCTGCTTGCTGCTATTGCTGGCGCTTGGGGTCTCTTCCCTACAGGCTGCGAGGTCCTTTTGTACCCGTGTCTGCCCATCTCGGGTTATCTGAGGACATGGGGTGCAGAGAGCAGCAGGTTTGATGACAGCAGGGACGTGCGTGGAAAAGCTGTGGTGCAAACAGTTGGAAACTGATAACGTGCAGTGATGGCTTTGCCAGGAGGAAATAATAAAAAAAAAAAAATAAACCCAAGCAAAAAACCTGGTAAACTCACTTTTTTGTGATATTCAGATACTCCTTTTTGTGTGGTGCATGTGCTAATGCGTACGGTGGTGTTATGGCATTATCAGAACAAAATATTCAGATGATTCCTAACAGGGTTTGTGTTTCGCAAGCTACTTGGAAATGTTGGCTTGGAAACAGAAGCGTAGCGTTCGGGAGCCTTGTTTCTCCTGGAGGGTAATAGCTGGCCCCGAGCTGCTCTACAGGGCTGGGATTTGGGGACTTCTCCCAGCAGACAGGGACGGGGCTCCAGAAATCCCTGCTTAGAAAAGGGGGCATAGTGCAAATCCCCCTCCCCAGCATGGAAGGAGCTCCCTAAATAAAGAGCTCCACAGCCCCTCCTGCCCTTGGTCCTTCTTCCATAGGTGCTGAGCGGCTGTGGGAGAGACGCGGCAGGATGTGCAAGGCTTTTTGGAAGTGGCAGCTCTGCTCCTGCTCCGCTCCCGGCGCGGCTGAAGCCGTGGCAGCGTCCCAGCCCGCCTCTCCCCTCCGCTCTCCTGCCGGCACCGGCAGCTCCGCGCGTGGATTCCTCGGCTGAGACCCGGTCGAGGCTCTTAGGCCTTCGTTCCCACCGAAATGAGCAGCAAATCGATGCGGGCCTAATAAAAGATGATTGGAAATTGCTAATAGGAGCGTGGGAGGGCAGCCCTGCCTCCCGGAGCCAAGATGAGTATGGATTTTCTCATGCCAGGGACCGTAAACGCTGCTGAATTCCCCGGGGAGCCCCGGATGCTCACCTTCTCCCTTTGCCCTCCTTGTTCTCCTGCAGCCTTCCGAAAGGGAGCCTGGTAAAGGCAATTAGCTAGATTAATTAGCCGGCGGTGGCAGGGAGGGCTCAGCCTTCCTGTTGGGGTGTGAAGGGGGGAGCTGGGGCAGGGTGCGTGGCGGGGGGGCAAGGAGCCCCTCGGAAAAAGCGTTGCGAGGTCATCTCCTCCGCTCCTGCCCTGGCCAGAGTTTGGTCCCCATCAGGGGACCAGGTCAGGGAGAGGGGGCACAGGGTGGAAAGGCTCTGGCTGCCCTGGCGCCAGGCTTTAATTTCGGCTCCCGATAGCTGGTACCCCTTATTTATGGGCTCGTGTCTCTCCCGCTCCTCTCCCTCCGGCAGCACCGCGCTGGCATCCCCCGTCCCAGCGCCCAAATCTATCACCGCCCATGAAACTCGCTTCTCCGGCCACATTCGGTGGCCGAACCCCCTCCCGCCCTTCGCGTCGGTGGCGCCGGGGGATGATGTGTGAAATGCGAGCGGGTTTGACGCGTAGGAGCTGTGTTCACCTTGCAGGGCCGGGCTGTCCCAACCGAAAAAAAAAAATAAATAAATAATCAACCTCCGTGTTGGAACGCCCGGAGAGGCTGTCGGGCGGGCGGCGGGGCGGGTTTAGATCCTCTTCCAAGGAAAAGAGGCGCTTTTGGGAAGAGACGGGTTGCGAGCCCCGGGGATGGCTGCGCGGGCGGTAAAGAATAATACAGAGCCGCAGCGGTGGGGAGCAGCGTCCCTTCGCGCTACGCCCGGCGGCGATGCTCTGGAAGGGACGATCCCCGACCTGCGGTCCGTACGGGTGTTGTAACGAGCCAGGGGGTTGCCCGCGAGCGCTGAAGCGACCTGTCCCTCGTCACCCAGGAGGAGAAGTGGCACGGTCCTGCGTGGCTCACTGGCTCCTTCGTGCAAGGATGCTGACCAGGATGGCTGCAGTTTATCATCACTTACGTTCAAGGGAGCTTTACCAGGAGAGGTAAAACCCCACTGGGTGTTTTCTTTGGAGTCAGGGTCTCCAGCGATTAGTTTCCCGCTGTAGGCTCATCTCTCTCCCTTTTGGGCAGCAGTTCAGGTCACGGTGCCCGTCTCTGCTTGGTGCCTGGTGCCCCTCAGCCTCGGGCTCCCTCTCCCTCGGGATGCTCCACCGTCTCCTGCAGTGCCATGCCCAAAGCCCCGTCCTCCTCCGTGCCCTGCAGCAGCGCCGAGGCAAAAAGTATTAATGGGGGGAAAAAGTTAACCGCGTTTATTGAACTGCGAAAAAGGGTGTTTTTATATCCCTTTATTGCAATATAAAGACAGCTTTTATAACCTTTTAAAGGGGCATAAAAGCAGCTTGGAGACTAGAAAGCTCGCTCCGGTTGAAGGCGGGCAAAAAAGAGAGAGGGAAGGGAGGAGAGCAAACATCTGCGGTGCTGCGAGGTGGGAAGGACCCGGCGGTGGGGCGGTGGATGGGGCTGGTGGGCCCCCAGGTCCGGGCTGGTGGTGGTGTCGCCTGTCTGGGGGCGGTTTGGAGCTCCCACTGCTCTTAGCAGCTCTGGCTCTGGGCTTTGAGACGTGTTCCTCCTCTCGGCGACTGCAAAGCCGCTTCCTCAGACCTCTCTTGGGGAGGGGTAGGTGTCGTGCTTAATGAGCTAACCTCTTTTATTTCTTTTTTCTCCCCACTCCTCTGTGAATAAATGCTGCTTTGGCTTCGTCGCTCCGTGGAACGAGGGAGGAGGGAGTCTGTACAGGTCTCGTTTTGAGGCTGGGAGGGAAAGTTTGCTCTGCGGACTGCTCCAGCCTCTCCGACGGGGCTCCGAGGTGCACTCGGTGGCCCCGGCAGTGATGATTAATTTGGGGTGTGTTTGTATCTGGGACTGGCACACTGATGGATGGTGTATCCTCATGTCCCCCGTGCTCCCTGCCGCATTCTGGGGCAAGTGCAGGGACGTGCTGCAATCCCGCTCCTCCGTGGCACGGGATTCCCTGCCTCCTTCCTCATCCCAACCAGCGGGATGCGGTCGAAAGCGGCATCTTCAAAGCCAGGAGGACTCTCCCTCCACCTCTTCCAGGGCTCCTGGATGGTGGTCCAAAAGCATTCGGTGTTGCAGGCGGCCGCAGCCCGGCCACCTCGTGCTGGCACGCTCCTCCCGAGGCGGAGATGGGTTTTCTTCACCCGGTGGGGGGAGATGTGCCTTTTCCCTCTCCTCGTTCACGCAGCGGTGGGTCTGACGCGACATTAAAAGAGGAGAGTGACCTTTACACCGGTCTCCAGCTCAGGGGAGGGGAGAGCTGAGCCCCCGTCTGCAGCAAGGCGCATGTTGAATATGGATAGGTCATGAGTCTCGGTTATCCCCACGCCGTCTCCCAAATAATAAGCTTCCAGAGATAATGCTGTGGGGCCGTAAAGGGGACGGGAACGGGAGCAGCTGCTTCTAATTTCGCTTCATGGGGAGGGAGGCGATGCTGAGAGCACCCCGCATTCTCTGCACATATTTTTCATCATTATAGGCAGAAATGCCAGAGCGGTGACAGATATTAATGCAGTTCACACCGGGAGAAAATCTTCTTTCCATCAGACTCAACGTGCAGCAAGAGGGCAGTGCCATTTGCAACCCTAGGGAGGATATGTTTGAAAGGTGATATGTTTTTTTCACCCGGGAAGTTTTATTCCGAGACAAAGTTTGGTTCTGCTGGGGGCGGTGGGACCGATCCGTGCCCACACCGGGGCACTTGGGCGAAGGTGCTTGTGCAGCGGCGCTGGGAATGCGTTCAGATTTTGGCGTAACTCCAGTTACCCTCCACCGGCTCTGCCGTGGCTGCACGTCGCCACGGCGGGTGTCATCGTCCCCGGTGCCAGGTTTTGTCACCCGGGGTCCCAGCCCGCCCCCAGCCCCGACCCGCAGCGAGGCGCCCGGGTTTGCAGAGTTACTCTGCGGAGGGCTGCGCTTCCTCGCGCCCCTCGGCCTCCTTTTATTTGCTTATCCCACTAAATATTCATCAGTAACATTTAAGACAAAGGAAAGAGATAATTACAAGGGGAGAGTTTTTTTGCAGTATTAAAGGTTAACAGAATTCTTGGCATTTGTGCCTTGTCGATCTCCATGTAATTATGCTCATTTCCCAGAATTCAGAGGCGACTGTGCCTGTTAACGCTCAAAGATGGTACCCCGGGAATTAAATTTATGAGATCATTTCTCAAAATCTGCGGATTCAAACCGAGCGTCTTGCTTAATGGCATGACTATTATTAATATTATTCTTGGATGCATAGCGCCGCCAGGGTCAGAGGACCCGTGGCAAAACTCAAATTGATACAGGCAGACAGCGGCGCGCCGGGCTTTTGTTCCCGGGGAGCGATTTGGCAACCTCGGCGCCTTGGGAAGCGAGGCTCGAGGTCGGCAAAAGATGGGCGCCCGCAGAGGTGGAGGCGTTCAGGTTTGAGGTGGAGGAATTCAGGTTTGAGGTGGAGGAATTCAGGTTTGAGGTGGAGGAATTCAGGTTTGAGGTGGAGGAATTCAGGTTTGAGGTGGAGGAATTCAGGTTTGAGGTGGAGGAATTCAGGTTTGAGGTGGAGGAATTCAGGTTTGAGGTGGAGGAATTCAGGTTTGAGGTGGAGGAATTCAGGTTTGAGGTGGAGGAATTCAGGTTTGAGGTGGAGGAATTCAGGTTTGAGGTGCATCTGATGGTGGGGAGTGGGAAAGGAGAGCTTGCGTCTCCCCACCCTGGTTTTGCAGGTGTGTGACCCCCATCCAAAAGCAGCTGTGGGCAAAAAGCAAATCAGTGGTTGCAGGAGAGTCTGATTTTGAGATGTGGAACACCTGGTGGGGGGGGTGGGGTCTCACGGAGAGCCCCTGAGCGCGCTCGGTGGGTTCAAAAGAAGGGGCTTGGGGGCCTCTCTGCTCTCAATCGTTGGCTTTTTAGTTGAACATTGTGCTCTAAATGGAGATACCTGCTCCTCTTCCCGGCGCTTGCTCTGCCTGGACTGTGTGGACCGAGCGGCTTTCTGGTAGGGAAAGGGCTTGGCTGGGGAGAATGAGGTGGAGGGGGGGTGAATGTGGTGATGGGGCCAGCACTGGCTGGGGACATTCACCTTCTCGCTCCTCCTTGGAGTTTAGGAGGTGCTGGGGAAGGCTTGGCTTGGTGTGTCTTGCTTGGGGCCATCCCAGGAGAAGAGACAGCAACTCTTGGAGCTGCTCTTCCTAAGGGTTATCCAGCTCGGAGCTCACGAGTGCCCCACAACTGTGGGCAGAAGCTCTTGTTTTCACGTTTAAGGTCCCGAACGTGGTCGGTGGAACCTGAGGTGGGGCTGCCTTTGCTTTTCAGCCTCTTCAGCTCTTTCGCTCTTCCCGTGCGCACTTAACTCCCTTTAAAACGCAGAGTGGATGGAGTTGTAGAGCGCGGGGTTAATGTCATGTGCTTATGAAATGCTATTAGGTGGCTAATGGCGTGGTTTCACCCGGTGTCGTCAGCTCTCTCTGGCACCTGATTCATGCTGATCAGACTCCCCTGTGCGTGCGGGGCGAGCGCATAGGATGCCTTTCGGGGTGTTAATACGGCGGCGTGACCACACAACGATGCGACAAGAATTGATTGATATAAAACCAGTATTGATTTGTAGCAAGGATCGGGCCCGGTTCATAACTTTCCCTGTGCCAGCGTGGCTCAGCATCCCTTCGATAATTTTTAACTCCCTGTGTAGATGTTTAAGGGTGGAACATATGGAGGCATCGCTTCGTAAATATGCACGGCGTGTTGGCTGGGTGTGCTGTAAAAGGCTCAGACACTGAGAACCGTGGGAGAAAGGAGTAATCCCGAAGGAAAAGCGGGGCCTTGGGGACCGCTGTGCATCCCTCCCCCAGCTCGTGGCCGAGCTGCAGCGCTGCCGGGCCCATCTCTGTTGTCCATCAGAGCATCCTCCAGGATGCTCTCATGTATCTCTGCCTATATTCGGGACGGCAGTGCTATTATGGGGTATTTTGGCAGCCAGCGGCTTCTGGAGATGTTGCAGGGGGATAAATCCTTTGCTGGCTTTGAAGCACCAACTTGGGACAGGCTTTTGCAACCTCTAGCAGGGCGGATGGTCCTCGGCCCCTTGGCTGTGGCGAGGCAGCGGGGTGCCCTGGAAGGAGTTAAGTCCTGCTGGAAAATCCCCAGCCCCTGAGCAGGGAGCGACAATCCCAAGGCCAGCAGGTTTTTTTAAAGGGAAAAAAAAAAAAAAAAGTTCCTTTATTTTTATTTTTTTTTATGGTGAGGCACCTGATGCAAAGAGCGGGCAGCGGGTCCCAGCGTGGCTTTAGGGGAAAGCTCCCAAAAGCACACTTCGTTTGAATTTAATAGGACGGTTGCTGTAAGTTTATATAAATGCCAGTTAAATATTAATGCCATCTTTAGCGGGGATTAACGGGGTCTCTGGTGTTGTTTTTAAACACTGTGAAGAGGGTGCTGGTAGTGCCGCCTGCCTTCAGTGTGGGGCTGAGTGCCCAGGAGGATGCTGCTTGCATTCAGAAAACTGGCCTAGAAAAGTCCCCAACCGGGCAATTCCTCCCGCTCGGAGCAGGAATGCCTTTGGGGCTCCAAGTGGCTCCAGCCAAGTAAGGCTCTCAATCATTGTTTTTTAATTGGGGCCACCGTTAACGAGGGGATAAATGAGTCAGCGTGGTGAGGGGAGCGGGAGCCCGCGTCCTTTGTGGCTGCGGTGAATGGTTGTAGACATTGAGGGCTCAGTTATTCAGGAAAAAGCTCCCCCGGACTGGTGTGTCACTCCCCCGGACTGGTGTGTCACTCCCCCGGACTGGTGTGTCATTCACCTGACTAATGCCAAGAAAATTAAGCACTTTTTTGTAACTCTGGGCTTATTGGAGAATAACGTGGTGTGCGATAGCGGGAATGGGGTTATGAAATCGTGTTTTCATTTTGAAGGAGCGAAAATGGCTCGAGCATAAATTATGTTTCTGATCATATTTGGCAATTTCAGATTAAAAATAAATTTCCACTTTGGGGTTATAGATTGCCATCTATCAGCTTCATGAAAAGGAAAAAAAGGAATTAAAAGAAAAATCTGGCTGTACAAATTGCCTTGCTATGACCTACTTATTGAAAGTAATTTTTTAATATATTTTTTTTTCCCGAGAATGAAATCTTTTGCTGTGGGGAGGGCGTAGTATTGTATGTATATAGGTTTGCAGGCAGGTACATAGGCACGGGTTGTATGGGAGGATGCATTAACCATCCCCGCACGCAGCTACAAGCAAAATAGATGCTAGAATTGTGCTAGGTATTTCTGACAAAGGCAAAAAAAAAAATGCAGCAATCGTGTTGTTTTAGAGGATAGAGGGACCTTACATGCAATTTTGCATCTGGTTATCAGCCGTCGGGACCGCCCAAATCAGCAGATGAGATATTTGGGCTTGGGTTTGTTCAAAAAGCCTGAGTTTGGGGCAGCGGTTGCTGGAAGGCTCCCAGGACTCGCAGAAGGAGCCGGGATCTCTCGCAGCAGGCTGTGGGAAATGCTGGCCCGGTCCAAACCCCACATTTCTTCCCTGGGGGGGTGGTTTTTGGGGACCGATTTGCTTAAAATCTTAAAATGACCTCCTCCCCCCCCCAGCTGGCTGGCGGGAAGGCGGACGTGAGCCGAGGGGAGGAAGATGTTTACGGAGGTGGCTGTGAACTGGCACCGCCGCCTTTCACCCCGTCCAATCTCTTTGTAGAAAATTGAGTAAATATCTGCTGAAAATGGTTTTGCCTGGCTGACAAACTGCCAGGCCTCGCAGCCGCTGCCCTCTGCTCTGCCTTGCGAGCCTTCTTCCATCACCTCTCCCGTCGCTCCCGGGGAGATGCTCCTCTGCCAAGCGAACCCCGCGGGCTCTTGCTCCTTCTAACCCCTTCCCCGTACCACGGCATCCTCCCTGCCATCTCCCGGGGGGGAAATCCTTCCCGTTCCCAGTCCCGTGCCATGCCGGCCCTTGTTTCCCTGCCCGCGCTGCTTGTGCTACCCTGTTTGTGGTCTCTGCCAGGAGAGGGGGGCCTTTAGCCTTGCTGGAGAGAAGGAGGTTGAGGAGGTAGATACGGAGATAAATGAACACCGAGAGTGTGCCGGGGCTTTGCTGGTTCTGTTTGTCTCCTGCCTGTTGCTCGCAACAGCAAAGAAAGAAAAAAAAAAACAACCAAACCCCCAAAATGACTTTTATCTAAGTAGGAAGAAAGGGAAGTAGCTGAAAGCCAAGAGGCTGCGTTTCGTGCTCGGGTTGGTGCTGCTTTGCGAGTGGCTGAGCCGGCGTACGGCAGACTCTTCTTCTGCTGTGGTCAAAAACCAAGGAAGGAAAAAAAAAAAAAGACTCTCATCCCCAGAGGAGGCTACAAAGCTCTCTTTCTCTTGCTGCTGAACCTTCACAGCTGGACTCAGTTGCTGGCTCCTCTGCTGCTGGAGCAACTGAATTATTTAAAGGAATCTTGATTTCGTTTTCTCTTTGCTGTTTTCATGCGTTGTGTTTATTGTCTATAGATATTTTTATAGTCTGAAGCAATTACAGCTGTCAGAAGAGAGACGAGCTGTGACAGGCTGATTTATATGTACATTGTATGTATGCAAGAGAGGGAGAGCCGGAGACGGGGAGGTAGACATGGGATTCTGCTGGGCTTTAGTATGCAGGAGCTGGCGAGATTGGATTTAAACTCCTTGGGATTTTCAAACAGCGCTGATGATCTCTTAACAGTGGGCCAAATTCAGCCCTTGCAAGGGCTGGAGCTGCTCAGCGGGTCATGTTCTTCCCCAACCTCGCATGCCTTCAGCGTAGGCAGGTGCGTCCTCTCGTGATTTAAGATGCTCCTGGCAATCTGGGCTGTGTTAAAAGGTTAACTGGCTGTGGTTATTGGAATCCCTTTGGTTTTGCTGACACAGAAGATGGTCTCTGCCCATCCAAAGGAGCGGCCTCACAAAGAGAGCGAGCTCTTGCGTGAGGAGCGTGGCGATGGCTCGTAGGTCCTGCCCATGAGGGTGTTTATAGGTAGCCCAGCGGGGTCCCCATCCTGCCAGGGGGGTGCTTGGATGCTGCAGCAATCGGCAAAAGCAGCATCTTTTATTCTTTGCTGACTCGTGTGCCCCAGTGCAATGCCGCAGCCCTGTACAAGGGGTTTCACCCTATCACCGATGGTCTCGTTTTTTGCATTTCGGTTTCAGAGACCCCCTGCCATGTAATTAGTGGGCCCAGAGAGGCTGCTGGAGGCAGGCGGTTACCCCTCCCCGGCTAAGGAGCAGAGGGAGCTGAGGAGATTAAACTCCTCCTGCCAAGAGCTGGGGAAAGCTGCTGTCCCCTCTGGGGAGAAGTAGGACTTGAGGCAGCACGTCCCACCAGTGCTAAATTCAAGGAGCAGAAAGCCTTCAGGAGAGGGGGAAGTAGAGAGACTTGCAAAGCAATCCCCTTCTCATATGACCTATCAGCACGCACAATAATAATAAAGCTTTATTTGATTGAGTGTTTCCTCTGCCCGGCACAGCTCATAATGTTTTAGAGATTAAATAGCACAGTTAGTGAATTAAGCAGTAGTTTACAGGGGATTCGGAGACTCCAGGGATTAGTAACGGGCTATGGATCCTTTCACATCTAGGTCACCAGTTTGAATCCCGCTCAGGTTGGCAGCGATTTCGAGAAGGGGAAAAAAAAAAAGAAAAAAAAAAATTGGTGCTGTGTAATAGCTGCAGAGCAGTGGGGAATGGAGGGAGGGAGGACTTTTGGATAAAGTCCTGCATCACAGGGAAGTCATCGGGGACAGCAGGTGGGGGAGGCCTGTTTTCCCCTAACGCTGGGCTGCCGCAGCTCGGGGGGGGGCTTCCAGGGGCGCAGCGCCCCAAAAGCCGTGGTTTGGCTGCTCGCTCTGCACTTGCTGGGTGGCTCCGGGACTTTGTGCTCCGCGGATGGCTCCCCGGCACCTTTTACCAGCATGAAACTGTGCCTGGAAATACCAATGTGTTGAGCCGCTAGCGGAGGGAAGGGGGAATTACTCGGCATAAGCAAATGCGATATTTGTTAAATTATGAGCTGATAAAAAGTACGCGGGGACCGTGCCTCGCGGCTGGGGAGGAATTCGCCACTTAAGCTCATGCTGCGTGTCTGCGAGGTGCAGAGGACCAGGAGGACGTGCTCCTGCCTCCTCCCCACCTGCCCGATTTTGGGGAGGGGGGAAGAATTGTCCCGTGCCTCAGTTTCCCCTCCCGCGTAGTGGCTTTGCCGCACCAGAGGGAATGGTGCGGGGGTAGAGGAGGGTGATTGTTAGAGGTAATCCGGTGCTGGGTGCAGGTAAGCACACCGGGGGACGGTGCCATCCCGTCCCCCGAGGAGCGCGGTGCAGCGGGGGTTAAAGTCTGGCGTGCGAAGTGCGTGTCCCCGCCTGCCTCTCTCCGTGTGTGTATGTGTGTGTGTGTTGCGGGTGCCGGGGGTGTGCGGGAGGCGAAGTGCCGGTCAGTGATGGAGCCGCTGCCATGACAACCCCGGGAAGTCAGCCTGCGCGCNACCAGAGGGAATGGTGCGGGGGTAGAGGAGGGTGATTGTTAGAGGTAATCCGGTGCTGGGTGCAGGTAAGCACGCCGGGGGAGCGAGGGGAAAGGGAGAGGGGGGGTCCTGCTGCCATCCCGTCCCCCGAGGAGCGCGGTGCGGCGGGGGTTAAAGTCTGGCGTGCGAAGTGCGTGTCCCCGCCTGCCTCTCTCCGTGTGTGTATGTGTGTGTGTGTTGCGGGTGCCGGGGGTGTGCGGGAGGCGAAGTGCCGGTCAGTGATGGAGCCGCTGCCATGACAACCCCGGGAAGTCAGCCTGCGCGCCGCCCAGGGATGCTGCCGGCCAGCCGCGCCGGCGGGGCTGGGATGCTGCCGCCGCCCCCCCCGCGCCCCCGCCGCCCGTCCTCCCGCCGCTGAGGGCTGCTGGGGGGGCTCCGGCACCCCTCCGTCCCGCCATCCTCACGTCCTGCATCCCGGCATCCGGACAATCTCCCCCCCCACTCCTCCCCATCCTGCATCCCGGCATCCTGCATCCCGCCTGGACCAGCCCGCCTGTGGGGACCCGACCGCGGGGCTGGAGGAGGAGAGGAACTGCTGGGCACCTCGGAGGCCTTTGCCCGCTGTGCCTTCTTGCGTCTAGCTCGCCTCAGGGGTGTTGTGGTTGTTTTTGTTGGTTTTTTGTTTTTTTTTTTTTT
>VUYV01000136.1:2426485-2481510 GCA_008711295.1 Anarhynchus alexandrinus
AATAGTAAAAAAAAAAAAAAGGCAGTAACTCGCTTTCCAGAAGTTCCTAATGCTGCAACAGGCAAAGCACTGGAGATAAAAGAAATAAAAAAGCGGGGGAAAGAGGGAGAAAATGCATTTATGAGCTCTCAAACTAACAGCATGCAACTCTCATATTATTTTTCCTCCTTAGCCTTTGAAACAGAACAACGGCCCGGAGCCTTCTCGGCAGATGGACAATGTGCGTGCCTTAACCACTTAACAGCCATTAGCCTAATTTCACGTACTGGAGCCAAATTAAATAATAAGTAAGAGGCTATGAAAAGCTGGTTTGGAGGCTGCGTTACTGCCTTTCACTTGATAACCTTCTCATAAACAGATGCTCTCTCTCTACCCTATTAACCTTGTCTGAGAGCGAGGAGGGGGGCTTCGGTACCGCAAACAAGCCAGACCGCCGTGGGGAGGGGGCAGACGAGCCCGGAGGGGCCAGATGTGGGGCTCCTCCGGATTTCGGAGGCTCCTCTGGGTTCTTCTCCCCCGATGCCCCGGCCGTGGAGGAGTCTCTGAGCAAGGAGCCCGTTCTGCGGTTGCGTCCAGGTCGTTTTAACGTGCCAAATGATTCATCTTGATCAGCGAGCCCATCTGTACCTGCTGGGCGAGGCTGCGCCACCCGGAGCTGATTTTGTGGACAAATCTGTTTTACTCGGAGGAAAGGGGAGATGGTGCTGGTAGACACGGCAAGGGGAGGTGGCTCCGTGGCTCGGCGCCTAATCCCTCCCCGTTTTTGGCTCCGGCAGGGCACGGGGGGGCTGCTGCAGCCTCCGATCCTGGCTGTACCACCGGCTCGCCCTTTCGGATGAAGTCACTTTGCTGCTCTTTCCCTCTTCCCCCCTCCCCTCCCCATGTTGAAATAGGAACAACAGCCCTTGCCTAAGCTTTGGGAATTTGGGGAGTTATTAATTAGCTTGCAAAGTGGTTTTGACATTCTTTTGGTGCCGGGAGGGTGAGGCGTTCGCAGGTGCGCGCAGAAGGTGTTACGTGTATTTTTTAGTTTTTGCTGCAGAGGAGTTGGGGGTGGCTGCCTTATTTTGGCANACTATTGCTCTGCGTCTCGACTTTGCGCCCTTTTAAGTTTTCAGGGGATTATAGATGACCGTGCCGCTATTTTTAGTGAAAGGTTTTATTTATTAAAAAGCCATCTTCCCTCATTAAAAGGAGACAGGGATGGGAAATAGATGAGCAGCTCTATTACTGGCGTGTCGCGTGCCGTGCGAGCCCGCTGCCGCCGAGGCCCTTGGTGCCAGAAATCTCCCTCCATGGAGCCACCCCAAATTGGGTGCCCGAGCCATCCCCTCGCCCCGGCTGCGGGCTCCAAGGCCCCGGGGTAGATGTGAGAAGTGTTGGGTTTGGCGCAAGATTTCCAGCGGTTCCTTGGTGCCGGCGGCAACTTGACTTTTCCTTCCCTTGTTGGTTTTCCTCCTTCGCCTAAGTTGTCACGCAGGCTCTGCTTTCGTATGCAAAAATCCATCCTCTGACTGGCACGGAAGCCGATAAAGCTGGGCTTCTTAAAAGTTGCCTTCATTTTGGTCCAAGCAGGAGTAAACGACTTGCCGCCTGCGGCGGGGACGTTTGGAAAGGCTCTGTGCTGTGCGGATTCTCTGAGGTTCAGATGAGGATCAATCTCATTTTTATGTGGCCTTTCCCTCCGTGGGGCACTCGCGGAGTCCCTCTCCTGTACCTGGCTGCCTATCTGTACTAGACTTGCAGGTACTTAATGTCTTTGAGCCATCTGTTCCTCTGTCAAATTTAGTTAAAATTGGCCAAAGGCTCCACAAATTATTGGGGAAGATTGCTAGGCAGAGGCACGCAGACAAAGAGCGCGATTGCATAAGCTCATTCCAGTAGGAATGAGGGCTAAAAATACATCGGGGTATGTTATTGAGAAACAAGGCAGCTGGGGAGGTGGGCTCCACAGCCAGCCTTTCCCTCGGGCGAGAGGTATCAGACTTGGGTCTGTGTTTTGGTACTGTAGAAAGCTCCTCCACGGAGATGGGCTTTGCTTTGGGCAGGATGTGCTGCCTTCTTTTTTTCTTTCTCCTATCACGTGGCTTTCTGTCCAAAACGAGCCCCCTTCACCCTTTCCTGAGCCGCTGACCCTGACGCCGAGATGCTGCAGCTGTACTTTCAGGCAGCGGTTTGCTGAAGAACCCCTCCGGCAAGTGTCTTTGCTTGGAGGTGGAATGTGGCTGCAGGAGCCAGCATGAAGCTTGGCCGGGTTGTAGCGAGCTTCCCTCGCTGGAGGAAAGGAAAGGGGAGGGCAAGAAGGGGTAAGAATGTGGGTAAGAAGGTCAAGTGAGCAGGAGTCGTCCCAGCTCCCCGTCTCCTCCAGACCAGTCTGAACGGGTTGAGCTCTCTGCTCGACACAGTGGGATGTGCCTCCTGCAGACTCAAGTCTGCAAGTCGCAAGTCAAGGGCCTCAAGTGCCCGTCTCTGGTTTTGCATGTCTTGGCACGGTGTTTCTTAGCCTGAGTAAGATGTTGGGCTTTGGGAGCACTGGTGCTTTCCTCCGAGAGCTGCCCTCCGGTGCTGGCTGGACGCGGTCCTCCCAAGTGCGACATCCTGAGCTGGATGGGGTTGCCCGTGTGAAACGGCCAAGGAGATCTCCCTGGGGACCACGGGCAGCGAGGAACCTGCGGAGAGGCCTCGCGCCGTGCCGTTCGGGTGGATGGAGTAATAACCAGCTCCTCCTGCGCACGCCACGCGTTCCCGCTGTTGAGCGTCGGTCAGCGCGATGCCCACGCGGCATCGTAGGGCAGAGCTCGATGTGCTCACGTCGCCCACCGCTTCACCTGGGAGTGTGTGTTAAAACCAGTCTGTTCCCAGTCAGGTCAGTCTGAGCTTTGGGCATCCAGAAATTAGGTGCCTGATGCGAGCAGGTCTTGGAAAGAGAGAGGAGTTCATCTCCCAGAGTCCCATCTCTTGTCATTGGCGTCGGGGGGACGCAGATGACTGCCCACGGGCTAAGGTGAGATGAAATGCATCTGTTGGAAGAGAGAACAAGCAAAGGCTGGGTTGCTCTCGAGCCATTAGCGTTTCTGTGGGAGCCCAGAAAAGCACGGGCAATCTGGGATACTTGCTCATGTAACTGCAGGTGTCTGAGATGATGGATGTCTACATCTGAGCATGTTGTCTAGTCCCCCTTTGTAGTCGCTTGGAGAGCAATGGGCCTTTTTAGGGTGCAATTCATCCCAGTCTAAGGCAGATGTCTAAAATAGGTCAGACAGATTGTGTCCTAGCAGTGCCTTTTTCTCTCCATTTGCTATAAAGCGGGGTCCAAATGGCTAGCTTGCATGACGAGGCGATAAATCCCAACCTAAGTGTTTAGAGGAAGCCATGGGATCAAAATAGGAAATATCTAACATTGATCAGGGCATGGTATTAGCGCCAGGCACGGGTGTGAAGCAGCAGGAGCGTACCTGATACTTCACCGGGAAGAAACAGGGTTTTTTGGTGATTTTTTTTGGACCCCGAGTCCATTTGCACCTCATCCCTCTAGCTTCCTTCTAGCTAAGCAATTCTGCGTGTGGCTTGTCATTAGGTACCTCGCCCAGCAAACCTGCAAGTTCATTAGTATTCTTTTTCGCGCTAACGAAATGTCCGAGCTGCATCTTTTCTGCCTGAGAGGCTGCAACGCCTTCGCAGTAAGGGAAAAATCAGGCTCCGGGGCGATGGAGACCCCCCAGAGCGAGTCCCTTCTGCCAGCAAAGCGCTGTTTTGTGTCACTGTGGCAAAACCACGGGAGAAAAAAAAATAAAAAAGGCAAAAAATCCCACCAACCCGAAAGCAGTCGGAAGAGAATTTTATCTTTCTAACCGCATCTGCAACGGGGCCTCTGCCAACGTGGCAGTTTGAGCGGAGGATCTTCCCACCCCAGCACAGCCGTCGCTGCAGAAATCCATAGGAGCGAACATCTGCAGGCAAAGAGGCAGCGCTGAGGGTGAGGTTAAGGATGCTCCGCTTTCTCCTGCCCCTGTCGGAGCCTGTAGGGCTGCTTGGTTCTGCCCGGCGCGTTGGGCGACGCCGGCGCAAGCTCCCTTTTTTGTCTGGGGCGCCGCGTGCCGAAAAGGCGAGGCAGCGCCAGGGCCGTGGCTGTGCCCTGCCTGCCGGAGAGGCTCGCATCGATTTTTGTTTTCTTCAATGGAAACAGAACCGACATCCATTAACCGGCCTCCCGGCCTCTCCAGAGCGAGGGATGGAGGCGGCAAAGGCTTTACTGCTAATTTTTTTTTCCTCTTAGGCTTGTGTGTTTCTCTCCCCCCGCCGCTCTTCCCTGATGCTCAGCGGCTCCGGCTGCAGCCTGGGAGATGTGGGGGGGTTTGAGAGCGGAGCAGAGGTGGAAACGATGCTCTCCCTGATCTGACTGATCCCCAGCGTGTATCTATGTTTTGGGAGGCCCGCTATTTATTTAACCAGCTTAGACATCCACGGTGAAACAGCCAGAGGGGAAGGTGGATAGGAGAAAACGGTCTCTTTTGGGTTTTATTTGGCAGTTCTGATGCTTTCGCTGCCGGTCCACGAAGCTCTGCCTTAGGGATGGAGCAGCACGGCCGGGCTGGGAATTAGCGGGGTACGGAGCGAGCTCTGGGGGGTGTTAGCAGGGAAATGGGGTGCTGCTCTGCTAAAGGGGCTCCGGTCCGAAGGGTTTCGTTCCTCTCTGTCTTGGTTTCGCTTAAGAGAGGCTGGAGGTGAGAGGGGCAGCAAGAGGCAGGCGCTCGCTGCGGAGGTCACCGAGATGCTCCGTCACCAGCTTTGTCTGCATCCTTCCCGGCCCCCGGGAGTTATCCCAAAGCTCTGCGTGGTTCTTTCAGGGAGAAAAAAAACACAACTTTTTCCTTTCTCAGGATCTGTGGCAGGTAGAAGAGGGCAAAAACCACTTATGGTTGAAAATGGACTTTTTAAATTAAAGTTTTGCGAAATAAATAATATATATTTAACATTATGTATCTATATATGATGCAGATTTATGAAGCTTATGTATATTTTGTATCTATACATTTGATGTTAGATTTTTAATGTCTCCTGAATTCTCAGCAGAATATTTCGCTCGGTGTTTTGTTTATTTACTCCCCCCCCCTTTACTTTCGGTGTTCTTGTTTCCCATCGCTAGCTGTCACTGTGCAGCTCTTCAATAACTGTGTTTTGTATTCAGTTGCGGAGTTTTCTTTGGGGGGTTGGTTTTTAATATACAGTTTATGAAGAAGCCTGATTCGGGGAACGGTGTGCGTTTGCAGCGGAACGTTTCTGCGGCGAAAGGGGAAAGTCTCCGAAAAACAAAGGAACACACAAACAAGGGGGTAAAAAAAAAAAAAAAAAAAAAANGGCCTTTTTGGAGAGTGAATACTGCGGAAATACCTTTGACATTTTCCCGGAGTTATTAGACAGGTCTCGAGCTGACTCGGGTACCCAGTTTCCAAATGTCTCTGCCTAGACTAGACCTCAGCTGCTGATTTAATGGCAAACCTCTTGTTGCTCGCACTGCACCCTCCCCTGCTGGAAAAGCAGCCTAGGCTCCGGTAATTAATGAAGGAGTCATTAATGCTGGCGGGCGTAAAGGCTCCTGCCTTTATTAGGGAAGGACAGGAGCTTCCTCACTCCCTCACCCATCCCCACGTGTGTGAAAGATGCTCCCAGTCCCCGATCATGCCATGCATCGACCCCGCTCCGGTTTGGGAAGCTGCTGCAGTGAAGTTAATGAACTCCATCAGAGCATCTCTCCTGTATATCGGGATCCTTGTCAGGATGCCGTGGCCTCGGCTCTCTGGGTGGGGGGTTTTGTTCTTCCTCTCGCCCTCGCAGCCGCTCCAGCAACTTGGTGGGCCACGCTGTTGTAGCCAGCCACGGGGCTGATGGGAACACTGGGATTGCATGTCCTCAGCTGGGAAAAATTCAGATGCTGGAAATGGAGGCAGTGGGAGCTGTGGGCTTCACGCTTGATTGCTTTTCTGATTTGTACTATTAAAAAAAAAAAAAAGAAAAAAGTGCATTAGAGAAAGAATGTTTGATTTAAAGAGTGCCGGGATGCCGACACCATCTCTGTTTGTTTTCCTTCCTTTAGCAGAAACCTTGTAAAATTTTTATGAAGCATTAATGGATCGGAATTTTTTTTTTTTCTCAAGCAAATTTTATGAGGGTAAAGGTAACCCCCCTCCAAGCCCAGCCCTGTTTAGCACTTTTGAGAAACGTAGGACCCGGAGTGCTTTGGGATAGTCCCCTGAGCCATGGCTTGAGGGAAGGGCTCGTTCCCATCCCGGTGCGTGCTGTGGTGTGGGGGTGGCAGCCCTGGAAGGGGAGAAGCTGCTGGGAAGGGTGGGCAGGAGGTGCAGGATTGAAGAAATGGAAGAGGATGCAGATGTGGATGTTCAGCTCGGTGTCGTAAACTAGCCCTGAACCCGGGAACGCTTCAGATTCGCCGCTCGGTTGGTGGTGAAGGTTGGCACGTGTCAGGGGGAGAAAGGGTGGAAGGTGGCATCCCGGCTGTCCTCGCCTGGCTGCCCCCTTCAGCGCGGTGGCATTGCGCTCCCGTGCAGTGATTTGGTCAGGAGCGATGGATAAGAGGCTTCTTCCTTGTCTTTTTTTTTTAATTCGCTTTAAATCTTCTGCGTTGAATGCTGTCATCCTCCTCTGGAGGGAGGAAGGCTCACCTGGCATCGGAGCGAAAAACCCCCGAGGCTGTGGTTTCTCTGTCCAGCTCTGCCAAGGATTTCCAGGCAGGGCCGGTGGTAGACGGCTTATTTTACAGCAGCGCCTCAAGCCATATCCCTTCAAGAGTTAGCTGGGCAAGGGGAGCAAACAAGCCCTGGCAGCAGCTCTGCAGAAAAGCATGGAAACCATCCAGCACCGAGGAGCTTAATGGGAAGTTATTAGCCTGAATATCCTCCTTATTGTGGAGGCCGGGCCGCCTTATCATCCTGACAGCCCCGAGTAATTGATGTCCCTTCAGGAGGAAGCCGAGCTGAGGTTTTGTGGTTGGGTTGGGAGCCTTTGCTCTGCCGGACCTTCCCCGTTGAGGAGCAGCAGTGCTTTGTAAATGCCATCAGAGCAGCTCCGGGAGCTGGGCAAGGGCACATCAGCCGGGGGACATGGGCAGGGGGGGATAGCAGAAGATGGATGGAGGGCAACTGAGGACACCGGTGGCTGTTGGTGACACTCAGAGCTGAGGTTGCCATTCGGTCCTGCATCAAAGCCTGCGCTCAAGTCCCATGGCAGAGCAGGGGGGAGCGTTTCGGCGTCCCTGGGCATTGCCCAGCCTGGGGAGCTTGCTTGCTTTGCTAAATCAATAGTCCAGTGGAGCTCGCCGCCCCGGGAAATGAAGAGCCTGGCCAAGGAGGAGTCAATTACGGGTTAAAGAATATCTAGAGTTACTGTAGGTAATGGGATGGAAACCTGCCGCTACTACCGTCATGCCAAGAACATCCGTAGAGGGTTTCCAGGGGGTGTTTCAGCAGCTTCTTAGGACTTTTTTTTTCAAAGAAAGTTTCACGGGCTGCTACAGAAATGGTCAAGATCTGTGTGTGCGGTTCTGGTGGGGCTTTCGCATGCTTAGGGCTTACTTTGGTGGCAGGAATGGAAAGTAAATCAAATATTAACTCTTTCAGTGCTGGTGCCCATATGGCTCCTCATTAGACTACCCTGTCTTGTGTATTTTTTTCGGAACTTTCTTGAAATATGCAGTAGCAATCAAGGCAATTAACTATAATTGCAGAGAGACTACCTTGCGAAGGCGGGACACAGAAATAGGCAGGTAATTACAATGAGTTATAAATGGATGATTATTTACATCAGGCGTGATGCAGAGGGATTTAGTTATCGGAAGTGGGAACTGGTGGTTGCCGCAAAGGACAGTTGTCTGGGGTCATTCCTCCGAGACCCTCGGGTGCACCTCTCTGGTGCTCACCTTCTCACTCTGTGACACAGGGAATACGTGCTCACCATATTGGGATCGTTGAGGGTCTTGAAGAGCGTTCTGCTGTCTTCTAATAATGTACTTGACCTGTGCTGCTCATCTGACTGGTGGCATTCTCCTGGTTGCAACGTCCCGACCCCTGGTAGTTGTAGAGGCGTCGCCCGCCTTGCTGATATATGGGGAGAAAACATACCGGTTTAGGTCTTCTCTCTTCTTGGGGAAGATGTAAAGTACCTCTCCGTTGCTGTGTCTGCTCTGGGCAGGGTGACGCATCCGCATGAGGGGCAGCCACCTACCGCCACGTGCCGTGCTTGTCTGGGGTTGACGAGCTACTCCGGGAACCTCGAGTCACCCCGCTGCCACTGCTCTCTGGAGGAGCACTTTGTAGACATCGCGCTCTACTCTGAAATGATTTTTATTTTTTTTTTCCCCTAAACTACATTTGAACACGCTGTTATGAATAAAGGAGGACGCCTTTCCCGTAGCAGCGACGAGCGTCCTGAGAGAGAAGCCGTTAGGGCGAGCCGCTCGGAGGAGCGGCGCAGCCGGTCTCGTTGCAGGAGACAAGGTACTTTGGTGGCAGGACATCTTGCGAGTTGCGTAGATTTCCTGGCCTTGGTCTCCCCAGAGAGGCTTAAAACTTTTAGTGCCCTCTTGCTTGCCTGTACTTAGCAACAAAGAGATTTCAATTATTTAAAGATACAGGAAGACGTGAAAGCCATTAGGAAGGGACCCGGTGCCCCCTCGGAGACACTGCAGTCTTCTCCGTGCCTTCCCCTAGACAGCTTGCCGGGCTGTCTGCAAACACCAGCACCGACGCGGAGGAGAGGAGGCGTGTGGGATGGAACGAAGCAAAGATGATAACTTCCTTGGCCTAAAGTCGGAGTTGGTTTCCAAGTGGCCCCGAAGTTTTGGGTTGAGATCGGTCGGCTGGGTGCAGTGAGGGGCAGCTTGGCCTGGACCCCAAAAAAAGGAGAGTAGCAAAGGCCGTGGAAGGCAGAGTGATACCAAAAGAGGAGACCGGGCAGCACGGTGCAGAGGGTCGAGATGTCGCATCACCTGTGTTCGTTGCTCCTCGACTAGAGATAGGACTTGATTCCCGCGGACAGTCAGTCCGGCGCCTTTCGGGCTGCGATGAGGGTGAGGGTCTTCCTTTCAGCCCCTCCTCGAAGGAGGGTTGAGCCTGTGTGATACACACGCACGCACCAGAAGGAGATAGTCTCGGCTGAACACATTTCTTGTCTTTCATTGACACGTCATCCTGTGAGAGCCTGAATTCGTATAGGCAAATGCGGAGCTGTGACGTGCTCGGAAATGACTCGTGCTCTGTCTTACTCGTTGAAATCCACTTTAACAAGACAGACAGCGGGTCAGGACAACGTTAACCTTTCCTGTTGCTTCTGCTGCTCTCGTGGAGTTTGTTTCTATTCCTGCAGCTCCTAGTTATGGTCGGAAGGGACCAGAGCCTAGGCTTGGCATGCCTTCCCCTCCGCCTGCCTGCTGGTTCACCCTGGGGAAACGACATCGAAACCTCGCGGTCACCCCGTCCTGCTGACAAAAAGGGTTTCGCTGCCGGTGGCACAGCTCCATCTGCGGTGCTTGTCACCATTTTGCTGTGATTAGAGCTAGCCGGGGAGATTTCAACTAAATGCCTATTTTTTCTCTTTTTTTTTTTTTAACAAGGGAGGGCTGGCTTAACGCAAGGGCTTTTAGGAAGCTGTTCCGTGCGCAGAGGGGAATTTCTGATCGGAGAGAGAGATCTCGGTGGTTTATCATAGAATCATAGAATCATAGAATGGTTTAGGTTGGAAAGGACCTTGAAGATCATCGAGTTCCAACCCCCCTGCTATAGGCAGGGACACCTCCCACCAGACCAGGTTGCCCAAGACCACGTCCAGCCTGGCCTTGAACAACTCCAGGTGTTCATGATGAGGTTAATGTCACCTACTTCAGCCCTATAAAACTTAGCCATGGAATCAGCCTCTGCAGGGATTATTGAGGAGCGAGCAGCTTGTCCTTCAAAGGGGAGCGGGGGCAGTTTAGAGATGCCCTTCTTGGACAGCAGAGGAAAAGAAAGCTGTTGTCACCTAGGGCTAGGCGAGATGGAGTCCTTCCCAGCCCCTCCGTGTCACAGGGGTTTAAGGGTGATCTGAGCACATCGGAGGACCAGGGCAGTTTCGGGGCGGCTGCCTTCCAGCCTGACGGTGGGAAAAGCCCGGCGGCCGCGGCAGAGCTTGCTGTGTCTTGCACCCAAGCTGTAATTAGCTCGATCGCAAAGCTGGCGGCTGTGATTTAAAACCGTACGTTAGTGCGTGTTGGCCACGGAGCGCGTTGGGTTTGTTGTTCTCGTGAGCGTGGTGGGTAGGTCCCACTGCTGCAATACGCCCCATCGCTTAGACAAGAGTAAACCCAAAGTTTTTGACTGCTTACCGGATACTTGGGGTTTTTTTATTTCTGCTGGCAAAGGTGGTACTTTTAGTGTCTTCCAGTTTTTCTTTTCTAAATTCTTCCTTCGTGTCTTTCTGTTGGCTGCCCTTAATCCCTGCGCAGGTGGCATCAGGTTGTTAAAAACCGGGACTTTCACCCCAGAGGTGGCTGCGTCTCACTGATGGGGAAAGCAGCTCACTTGTGTATCAGCTTGTGCTGTTGGATTGGTCATGGTGGAAGGTGGTGCACAAATAGCCAGTGGATTTAATTACAATTTTAAGTGAAATTAAGGTACTGAGGTCAGATTATGACAGAGCAGGGAACTGTCCTCAGCCCTAGGCTGGGCTGAGGACACGTGAAATAGGTACGGTGGGTGACCAGCAGGTCTTCTCCAATTGCAGAGTCTCTTCTTCACGCAGAGCAAGTACATTTGATTTATTACAACTGCAACTGAAAATAGTACTGGAGCAGTAGGAGAATTAAAAACATGCGTGGCATGTATATGATACAGAATAACTAATCTTTCCTGACATTTACTGTCAATCACGGGTAAGGAGAAGATAACTAACTCTGCCTCTCATGTTCTGTGGTCTACAGTCTTCAGTCATGAAGATAAATGTCAGGCATCAGCTGTCCTTTCGTACAACCATATTCTGGCAGGCAGCAACGTTTCAACAAATTCTTGTGCTGGAAGGTGAATCTTTGTGGAGCCCAGATAATGCATCCAAAATCCTGGGGGGGTTGTGCAAAGAGGTCTTGGTCCCAAAAGAGGGGGACCTAAAGCGTCCCCTCCACCAGGAGCTGCCACGGTGGCGTTGGTGGCCATGGTGCTGTCCCCATGAGCCAGATGGAGTTTGGAGGAAGCCCTTGTGCTGCTCTGATTTCCCTGAAGTGTTTATGTCCTACATAGATCGGCCTTTGTAGTCAGTCGGACGTGGGATCTCTCTTCTCGTGGCAGCCAGAACAAATTCCACATGTATTTTTACTGAAGAAGTAATAATGCCTTTTTTAGGCCATCTGAAATCATTTCCCCCATTCATACCAGAGCTCTCAAGTTATTTGGGGGAAAGGGAAAACATGGAAAATTAAGGCAAAAAGGGCTTTTTATTTTTGAGTGTGTCATTTGAAATGAGGGGGGACAAACACTCAATTCTTGTGCGTTTAAATTGAACCGCTTCACTCGGAGTTATTTTGGAGGGAGCGTTAAGTGAAGGAGGTCACCAAGGCTGGGAAAAAATATTTTGGGGCTCGTCTGAAGAGATTGGTCTTGTCAACACAAGAAGTTGGGGGTGGTGGTGAAAGAAGCATCTACCCAACTATATCCTCCATGCAAAAAAAAAAAAAAAAAAAAATCCAGAGAAAGGACCTGAGGACCAGAGGGGACAAAAACTGGGATGTGCCCCCCTCTAACTGGGCAGGGAAGGAGCACGGCTGCTTTAGCCGCCTGGGCATTTTGGGAAACTCCTTATTGACTTTTACAAACACTGTTTCCCTCATAGAGGTGCCTACAAGGGCAGAGTTAACATTCCTATTATTAATAATAAATAACAGTAGTACGGTAAAATGCGTGCTTATGTATTCTGTGTCGCTCGGTGCTGTACAGAGGAGAAATTGTAAGCACGTGTGAGAAGGGCAGATGTGAGGGAGGGAGGCAGGGGCTCGTAGGGAGATGAGATGAAGATCAGGCGGTTCATCTTTTTTCCTCTTCTTGTCCTTTTTCTTCTTGGCTTGTGTAGTATAATTACATAATTCCCGTTTTACCGGGATCCGGGCGCTATTCGGGGCTGACTGAGATTGGCCATTTCCGCATGCAGAGTAAGTCCAGGGCGGGGGGAAAAAGTGGAGGAAAAGGTCGTGGAACGCTCCTGTCATACGGAATCTGCTGGTGAGGAGGGAGAGAGAGGGGCTATCGCATGGCGAGCTACAAATAGAGCCGTTAGCGTGCCATCAGATAGCTGCCGGACTCGGATCGCGCTTTATCAATGGGATAAAGATAAATGTGAAGATAAGAGAGTCGCTTTTGCCTCGAAATCCACTTGCGGTCACCAAAAGGGTTTGTCTCCGCGTTGATTTCTTCATTCTGCTGCTGTGGTAAATGCCAAGTCTTGAAATCTTATTTATGGTGAAGCTAATGAAAAAATGTCCAACAGAGCCAGTGCTTCACCCAAAGGATATGAAGATCTTCTGTGCTGTCTTAATTAAGTGAGGTAACGGAGACTTCCGAAGCCACCTGACAGCGTTTGGCTGGCTAATTCTCTCCAGCATCGAATTAAAAATTAGGAGCGTTTAATAAGCGGGGTTAGGTGCCCCCGGAGTTACGGGTTCGGCGAGATGCACTTAAGCTCAGCTTTGCTGCGTGTTTCTGAAGGTCTGACTCATCTTTCCCAGCACTTCTCGGCAGCTGTGAGGGCACGAAACTTTTTTAGATGGGAGATAAGATTCTTGTTGTAATCACGTGATTCGGGGAGCTGGGGCTTTAAGGGGAAGAGTGCTAAAAATAACCAGAATCGGTGACAAGATAGTAGCAATTTTGGCTTTTTGTACCGTGAAGGGCTGGTTGCCAGCCCTGTGGAAAGGAGTCAAGGGCTTCATTCTGCAGAGTGGCTCCGAAATGTCATTATCCCCGGGACAAGCTTGGTAAAAAAAAAAAAAATTAAAAAAAAAGAGGGGAAAGGATAGGGAGGAGAAGAGATGGAGTGAGAGGGAATAACGAGAAGAATGGGAACGGGGAAATATGGCAAAATGTTAAAAAAAAAAGGCATTGGGAAGCAGGGCACCGCAGGTCTTGGACCAGTGCCGCGTGGGCTAGGATGGTGTTAGAGGAAGACAAAAGGACCAAGGCAGAGGGAGAAGCACAGTGCCTTTAATTTGTAGGCAGAGACTGTTAAGAGAGAGGGGAAAAAAAAAAAAAAAAAAAGGTGATTTGGGTTCTTTTATTCATTACTAACCATAAAAGGCCCAGACTGTGTTGCCAGTGGCTTTAAAATCCAGGACCCTATTAAACCTTCCTTGATAGTAACTCAGCACTTGGAAGCGGAGTTAAAGGAGGAGCGAGAGGGAGGAGGAGGGACGGGGGAACCGGCTGAGACTCGGGGCGAAGATCTCTCCCTCCTTCCTTCTGGCGAGGTTTTTAGGGGGATCAAGCGGCTCGGGCTGCCGGTTTGCCTGGAGAAGCCGGACGGGGCCGGCAGCATCCCCGTGCCCGTTGCAAAGGCGTCACCCCAGCGGTAGCTCCCCCCCAAAAAAGGGCACTGCTCTCCCCCCCCCACCATTCGCAGGTATTAAATCAGGATTTATGCCTGCTGCTCACAAACCAGCTGCAGCTCAGGGGAGGCTGCGCTGAATGCGAGATGAGATGGGGAGAGATCAGCAGATAAACGCGATGGATAACGCCGGCAGCAAAAGGTTCTTTGGATTAAGTCCTTTTGTGATAAATAGCCGGCGTGTGGCTGTCTAGTTGGAGGCTCGCACCGGGGTGAGGAGAGGCCGCGCTGGCCGCCCGCTCTGCGGCCAAGGAGGATCAGATCTGGGCAGTCCCCAGGTGGGACTGGGGGAAAAACGGGTAATTTTCCCTCCCTTCTGCCTCCCGCGTCACCGCCGGGCCCCGCGCATCCCCAGGGACTCTCCTTCCCCGTCTCGTCGCCAGCCCGCACGCCCTGCCCCGCGTCCAGCTCGGGGGAGAGCCGTAATTAAAAGAGCTGTTCCCCGAGACCCGACGACTTATTGATTTTTTTCTTTTTTTCACGTGTGTGTCTGTGCGGGTGTGTGCTCCTTTCTCCTCACGGGGGGGGGAATAGAAGAAACCATTCGTTTCCAAGCCAGACTGGGACGTGACGCGCGGGGCTGTGCCACGTCGTGTCCTTCGCTGCCTTTGGCACACGCGGAGCGGTGCAGAAGGGCCGGGAAATATCGGGAGATGCTCTCCGTGCGGCCAAGGGGGCGTCAACCCCCCGAGGTTTCCCTTCCCCACTGGTTTGGAAAGGCGGTGGTTGAGATGCCTGCGTGACACCTCGTACCTAGGATCTCCGGGCGGGGAGCCACGGGTTTGGGGAGCCGCTGCGGCCCTCGTAGAGACGTCGCTTGGGCTGGGAAAAGGGGGAGGAGGGAGCGGGAGTGCGCTCTCCCCGTCTGAGCATCCCTTCGCCGAGCCGAGCCGGGGAAAACGGAGAGGCGCGGGGAGCCGCCGCGGTTCGCGAAGTGGGTAATCAGCCCTTTTTTATGAAGTCCGACTCCATCCTCTTTGAATTTCGCCCCGTGTTCTCCCTGTGGCAGAAGAGAAAAGGGCTGATAAAGATCTTATCGGGGTTGCTGTGCTTGAGGGAATTGGTGGTGCTGGAGGAGCGTGGCCGTGACCAACGCCGCGTTGGGGATGCGGCGTGCTGAGCCCGGCTGGGGGATGGAGGGCAGAGCGCCAGGGGACAACCCGAGAGGCGTTGCTTGAAGGAGCCAAGAAGGGACGGCGCGAGGAAATGCTTTTAGGGTGAGCCGCTTTCCCTCCGGAGTTTGGGAATTGGCTCCGGTAAACGCGCCCCATCCCCTTTCCCAGAAGGGTGCGGCGTGTTTGCGGATCGTTTTTTTGCTTGCTTTGAAAGAAAGATGACAAAATGGGAGGTTAATCTGAAGAAATACGGGCTTCTGTCATCGCTTTCCCTTCCTAATGGAAATAGAGAGGATCCTGCATAGTAACTAATCAGTCAGCGGAGGAGTAAGATCGTTAATGTGGCACAAATACTCATCTCAGTAACTTGTCTGGGAGAGAGTAGACAGCTTCACGCTTAGTTATCGATTTGAAAAGTGGAAGGAGGTACTGGCAACTTGGCCATTTCTGTGGCGAGGAGAACATCAGGGTGGGCGGATTTGGGCATTTGCATCCCTGAAAAAAAAAAAACCAAAACCCGTGGAGCAGAATAAAGAGATCCTCCAGACCTCTCCCTCCTTACGACTGTAAGGAGAACCAAAGAAAGAAATGCTCCGGTCCACGAGGTCTCACCCTAAATCGGACGTTTCTGAAGGGGCTGAAAGGAGAGGCAGGAATCTCATTAGCCACCCTTTGAAAGCTTAATTTCGGCTGAGCTTGCCAAAGCGCCGGTCGCCTTTCGGGTAGGAAGCGTTGAGCAAGCTCCGGCGGCGGCGGCTTTCCGCGTTCAGAGCCCAACAGCCTCGGAGAATATCCTGAAGTATTATTTGAGGATTTGGCCTGCTGGAACCGGGCAAGCTACAAAATCCAGATATTGTTGTACTTGGCAAGAGCCTGGCGCTCCTTGCGGGGGGAAGGGGGGAAGGCTTTGTCCTTCGCTAAAGCTTGAACAAACTTCCAGTAAGAATTAAGCGGAGTCCTCGGCATTTCGGCGGTCCCTCGCAGCGATCTCGGGTGGCTTCTCTCGCGTTTGCCCCCGCGTAGCTCACGGACATCTGCAGAGCATCCATTTTTCCTAGAAAGCTTTGCGTCCATCTGCTCCATCGGCTTTGGTAATGGAGTTAAGACACCCCCTCCTGCTTCCCGAGCCAGGGCGCGGAGATTATCTCTCCAATATAATTCAAGGAAACCCCTCAGATCCCAGCTGGCTCAGGCAGTTGCTGGGTGATAGAATTCGCACCAGAAACCCAAAAAAAAAAAAAAAAAGTGGTCAACCTGGCTCGAAATGTAGCGCCTGTGGTTTGAGACGAACCTGGAACAGCGGTTCAAATGGTTCCACCAAAGTTTTTCCTCGTTTTCTCCCGGTTTTGAGGCTGAATGAGCTTTTTCACTGCGGATACCGGTGTTTTGCAGAGGGGTTTGGGGAGATGAAGTGTCGTCTTCCAGTTCGAGGAGTTGGTCCTCCAACTGGACCAATGTGTAGGGGCTCTCTATGGGTTCCTTGAGGCACAAAACCTTCTCTGCTCTTCCATCCCGTCTCGTAGTTCCAATCATTGCGGGGATGGGACTGGGGAAACCCCAGGTACTGAGCGTTGGGGAGGGAGGGGACACGTTTTGGGGAGGGAGGGGACACGAGTGGCGGTGTCCCCTTCTCAAAGCCCATCCTGCGGCTCCCAGCCATGCTGGTTGAAAGCTTCCCATCGTGTGTTCGGCATAGAAAATTTTCCATGGGAGCATCTTTTTTTTTTTTCCTAAGGGCAGATTTTGCTCTGTAAAAAATGCCCTCAAAAAAAAAACAAAACCAAAACCCAAAATACGAAACCGTGGAGACAAAAGAAAAAGATATTGATTTTTAGTTTGGATCCTTCCAGAGAGGAGACTATGCAATCACGCAGTCCCCGTCTGTCTGCCGTACCCACTCCTTCCCCTCTGTAGTTTTTGAGCCCTTTGGCCAATTTCTACCCAATTTGACAGAAGGAAAGAGGTCTCAGAGATATTAAATTTCTATAAATTTCATTAAAATAGGTGGCTGGGTAGAAGGGACTGGCTATTACAGCAGCCCCACGAGACTGGGGCTCCGGCATATGCAGAGCCTTTGTTAAACATCAGACAGCGTCTGAGGAGAAAGACTTTTCTGTCTGAGCAATTCCAGGAAAAAAAATAAAATAAAATAAAATAAATCTTTGACCGGCCCTTGCACCTCAACAGCCGCCGAGGAACCTGGCTGTAGAGCCCTTGAAGGCCGTGTTGCGTTTGTTCCGCTGGCTGTGGATGCCTTGTTCGTTCCGAAATGAACTTGTAAGTCCTCGAAATAGGTCACGAGCGGGGATGGAAGAAGCGTACGGGCCTTGTTCGGGCGCCTCTGAATAAATTTCAGCCGTGGAGATGCGGCCGATTTCCCCCCTCCCCGGCACGCTCCGCTTTCTCGCTTGCCCTTAAAAATGCTGAGCTCCAAATCGGGAATTGGTTCCGAGCAGAGCCCCGCGCGCCCGGCGGGGAGAGGGATGCGGAGGGGTGGGGGGAGGCAGCCGGGAAGGCCAACCGAAAGCTCCGAATTATTAAGATTTTTTAGATATACAGTTTTGATAAAAGCTTGCAAGTAGCAAATTCGCTATCAAGCCTAATGTAGCATGGCAGATTTTGTCTGAGCTAGCAAAGGATCACATTTGCAGCTCCTCTGAGGCGGGGAAGTGGGCTCAATAGGCTATTTTCCACATCCATGCTCTGTTCCTAAAAAAAAAAAAAAAAAATAAGAAAGGAGGGGGGGAGAGAGGGGAGAAGGAAGGGAAAATAAAGACGATTTCTCTTTTTTTTTTTCCACTTTACCCTGATTTTGCATGTGTTGGCTCTGAATGTTAATAGCCAATAACTTGCAGGCTAAACACAGGCTTGGCCGTGGGATTTGGTTTTTGCCGGGTGTGCAGAGTTCCTTAGGGGCGCTTGCAGGCGGATCGCAGCATTTTGGCAAGTCCAATCCCGTTGGCGTTTTGCTTTCGGCCCTCGTTTAGTGGGATTAACACCTCTCTGCGCCTTTCTGCCCCGTGCTAAAGCTGCGAGGCTGACGCAGCGGTGGCGGGAGGCCACGACGGTGGGTTCTGAGGTACCCGTCAGAACTTGGGTTTGTTCTTTGGCGGCGATATTCATCCGCACCCGATTTCCGCCGTCCGAGCTTGGATTAAAAACTTATCTATTGAAAAAAAAAAAAGCAAAGTTCTGGGGGAGAGGCGGTTGGTTCAGCAGTCATAGCGCTGATCCCCACCATCACCCAGCGGGAAAGTGGTGTAGATATTTATAGTGATGAAATTTATAGTGATGTAGGTCCTTTCCAACCTAAACCATTCTATGATTCTATATTGTCACTGGAGTCCCAGGAAAAAAAACCCAAACTCTTACTGGGTTACAAATTCACCCAGTTTCAGCTCTGTGAGTTTGGGCGGGTTGTTTGCACGTTGGTCATGGTTTTCCCAAATCCGTTTTGGACTCGGCCGGTTTTGCTAGCCGAGTCGTTTTCGGTTTGCAGTTCACTGAGAAACGCGGCGAAGCCGCCGCCGAACGCGGGACCCCGGCGGGGACGGGATCCCTCACTTGCCTTCTCAGAGCAATAAAACACAGATTTAGACGTGGCGTGCAGGAGACTGGGAGTTTTCCTCCGCTGATATACCGGCGTTTCTCTCACGCGTGAAGCGACTCTTCTTATTTCAGGAGACTGTGGCGTATTTTCTTGCTCAGGAGAGCATAGGGAGATGGCTTATTTTTTGATGGGATCAGGCATGTGTTTTGTTAATGCCCTCTGCGATGTGCCACCGGCTCTATTGGCACCATTTGCTGCAATTCCGTGGCTTAGTGACCCGATGTGCTGCTGCCCTGGCTCGCAGCACCAAACCCGAGCGTCCTGCAACCTCTGGCTGCATCCCTGGCTCTTGTATTATCTTTTTTGCTCTTCATTCCTTTTTCCCCCATTTCTCTTTGGCATTTTGTACCTTGTACAGTGTATTAATGCCCCTTTGTCACCGCCTGCCTGATGGGTTTTCTTTCTGCTCTCCCGCAGCATCCCTAATCTTAAAGTCTTGGCTTTAAGGGGGGGGAGGAGGGGGGACAAAACCCTGCTGCTTCTGCTAAATCAAGCGGTGTTTGTGTTGGGAAATGAGAGAGTGATGCCATCAAACTCACTTATTCTGGAGATTGGCTAGGCTCGCATCCCGCCTGCGTGCAAATGGCATTTCTGCGGAGCCGGCGAGCTCATTGCTCGGCAGCGCATCTCTCCCGTGGCCCACGCCTTCCCCCTGGCGGGAGGGCAAGCTGCTTGGTTTTCCTGATATTTTAGGAAAACGGTGGGGTTTTTTTTTTTTGGCTTTTCAAGGGAAGACGAGAGCCCTGCGCGGTGCTGCTCCGCGGCAGCACCCAGCACCAGCTGCGGCAGAGCTGAGCCGGGGCGACGTCCCCCAGGGCTTCCCCGCATTGTACCAACAGGTCTTGTAAATGTACAGGACCATTTAGGCTTTTAAGACATCTGAGGCCACTTTTCATCGCAGGCTAGGATGCTGCACGGTTTTACAGGGTCATAAAAGCCCTGACAGGAGTCATAAAAGCCTCCAATTGCACGGCGCAAACCCGTGGAGTATATTTTAAGGGCCCCTGAGTTTTCATTTTGCTGCTTTTATGGGAACTCATAAAAGCCTCGATGAGCGCGGCCCCTGATTGGCTCCTCAGCGCGGAGGTAGTTAAAATTACAGCCACCGACAAATTGTTCCAGTCTAAATAAATCAGGGCTTTGCATGTCGGAGGAGAGGAGCCCCGCTCCCCCTTTGGCCGGCCGGCGGGGCTCCCGCCGCGGTTGTCCCCGGTGAGCGATGTCCCCACTGTCCTGCGCGCTCCGCCGTCCTCACGGGCACGTCCCGGTTGTCCTGCTACGAGACGTGACGCATCTCGCGGAGCTTCCCTTGGGCATGGTCCTTCTGCTGCATCACGCCTCGCGCGGTATGCGCCCGCATCCCTCCCTGCCCCCGCCAAACGCAGGCGTGGGTACCCGCTCGCTCCAGCCCTTGGAGCCCTTTGGCATCGCTCAGGTCCCCCGTGCCCCAGGCTGAAACCCCGGCAGCGTTACGGGGTTGTCTCTCTTCTTTCTCTGCTCAAACAGATGCCGGAGCGGCTGTCGCCGAGGCAGGGAGAGAGCCCGGCGCGCGGCGGCGGTTGCAGGGAGAGCTGCTGGGGTTTGGCAGGGCTTTCTGGCGGAATTGTATTTCCATTGAGCAACGTCAATTTGTCAAAAGGGAAATATTTCATAGAAATAGTTTGTTGTGGCTTTTTTTTTTTCTCCCTTTATATTTATTTTTTTTTAACAGTAAAAATCTAGAATGAAAAAAAAAAAAAAAGAGTAATTGGAATTCTGATGTGATGTTTGGAAACTGCAGGATCAGACATCTTGGTGTGGTGTGACTTGAAAAGGGGAACATTTTGGGGAGGGGGTCCTGCCTTCCATCGCTACGCGGGGCAGAGGAACGTTTCTCGGTGCTGGGAGTCCCGTCTGCCGTGGTGAAGCAGTTGCGAGCGAGAGGGACGCAGTGAAGGTCAGTGGAGGAGGAGGAAGGAGGCGAAGCGCGCGTGGTCGGAGCCCTGGCGCGGCTGGATTTGCGATGGAAGCTTCTTCGGCTGTTGTCCTCTTCTCTGCACCGTGCCAGGTGATGGTGAGGTCAGGTCTTGGTTGTGCACGGTGCCGCTCGCCCCGAGCCCTTCCCGGTCTCTCATTCCCACGGCCATCTGCTTCTCAGCAGCCAGAGCTTTCAGCTGGGATGGTTTTACCCTTCTCTTGGAGCTTGTCCTCACCGGAGGGAGGAAAACTCCACACCAGTGGCTTCTTCCATTGCTGTCACCACCTCCTTTCCCCCGGCATCGCCCATCGTTGCCTGGCGCGGTCGGCAGGAGCCGTGGTGGCTCACAAGGACAGCCGAGTCCAAGGGGCCAGGCTCGGGTCCCACCTCCCCACGGAGAGGGACCAGCGAAATCTCAGCTGTGTGACCTTCCAGCCTGGAGCCTGTCACAGCTTGGGAAAGAAAGGAAGCGATCAGAAAGGTTCTCTTTGCTCTGCGAAGATAAATGTATCTTATTTCTGTCTCGCTGTAGCTTTATATAGTAATTATATCAACTACAGCTGATCAAAGCATTTGTTAAAGAGAAAACTATCTCTCCTTTGCTTTTGTTACTGTTTGCAGCCAATTTGACAGGCTTTATATCTCCGACTACATTTTCTTTTATTTTCCACGCTTGATTTCTCTTTTTCTCTTCCTTCCCCCTTGTTGGCACCTGGCACGTANTTCCCCCTCTCTCCATCTGGCTTAATAAAAATGTTTTTTAAGCCATCCCAGGGACTCGGGAGCAAATAGCAGCAGTCGTGCGAGGGATGAGTCTCGCTGTGCCTCCTGCTCTGGCCGGGCAGGGAGGTGCGAGCGGAGCGGCTCCCCTCCCTCCTCTCCTCCCCTCTTATTCTATTTTCCGCTGGTATTGTTTCTTCAGGTGTTTATAAGGGTTTGACCTCTCACCTCCGAGCGCTTTTCGTGAGACTGGCGCAAGTGGGCTGCCCTTTTGTTCGAGCCATACCCACAAATCCCAGAAAGCACATCCGCGCCGCTGCTTTGATATTATTTTTTTCTCTTTTTTTAGGATTCCTTTTTTCCCCCATCGACTTTCCATCTTTCTTTAATCTCATTTAAAAACCTCTCGCTCCTCCAATGTCTGGGCCTCTTTCTCTCCGTCTCTCTGTTATTGGCTTTATGGCCAAATGCTTTAATTTATTTGCCATACAATATCTCTTTACCACCGTTCTGGGGATACAAATTGTTGGAAAGACGTTACAATAACATCAACGCCTGGCACATCTGTTTGTCAGCGCGCAGCGTTTCCAGCTCAGCCGCTCGGGGACGGGTGGGAGGAAGGTATCTTCCTCTGCTCGAGCATCTGGAGAGATTGACCGTGATTTACCTGAGCTAAAACTTCGCTGGGATTTGGGGTTCCTCAGGCAAAATGTACTGGGCAGCCCCTCCTTGCCCAATATTGGCACCGTGGTGATTTGCATCAGCCGAACTGAATGGCGCCCTGGTGCTGGTCAGGAATTAATTCACTCCTTGCAGGGGAAAAGGTCGGAACCGACATCTGGAGGAAGAGTTCTGGATGCGAGATTTGGGTCCAGACTGGGGGATTCGGGTCCAAATTGTCGGGGATGGCTGCGAGTGAGTTTGTGGCGGTGGGGATTTGGCTCGAGTCGAGGAGGGTCTTTCATTTCGGGGTGGGGGCAGCTCCGTTGGCGGCGGCGGGGAGCCGTCGCTTTGCGCAGAGAGCAGCGCGACGGCGGGGACGGGCGCTCCCCTTGCGCCCATTTCTCAGCTGGGAACAGAGCTGCCGAGGGCTGCAGCCTCGTGGCCAGGGTGGCGGAGGGTCTGCAGCAGGCTGGGAGCTGATTTATTTCTGGAAATGCCTTTTAGCAGAGAGAAACCGGCTGCCTTGGGCTAGGCTGGGGGTGAGACACCAGCTTGCCTTGGGCTAGGCTGGGTCTAAGGCTGTTAAAATCACCGCTGCGGTTCTGCCAGCCGGCAATTGCCTCCCCCGTGGTGTTTTTAGCTTTCCTTATCAATGCACTTCATAACTTCTAATGTACATTGATTGCTGTCTATTTCTCCTTTTATTTTTGCGTTATGCTTGATTGCTGCTTTAGCAATAAGAATAGGGCTTTTAGCCAAAATTGTCTTTTTTTGGATGGTGGAGTCCTGACTTTTTGGCTCTCTAATAAGTTTTGTGTTACGAGCCCACATTTCTCTGTTGACATTTTTCCTTCCAGCCAATTTCTCCCATAATTTTCCCCAGCGTTGGAAATGAGTCCTTTTGAAGCACTGAGTATATATATTACTGATTGGGGCAAGCCTTTATTATCCGTTGTGAATGTAATCAGGTCCTCATCACTAGTTTCTTGATAATCACTGAGCACCAGTTCAGTCATTAATTTCGTCTTTATCCATCATGTCTTCTTTCCACGTTATTTGCTAAATAGCTTGGACGTGATTGCGACACTCAGCATCTGAGCTTGTAACTCTTTGCTTTCTTAATGTGTTTACATTGTCGGTGTAACGCCGTCCCCGGCACTCAGGTCTGCGGTATTTTACGATGAAGGATGCTCAGCCAAGTGCGGGGAGCCAGCATGGAGGAGATGAATGCTCCTTTGTTAGACCATCACCGCTGATGGGCTTTAGACCCTGATGTTTCAATACTGCCTGCCTGCGAGCTCTAATTTAATATCTCCCCAAATCAAGCTCCTCAGGACTGAGCTGTTTATCTTTCCCCTCGTTTGCAGCACGGGGCTGGCGTAGAGATTCATCCCGGTCTGTAGTTTCCCTTCATGGTCTGTGCCTGCTTGGGCCGGCACCGCCGGCGTCGGTCGCAATCCATGGGTATCCGATGGGTCTGAGGGATCAACAGCTCTAAAAGTAGGAAACTAAATGGATTATAGGAAAGAATGACTGGGCCTGTCGTTCTGATCCCTCGGTAACGCCAATAACATCACCTTTCTTCTCATCGAAGGGATTTTGCGGCTCCTGCTGCCCCTTCGGAAGTCCTGCGGCACGGATGGATGGAGGAGCAGCGGGTAAATGGCTCCTTTGGGCGGTATTTGCCAAGAAGGGCTGCGATTGCTCACTGCAAACAGCCTTTGAGTTTGCGCCCCGCTTGCAGTTTTTCAAAGGCTTCCCCTTGCGCGGGGGGCATAACCCCACCCCGGGCTGCTCCGGTCTGCGATGTTTTATTGTGAAAGGTGCTGCTGATCCTCGCAGCGGTCTAAAATGAGCCGAGGGATGACAGGAGCCTCGAGGAGGGGGAGACACGGTGACTTGCAGTCCTCCTCCTCCTCCTCTCCTGGTGATGTGCTGCTCTTGACTGTCTTTACCTGACAAGCCATGACTCAGTCCGGGGCGGGGGATTAGGCACTTAATATAGGGAATGAGACTATCCTCAATTACATTAGGATTATAAAAATTGGGGAAAAAAAAAAAAAACAAACAAACCCAAATGCAAAAGTGCTGTGAAATCTGTTTGAAGCCACAGACTGGTTTGGCAGTGATGGGGGTTTGGGACAAACTTCCCCAGAAGTTGGTTAATTGGTTCTTCTTGCTGCGTCCTGCCCAGCCGGTGGTGGCTGTCCATGGGGACGTGCTGTGATAACCACCCTGCCTTGGGGGGAGGCCAATTTTGTGTCTCCCGGTTCTTGTTCGGTGCGGTGGCTTTTGGTCTCGGGGGAGGTAGCTGAGGGTGTCATCATCATACAGGTGATAATGGCACACAAGATGAAGCACCAGCGGTGGTGCTCGCTGCTCTTCTGAACCGGGCTGCTGATGGAGACCACAAATGGTGTGCCGGGAATTTCGGAAAATGTTGCTCCATCACCACTGTGAGCTTTGACCAAAATGCAGAGCTGTAAGTGTGGGTTGGTGGTGGGTAAGGAGCGCCTCTGAGCCCCGTCAGGGATCAGCAGAGAGCGTCTCATCCCAACCTCTGTCAGATGTCCAAGAGAATCAGTAGGATTCATGCTACGGGAGGACCTTAGGCCGCTGCCGTCGATGTAAATCTCAGTCGGAAAAACAAATCCCACCTTTTAGGAGGCAATCCCACCGGAGGGTGGTTGCGGGATAGATAAAAAGCAGCAGGTTGGCGTGTTGTCAGTCTGTCCAAAACCGAGCAGCAGATCTCCTAATGGACTTTAAAATTCTTCATCGTGTCCTTCTCTCTTTTAATGCACATCTCGTTCGGCGGTCATCTCTCCTCGTTCTCGCTCATAGTTTCAACTTTCCTTTCTCCAGAGGCTTCAGCCCCTCTGGATAATGTGCCCTGACAGCTCCTTTTACCAGAGCTTTCAGCATTGGTGTGCAGGGCTCTGTGGAAATGGAAGAAAATCCACCTTGTAAGTGCTTTTATGGGCTGAAAACAAACTGCATCGAGCCGCCAGCCCTAGCGCCTTCTGCCATCCCCGAAGCCGAGCAAAACCTCGGGAGGCTGAAAAACGTGCGGCGGCTGAGCTTTGGGATTTTTCTTCTCTTTTTCCCCCTCCTTCTCTTTTCCCCCACAGTTGTGAAAAATGAAGGGTGTGGGAGATATTTTACCGAGAGAAAATTGGGCAGCCTCCCGGGGAAAGTGGTGAGAAGCGGGGAAGTGCGATAGCATCCGCTTTGTCTCATTTCTCAACCCACCCCCAGGTCCCTCAGCCCTCCCGGGGCAGAGGAACGGGCCGGAGTGCTGGGACACCCTCGGCACGGGCACGGATCCTCTGCCGGGAGGAGGCACCGGGGTTACAAGCGGGCTGTGCCTCCAGGATGCCGGGCGCGCGTCTCGGCTTTCCATCATTCCATCATTTCCGTCAATCCCCATAATTTCTGAAAAGATTAACGCCGCGCTTTCGAAAATCCCCAGGTTTTCTGCTGGTTTCTTTTCGTTTTTCCTTCCCCCTTTCTCTCCCCTCCATCTCCCCATGCATCCGACGCTCCTCGCTGTCATCCATCGCTTTGCTGTACGCACGTGGAGAGGGTCCTTTCTGTTGTCCAAGCCTCCGGGAGCTTCTTCAGGTTTTAATTAAGAGTGGGTGAAGGCAACAAAGTGATGTGTAAGGGGCAGCATCCCGCGGTGGGGCAGGGGTGCAGAGCTGGGTCGTGCCCGTGCCGCCGGGGAAGGAGCTGGGTATGTTCTGTGTCTTTTTATGCTTTATAATTTCATCTGTTGTTTTAGGATAATACAATTTACATGGTTTTTAATATGAGGGCTGCATAAGCTACCATCTATAATATTTTGTGGACCCTGACATAAATTTCCATTACGGAGCTTATTAAAAACTCTCTTTATCGCCCTGAATGTTCCTGGCGCTCTGCAAATTTGGGATTTTTTTTTCCCCACCGCCTTGTGAATTCACCAGATTTATGCCTGCCAGGAGTCCTTTCGGAGGGTGATGCTCGGAGGCAGGGAGCATCTTTTTAATCTGAGCGCGTACCGCGGAGCTCACGTCCCTCGCAGGGACTCGTGGGCCACCTCAGCCTGAGTAAGCAGAGGAGAGCGGCGGGTCCTGCGGGGACCACACGGCCGTGAAACAGGCCGGGATTAAAAGCTGGAAAAGCTTTTATGAAATGTGCGTCTGTCTCTCTCCTTACCTGGCCCCCAAAATCACAACGTTCCCGGCGAGTGCCGCTGTTTTATCAGCACGGGGCTTTTCCTAGACAGGACCTTTCTATTCTGCTCGGTGTTTGCGCAGCGTCTGGCCTCGCAAGATCCCGTTCTCCATGCCTTCGTCGGCATCCTTCTAATAACCATGATTAATAATGAATGACAGCCATTAAATCACTTTAACTATCTACGAGCAGCGCGATGGAGACCCTTTGCTTCCCGGCAGCGGTGATGCCATGCAGGTGCGGATAGGCACGTTGTCTCTCTTGTGCCATGGCCACAAAAGGGGGGACCCCGTAGAGGACCGGGGTAATTTGTGTGGTTGTTGCTTTATTTAGCAGTAATTCCTGGAAACATGGGGCGTGAATCAGGAGAGGGGTTCCCGCGTCGGCTCCACGGGTCGGGGGTGTGCTAGCTCATCGCGGCGCTGGTGGAGATTATGTGAGGCAGCAGCTGCTCTGCCTTTGAAAGCTTCAACCAGAAACCATGGCAGCTTTATGCCTGGAAGGGCGGGTTTCCTATGGGCAGAAATAATCCAGATTATAGGGACCTGCTGTGCCTTGTGTAAGGTGGTGAACCGCCGTCCGGGAAAGCCTTTGTATCTGATATGGGGCTCTGCTGGATCAGGGCTGGAATACGTCCCCATCTCCTGCTCTGCTGATGGACCATCTCTCTATGGCAGGATCCGAGTGATGCTTTGGCCTTTGAGCCTGTGTCGTAGAATAGGTTTGGGTTGGAAATGACCTTCAGAGGTCGTCTAGTCCAACCCCACTGCGATGAGCAGGGACATCTTCAACTACATCAGGTTGCTCAGAGCTCCATCCACCCTGACCTGGAATGTTTCCAGGGATGGAGCATCCACCACCTCTTTGGGCAACCTGGGACAGGGTCTCACCACCCTCAGCGTAAAGTATATCTTTCCTTATATCTAGTCTAAATCTTCCTTCTTTGAGTTTAAAGCCATTACCCCTTGTCCTATCACAACAGCCCCTGCTAAAAAGTTTGTCCCCATCTTTCCCATTTAAGTGCTGAAAGGCTGCTTTCTGGCTTTATCCCTTAAATCTGCCCGTATCGATGGGTAGAGCAGCCCCGGGGGACACATGTCCCGTTTCTTCTCACCCGGGGGGGAGGTGGTGGTGCTGCCATCCCCTCAAGGTGGGGCGAAGTGCCCCCCAACCCTCTCCAAGCTCCCTGCACCCATCGTAAAATCCAGCGTTCAAATGAAGCCAAGGCTCCCCCATTGTACCGGTGCCAACCCTGCATTAGCAAAGCGCAAACAAGAGGAGAATTTGTTCCTCTCGGCTGCCGGGAAGGCAGAGCTTGCACGCTCACGTGGCTTGAAGGCAACGGCCGGGATTTTCCACTGCCCTGCACCTTGTCTTTCTCACTCCTGTCATCACGCTCGTTTGGTCTGAGCATCCCGGTGAAGTTCAAAGGAGGCTTTCAAAGCCGAGGCCCAAATGGTGCCCAGCTGCTTAACTCGCGGTGGCTTTTGGAGGTGTCTCCGTGCCACGTGCGCCCGGGGGAATAGCAGAATGACTGCATGGGGCGGGAGACGGTAAAAATAAGAAGCTGTTGTTTGTAGATGCTCAGCGGAGTGGAAGGAAATGAAAAGCCTGTCCCGCTGTGATGAATTCCCCTGGTCATCGGTTCTGACCACAAGCGGTAGCTGAAGTAGGGCAGAAGGAGAAATGCTGAAGCATGCTTAGGTAATGGTGAGTGAAGGGCGGGAGTATAGAAAAGGAGTGGATAAATTATTTAAGGTATGATCATTAGAGCGACGGGGGGGAGGGGAAGCAAATTTTTTTGCTTTTTGCTTCGCTTGCAATATTGAAAATGGGAAAAAAAAATCGTTTTGGATCAAGCTGAAATGAAACCCTAATAACTGACGGCTGAAGGGAATTGATGCTGGGTTGACTGTTCCTCATTGAGTGAGGGCCGAGAAAAGCTTTGCTCGAGTGTTTTCATAGCGAGACAGGCCAGAAGGCCAAGAGAGCAGCAAAGTCCTTCGAGATCGTGCCTGCAGCAGTCTGTTCCAGGCAGTGCTCTCGGTCTGCAAAACCAGGGAGAAGAGCAAACTCCTGATGCTTCTCCTTTCGGTGGCACCTCGTGCTTTGCACGGACAAATCCCCGGCTTTTGGGCAGCACCCCGAGGCCGAGGACATACCTGGGATGTGGCTTGGCAAGGGAGAGCATCGCTTGCATCCCTACTCCGTTGGTGTTGGGCTTGCCTTCCTCGTACCACGTACCGGGCTCTCTGCATCTGGCTTTCTCCTCCCTTCTCCCCTGCTGTGGTGGGAGACTTCCTAGTGACAACCGTCCCCCTTGGCTGGACTTCTCTTTTAAGAGATGAAGCTGCTACGGTCTCCTGAAAAGCACGTGATGCTTCATCCCATGCCCTGGCAAAGGCGATATTGCAAGCTCTGGACAAGTGCTTTTATAGTCTTTTAAGATTTCCAGAGCCACTCTTGGAGGGCCGTTAAGACCTTCGGCTGGTGATAATTGGATTTGTAAGACAGTGCAACATGTGATAAAGTGCTCTTGTTGGACAGGATCCCAGTTTTCTTCTATCATTCCTATTAATGTGATAAATGTCGCTGTCTCAGCTGATAGGGCCGTGTTGGATAATAAGATTGGAATCAGCTTTGATTTCTCCAGCTCAGTTCTGCATCACGGCTCGGCAAGAGCAGGCAGGGAGAGACCCGGCGGAGGTGCCCCGCCATGGGGCAGGGGTATATATGCCTTCACGCCTTGCCGTTTCCTCGCTGGCAGGGCAGGAGAGGAGGAGATGTGTCCAAGGCAGCGGCTGCAAGCTTTCGAGCCGCTCAGCATGGCGCGGGGTGAGGAAGGTGGCCTTGGAGGAGCTGGAGCAGAGGGTTGGATGTGTCAGGCAATGAAACCTTTCCTAATTAAAGCTGATGGCAAACAAATGCGGGAGTCCGAGTACAGCTGGGAAGCACAAGTCCAATTTGGAACTGAGCAGCTGTGAAATTGGACCCATCGACCACAGCTGGGGCTGGGAGAGGAGGAACGGGGGAGTACAGCTGGGTGAGGGGGGAAATCGGGGCTGTTATGGCTCCCCATATGTCTTGACATACCCATAGTCTATAGGAGGTCCCAGGTTGCCCAAAGTCCTCCATCTCCTCTGCAGTGGTGGGTGGTGGTAGCCAAAAAGGGGCAAAAGCTTTTCTGACTGTGCTCCAAGGCATCGTGCTGAAGCAGAAAAAGGGGGACAGGGAGGGGTGGGGTGGCTTTTTTTTCTGTGTCAAACCTCCGATCTGTCTGTGAAGTAACGGTTACTTGTGTTCTTTGTGTGAATACGCGAGAGGTTTCTTTTTAAATCAAGTAGTCTTCTAGTTGGAGAGTTTTTTTTCCCTCTGTGTCTCTCCCCTTCGTTCCTCTGAAGATGTGTTGTGCTTCGCTGTGCCCAGTCCTTGGGGATGGGATGTGTGTGCTGGGGAGGATGCTGAATAATGCTGCAGTGGCAAACCGGTGGGCATCGTGCTGTGGGTGAGCAGTAAATAGCTATGACATTTTGCTCATGGTTTTTGGGTTTTTTTTTTGTGTAGGACCCATGCTTTTCTTGCTAAACGAGTGCCAAATTAAGCCTCCTTCCTCTACAAGGGTGGCTTGAAGAGGCAGCTGGAGGCACTAGCCTTTGAAATTAGGTGGCAAACCGAGTCACTGTCCGTTTCTGCTTAATATTTTGTGCAAAATGAGGGCAGCGGGAGGAGAGCGCGGTGAGGGTGCCGTGTCCAGCGTCCTGCCCACCCCCTGCAGGAGCCGTTAGTCCTCCCGCAAGGCACGTGTGGGGACAGCGAGCTGCTCGAGGTCCTTTAAACACTGCTGGGCTTTGGCGTGGAGGTAGCTAGCAGACAGAGGCCAATCTTTACATGCCCCTGGTGTACAAAGTCAGCTGGGCGGATTTTGCTAGCCGTGCAAGCAGAAATCACGGTGGAAGCACAGGGAGGCTGCTGCGGCGATCATCACCGGCTTTATTATCCTCAGGTACCCTTACTTAGAGACCAGCTGTTTGCTGCACTCAAAGGGAGAGAAGAGCACACACTGTTCAAACAGGCAGGCAAAAGTACCCTGGGCCTGCTGAGTCCCAGTTTTGTAAATGTTATTTCCAATCTTCATTGACTTCCCGGCATGTCCTTCCCACTCGCTCTGATTGCCTGCCTCTCCCGCCTCGGGAGGCTGAGGTTTTGTTCTCCTTGATTGCCCCGATCTACGCAAAAAGGGGGAGCACAGCAGGCAGCAACAAAGGAAATCAAAAATTAAAAAATAAATAAATAATAATAATAAATAAATAAAAAAAAAAATCCCAAGCCCTTAGATGATCTGCCCTGTGTGTACCGTCCACAGCTTGGAAGTGATTACTTGAGCACTCGAGCTGAAGCTGAGCAGGCTCGGGCAGGGCTGCAGAGAGCGAGAATTGCAGCAAATTGCTCCGGTTCTGGGGTTTTGGAGGCCAACTGTGACATGCAGGTTTGTTTTAGCACTGGGAGAAACCTGGCGAGTCTTGCAAAATCCACAAGGGCTGCTAGGGAGAGCTGAGATGTTTGGGGATTGACAGTGGCAGCAGATGAAAGGACAGAGGAGGCGGCTTTGCCTCTTCCTCCTTATCTTGTGAAGCTGCATCCCTTAGATCATAGGATCATAGGTTGGAAGGGACCTTGAAGATCATCCAGTTCCACCCCCTGCCCTGGGCAGGGACACCTCCCAACAGCCCAGGTTGCTCCAAGCCCCGTCCAACCTGGCCTTGAACACCTCCAGGGATGGGGCAGCCACAGCTGCTCTGGGCAACCTGCGCCAGGGGCTCACCACCCTCACAATAAAGAATTCCTCTTCCAGTGTGAAACCATCCCCCCTCGTCCCATGGCTCCCCTCCCTGATCCAGAGTCCCTCCCCAGCTCTCCTGGAGCCCCTTTAGGGACTGGAAGCCCCTAAATCCCAGGATACAATTGGCCTTCTGGGATGTGATCACGCATTGCTGGCTCATGTTGAGCTTGAGATAGACATCTCCTCAGGGATGGACATCAGCCATCCCACATCAGTAGTCCTGCCCTTTCACGACAGGACAACCAGAAGGGTTTGGATTTGGGTTGTGCGTTGGGTTTTGCTTGGTTGTGTTCGGACCCGGCTGCGAGCGTGCAGGGCAGCAGCAGGAGCATCATCCCCGGGGTCTGCCTCGTGCTGCGGCCGAGCAGAACCGACCCCGGGGTCTCTTATCTCCGCCGCGCGCGCTCCGCTCATCCCTCACTGTCAGCTCTGGCAGTTTTTGCTCGTGGAGCGAGTGCCAGGCAGACCCCAGAAATGTGCTCTGCAAGGACGAGAGATCCCAGAGCGGAATCGAAAAGCAGCTGCTTCCTTATTACACCTGGCCTTGTACCCACCGAGTCCATCATCACGTTGTCGGGACTCTGACACCTCGTGTAGCACAGAAATCCTGCCGGGCATAATCAGCGTCGGACAAGCTGCCCTGCTTTGCCTGCGAGATGGGTATCAGCAGAGATACGGCAGGGTGAGGATTTCCAGCTGCGAGGGAAAGGCCGGGCAGGGGAGGGATGCTCGGGGAGCTGCGTGTCCCAGCGTGGCTTGGTGGCCTGGTCGTTAAGCTCCGACCCTCCGTCATTCTCTATTCTTAAAGTTTTCTGGGGTCTCGTGTGTTTTTATTGCAGCCCTGGAGCAGAGGAGTACTCCTTCTTGTAGCACTTTGTGCCACAGTGCAGTCTTTATTGTTATTATTATTATTAAACGTAGGATTTTTAATCTTGAGAGAACGGATATTTATAATTTACCACCTAGGGCTCGGTAATTAATATTTGTGTAGAGCTCTCAGCGATGTCTTGGATGTGAAATGTATTATATAAATAAAGACCGTCTTGCAAGCAGCAGGGGAAGAGGGGAATTAAAAAAAAAAAAAGAAAAAAAAAAAAGGTTTCTACAATATTCCTGGGAATAGGTGAAGCTGTGAAGGGATTCAAAGTCTCCGGCACCCAAAGGGGCTGCGGGGAAAAGCTGCCCGGGATGCTGCGTGCGTAGGTCGGAGGCTTTTCAATCTGGAAGGCTGTTCACCGCACGTGAAATGAATTTTGTGTTCTTACACCGGTTCCTAGCAGACCATAAAATACGATGCACTCGGCGGGGTCTTTGTGCCGCTTGTACGGAAAGACCGGTGATTAAATGGGCCGTGGAGATTGAGCTGCGGTGGAGGCGCTGCAGCGAGGGTACCGTCACCGCTGCCGGGGTGCTGGCGTGGTTGACGGGGCCCTCGTCCCCTTCCCCGCACCCCTTCCAGCTGCAGAGGGGCAGAGCTGACGGCCGAAACCCGCTCTTGCCAAATCCATAGGGAGAGAAGGGGGTACTGCGGAGGAGGGAGGTGGGAGAGCATCCCTCAGACATGATCCCTGTACCTTTGGGGTTTTGGGAAGTCGGGGATGTGAACCCCCGCTGTCCCTGCCAAATTCCCCTGCTTTTCAGCTAAAATTCTCCTTTTCAGCTCAAATTCTCCTTTTCAGTTCAAATTTCAGCTCAAATTTCAGCTCAAATTCTTCTTTTCTCCCCAAATTCTCACCGCCCCTTGTGAGGTCACCAGCACTGGGTGGCTTTTTGGGGGACATTAGGTGTCTAGACGTGGTTAAAATACTTGCCAGCAGAAAATGAGCCCATTCAGTGTTTGACTTTAAAAGAAACCCATCAAAAAAAACCTGAAAAAAAGGCAAGAAAAAGTGGCAAACCCCATACCCTGCACGTCTTTGCATGCGGGATCCACTCACGGGGGTGGTTAAAACCTTCCAGCCAGTGGATCCCATTAGTGGTTTTCGTGCTAATACTCATTTCCTTGGAAAAGGGGAGGTGTGGGTCGACTGGAAGTATTACTGAGCTAAGCTCAGGCCAGCAGTTTTGGGTTGGGGAAAGGAAAGAAACAATCAAGAAAAACTTGTTTCCTTTTCCAGAAAAACGTTTGGATTGTTGTATTTCAATCATCTTTTTATTTTTGCTTAAAAAAAAATAAATAAATAACAAATTGTTGTCATTAAGGTTAAACAAACAAGCTAACTAAAAAGAAGGAACCTGACAATGAAACAAAACCTTTATTTTCTGGTTGAACAAAATATTTCATTTGACCCAAACAATTTTTCACCTGATTTTTCACTTCTGTCACAAAATCAATTTCCTGCATAGCTCTGTTCTCCCCCGCTGCCGGCGTGGTGGTGGTGGGGAATCCTTTTGGTCTTTCCTTTCTTGGTGTTATTTTTTTCCTTCCCCTCCCTTCTATTCCTTTTTTTTTTCTTTTCCTTTTTTCCCCACCCCCTTTTTTGGTTTTTTTTTTCTTTTCCTTTTTTCCCCACACCCCTTTTCTTTTTTTCCTTTTTTCCCTTTTCTACTTTTCCTTTTTGTCTGTTTCCCCCCCTTTTCTCTTTTCCTTTCCTCTTTTCCCTTCCTTTTCTCTTTGAACCTCTTTGAACTGTGCTAATTATAACGCAGCTCTTATGTAACTAATATGTGCAGGTAATATTGTGATTATATATAGAGAGCCATATGGTCCTGTGCAGTCACTTTCAGTGTTGTTAAACCGCTGAAGCGGATAAACTCCATGTCCATGCACAAAGTAATTGCACCAAAACTAATTTGTGTTTGCAAACAGAACTGAAATTAAGTATGTAAATAAGCAGAGCTGCAGACTAAATATTATAGGAGGGGGGTGGGGAGGAGAAAGTGGAAACAACTTCATAACTGCGAAGTACAATCAGTGCGGGAGATGGAAATGGTAAGTGTTTATAATGTGCAGAGAGCTGATGCTGTGAACAACTGTTGGAGGCTTTCGGGCTATAAATCCCGCGTGTCTCCTTCCCAAGCTCTGCCTCCAGCTGCAGCACCGGCTCCCTCCTTCAGGGGGGAATATATATATATATATGTTATAATTTAATGGTTTTTGCTGGGAAATAGACAGAGTTTAACCCCGTGTCATTCGTTTAGAGACTCTGTTTTACTTAAAAACTTTTAAAAAGGAACATTTTATAGCCTAGGGTGAGCAGCATGAATAATGGATGCCGGCGTACGCTTCTGCGACACATAAATTTGGGTTCGTGGCAGCGGCTCCCTCCTCCTCCTCGCCGGGCAGAGACCCCCCATTGCCCAGGGGGCTGCGAGCTCTGCGCTCCCCCCGACCTGGGGAAAGAGCCTGTTTTTTATCTTGGGGGCCGCCGGCGGGGCGTTTTGGGGTATCGGTTACTCTGTCGAGCGATGGGGAGCGTGGATGTGTCCCGGGGGGATGCAAACGGCTTTTTGCAATGCCGTCAGCGGGGAAATTTGTGCCGGGGGCTGCGTTCAGCCCCAGAAAGAGGAGTATTTGTGGTGGGCAGGTGCTTTACACCGATTTAAAATTCACAGGGGTGGTGGGGGGTGCCCGAGCGGGTCCCAAGCCATCCTTGTGCGTTCCGCGGCCCCAAAGCTGGGAGAAGGGATGGTGGCGGCTGCAGAGACAGCTCTGAAGGGTCCCTCAGCCTCCCAACCGGCAATGGGAAGGTTCCCTCTGCTGGCAACCGCCAGGCTCTGGCCCCGAAAAGCTCTCGGTAATTGTACGGAGGCGGTGGCAAGCCAGAGAAAAGGGTTTAATTGCAGAAGCGCTTGGGAAAACGTCCCTGCGTGTGATATTTACCCGGAGAAAAGGTGCTGGCCATCCTGTTTGTAACCCTGTTCCAGACCGGTCTCGGGACTGGAGGCAGAGCTGGGCTCCTCTCCACAAGTTTTAGCTTCGTCTAAAACGAGCGTCGTGTTTGGCTCCCTCGGATGGGCGCTCGCAGGGGACCGTAAAATGGGTTGAAATCCGCCGGCGGAGGCCCTCCGCCTGAGTGCGATGTCATTATTCCCGCTATCATCATTAACGGTGATGTCCTTGTCACTAAATTGGTGGATTTCAGCTCCGTCAGAAACCGGAGAGCTTAAAAAAAAACAACCAACAACCCAACAACCTAGCGAGAAAATAAAGCGGAATGGCTGTTTACCAGATGGATAAGGGGCAGAATTGCTGGAGGGATATTATGACTCCTTGTTTTCAAGATGGTGCAAAAGCACAAGGTAAAATAGGCGCATTAATTGATAAATAAATAAATACTCCTCGAAAACAGATGGGTCCCCTTGAGCCCAAAGCCATCTCTCTTTGTTTCTTTTCCAAGCTCGTACTTCAGAACGGCGGATGCGTTGTGCACGCTCCTCTGCCGCAGTGTGTTGTCAGCGCACGCTCTGCACCGGGTGGTTTTGCCACAGGTAATACCTCTGAACTTGGCCGCAAGTCGCTGAATTTTCTCTTCCTTGTAGGGGGGGAAAAGAGCCCTGCAGAAGCCTGCGTGCCCGCTTCCGCTGGGGTCTCCTCACCCCGCTGCGGAACTCCGCTCTCCTCCGCAAACGGGATGTGATTGTGCGGGGGAGGGGGGGGGAGGACCGCGCTGCCGCTGCCCAAAGCTCTGCCGTGCGCGTGCGATGGGCTCTCGCCCAACTCGTGCGGCGTGCGATCTCTTCCCCGGATCGGCCCCTTTGAGGTTTCGTTTCTAGGATGTACGGCTCGGGGTCATCTCTCAAGCTGACATCTCCTTGCGGTGAACCAGCAGGGAGGGCTGGGGATGGCGATGGGGGCACTCGTAGGAGTATTTCCCAGCAGTAAATACGAGGGATAAACGTAATAAACATAATAAACATAACCCTATTCACACTTTGGCTGGGGGAGGTTTGTCTTTCAGCGGGCGTGAGGTTGGGTGGCTCTTTGGCGTGGTTGCTCCGGTAGAACCGCCGGGGTCCGGTCCCATCGAAACTTGTGGAGCATCCTCAGGTTTGGCCGCTACACGCGCGCACGGCGGAGCGGCCGCAACGAACCCCGTTGCGGATTTGCCGCTGTGGGACGGAGATGGGACTCGTCGCCTTGACCTGAGCCGAACCCCAGCCTGCGGTAGGCACGGCTTTGAGTTGGGGAAATGGGAAGGTAAAATTTCCAGAGCTGCTGGGAGAGGCTGCTGCGAGGCTGATTTCTACCCGGAGCCGTGATGATTTTGTTCTGTTGTTGTGCAAATGTTTTAAAAATAACTAGGGAGGAAAAAAATGCAAGTGCAGGGGGAAAGCACTGATAAACACAGCCTGAAATGCTGTTACAGGCAGACTTTCAGAGCCTGAAATCACCTCAAATGTATTCTGAATTACCTTGAGCGTATTTAGACAGATCTATTTTTCATTGCAGGACATTAATGTACTGACTTGGGGGATTTTTTTTTTTTCCTCTGCGCAAACATTTTAGTCGCATGCTGTGAGGAAGGAGTAATAACCCTTCTTAGCACCAGGACAAGAAGAAAGACTTTACGAGGGAATGGCTGGGGAGATAGCTGGGGGCACGGCTGCCAGTCCGGACCCCGGGGGGTTATTTTTATTTTTTTTTTGCGGCGCAAACCAAGGCAAGCTGGAGCTTCGGAGCTGACTTGGGCTCTGGAGCCTTCTCCGAGGAGGCTGAGAGGCGGTTTTCTTACCTATCTTGTGCGGTTTGCGAGGCTGTCATTGCTCTGTGCCATGTTTGATTCCCCTAAAGGTTTGGCGATCTCCTTTCCCCGCGTCAGGATTCGAGGCGCGGATTGTATGAAATATAATATAAATAGCGGAAAATCAGCTTTTTCTCCCGGGCTCGGTGCTATTAGGGCACCTTCCCTATACCAGGCAGATCTCTGGATGGATTAAATAGGAGCTGGAGCATCGTGTCTCCCAAATCCTGGGTTTGCAGCTGAATAAGCGGGTTGAGGCTGCAGCCCCTCCAGCTCTCGCTACGTCCGACGGCGGGAGGACGTGGGAATGGAGATGCTCTGCGGGCTTGGATGGAGGAGGAGGTTGCTGGAGGAAAAAAACCCAAAAAACCAGTACATCTGGCGGCCGGGAGACGGGTGGGAAGGTCTGTCTGAACAGCAGGGCGAGGGGCAAGAAGAGCAAGCCTGGCAGATGTTGAGGGGCAGGTTTTGGGAGAGGAGGAAGCAAAGGCACGCGGGCGAGACGGGCTCCTCCGGCGAACGGCTCCTCCCCGCGCAGCCGCCTGCCAGGCTGGCTCTGCCGCGCCGGGAGGAGCTTTGCAGGGCAGGGGGAAGAAAGGAGAAAGATTTCTCCCGTTTTCGTGTGGTAGCCGCAGCTCCTGGGCTTCGCTGGAGGCCGAGGGGATGGAGCCAAAGCCCTTCTCCCGGCTTCTGGCCTTTCCAGAAGTAGCCCTGAAGGAGGCAAGCCAAAAGGGGCATCTCCCTCCTCCTCTATGACTGGCTCGCCGCCCGCTCGGAGTAACTGCAAACCTTTCCCGTCTCCTTATGATTAATGACGAAGGTAAAGAAGCACCGCAGCTGCTGCTCGGCTCCCGTGGTCAGCAGCTTCCCACCCACGCGGTGCCCGACCCCGGGGAGAGCCGCCTTTCCTCGGGTATGGCACCTTGGATGCTATCCTTGGAAGCCTGGCAGCATACCTCGGGGCGAACGCCCCTCTGGATAGCTGGGAATAGTGAGATGTCGCCCTTTTCCAGCAAGGATTTAGGTGTGAAATGAGAGCGAAGGGGATGAATGCCATGGGAAGAGTCTTGGCTCATCCGTGCCGTCCCCAGCACCGGGCAGGTGTCCAAGCACAGATGACTTTACAGCAGTGAAGGGGCTGGTGAACCTTGATGAAACGGGGCAGAAGAAACGTGAAATCCTCTACTCTTTTTTTTTTTTTTTTTTCCCCTCTTGCACTGTCGCTACTCCCCCTCCTGTTCCCGAGGTCGTACTGCATTCCTGCGCTCCCTCGCCTACCACGTGGCCGCGTCCGGTCGTCCTCCCTGTAAATGCTCAGCTTCTGGGTTTTGGAGAGTTGAAGACCAGTTTCGACAGTAAAAGTGTGGGGTTTTCCTTTCATCTAGATACTTTCCCCATTAGAAAGAGAGATGGAGATGTAGACCAATAAGTAGGTTTAGTATTCTGCTAAAAAACACTCTCCTAAATGTGTTCTTCCTGCAAGAATGATTTAAAGAACAAATGTCGAGTAAGAGATTTTCCCATCTTTTAATGAGTCGTGCTGTTCATTTGGCTGAAAGTTGGGTTGCTGGTTGGTTCCAGTCCGAAACGAGGTTTGTCGGTCTGGCATCGCCCTTCGCCCCAGCATTGCCGTGCCCGAACCTCCGCGGCCGTTGAGCTCCGTCCGATCTCATCTCCTCCATGGAGCCACATCCATTGCAGGGCTGAGAGGGTCCTCCGAGCGTGGTGGCAATGAGCTAGAGGGGCTGGGGGCTGGGGGATGCACCGTCCTGCCTTCAGGACCCCTGGTTCAAAACAGGTCTGCAAATAAGTTTGTGGGTAAACTCAAAAAAAAATAAAATAGACATTTCTTTTCTTTTATTTTTAAAAAAGTCAATAAAGCCTGGGTTGTCAGAGAGGAGCATGCCCTTAAGCTGGTGACCTTGGCGGTTATCAGCGCTGTCGGAGATCTTTATTGCTTCCATCACGCTTGCCGGGGATGAAGTTTTACTTGTGTTGGTGGCGTGACTGCTCGCGACGTGACTCGTCTGGGCGCTGGGGGGGAGGGACCGGCCACCGAGCAGGGTTTTGGGAGCAGGGCAGCGGTTTTGCAGCTCCTTCACAGGTCCCAGTGCTGCAGCAGCATCCTTACTGCATCCCCGGTGCCACCTTGGGGATGGCTCCATGCCTCACGGACCCTCTTCTCTTCACCCGTGGTGGGGTGGGGACAAAATGAGGTCAACTGGATGGGAAGGGTGTGTGGACCACTCTCTCCCTTAAGCATCGAGGGGTCCAGCTTTCTGGGGCAGAAGGATGGAGGCTTTGAAGGCGGAGGGTGGAAGGAGAGTGATAGGGAAGGAATTTGTCTCGGCCACACGTTGTCCCCAGCCCCCTCCCGGTGTCCCTTGTGGGAACCGGCCGCTGCTTGTTCCTGCCTAAAGAAGGCAACGGTTTGGGAAGTAAAAGGCAAAGAAAGCGGCAGTGTCAGGAAGACAAAAGGGAACATTAAAAACCAACCGGCTCCTCCCGAAGAAAGCGGTGTGGTCTAAAGAAGGCTCCTTGAGAAATATAAGGCATCAGTCCGAAGGAAGGAAAAGGGGGAGCATGCCAAATTCCCCTCTAATCCCCTCGACAACAGCCAGATATAATGAGGTGCCAGACTTTTCCCTGAGCTTGTTTTGCTTTGGTCCGGAGATTTTTGCAAACTCTGGCATGCCGGGAATTTTAATCAGGGCTCGGGCCTTGTTCATAGCGGTGTTTATAAATCTGAGCGGAGGAGGAGGAGAAGGTCCAGATTTTGCCCTTAAAAAAAAAAAAAAAAAAAAANAAAAAAAAAAAAAAAAAGGCAAACCGGAAAAAAAATAAAAAGCGCTGCTCCAGAGGGGAAGCTTACAAGCTGTTCCCATCCTCATTCTGTCCCGGCTGATGGAAAATCACCAGCGCTTGCCTCATGTAAATGGCACTTTATCCACTGGAAATGTGAATGCTGTCACCAGTGCCCAGGTCTGTCAAGCTTATCAGCTGAGCTGGTGAGACGGAGAGATGCACCCAGTCCTGTTCACGTCAGCAGAGTGATAGATAATAACATTTGGAGGGGAGAAAAGGCAGCGAGGCTGACGGACGGGAATTAAGGCGCCCTGTGGAAGTCCATCGCTTATTCACTCCCGGTCCCACAGTCAGGGGAAATGGCGTTTGCTTTTCCGGTTGGGTTTTCTTTCTTCCTTTCACGCTTTTTAAAAAGTCAGCCCGGCAGGATTAATTCTCTTCTCCCCTCGCTCCCATCTCTGCGGGTGTCACTCCTCATTTGAGCCTGTAACAGGGTCTGGCGGGTTTACTATTTGGGGTTTTGGGTGCCGAGAACAAGAAGGTATGTGGGAGGCAAAGGGAGCCTGGAGGCGGCTCATTGGGAATGAGGGCGGCCCATTGGGAATGAGGGTGGCCCATTGGGAATGAGGGTGGCCCATTGGGAATGAGGGGGGCGCATTGGGAATGAGGGCGGCGCAGTGGGANCGGCCCATTGGGAATGAGGGCGGCCCATTGGGAATGAGGGCGGCCCATTGGGAATGAGGGTGGCCCATTGGGAATGAGGGTGGCCCATTGGGAATGAGGGCGGCCGGGCAACGAGCCCAGAAAAAGAGAGGTGCAAAAGTTGGTTTTGTGACAACTAACGGTTAACTCGGACTCAACAGATGGGTAAAAAAGAGGTTTCCAGTCCGCCGGGGAACGGCCGGCCGGGAGGAAGGGTCCGTTCCCGTGCGGCTCGCGGGGAGAGCCGTGGGATCTCGCCTTAACTAGCGCCGTGCCCCGGCGCTCCGAGGGGTTATTAATGCAGATCAGGGCTGTTTTCCATATGTATGATCCTGAAATATCTTCTTCCAGAGCGAACCTTGAGCACGAAAGCGCTATAATGTAATGAGTTAAACTGCTTGTTCGCAGTTCCACTAAAAGCAAATGGACTGGGAATTTGTTTTAAAAACTGGACAGAGCTTTATCGGCCAATTAATCAGGATGTATAATGGATAAATTAAAGGGCAGAGTCAAGCGAGGCTGCCAAATAAAACCCGATAAAGTGCAATCTGCAAATGGGAGTGACATTATGGGATGGCGCGCAACAGAAGCAGGGAGGGGAGGGAAAACAGGGCATGGCCTCCAGCCTGATGGGCACGTCGGGGTCCCCAGGTCCCCTTTGGTTTCCCAGCCCAAACCTCGGAGGGCAGCTTGTCCCTTGGGCGGGGACTCGGCGTTGGAGGCGTGAGAAGTGGTGCTGTTCGAGGGGTGTCCCCATTCCCCTTCGTCAGCCAGAACGAGCCAGCGGCTGGCTCCAAGGCTGCTGGAGATTTGGGAGCCTGGGCAGAAATTCAGGTTAATTTAAGACCTTTGTGGGCAGCCCCATGGGCCCAAGGGGTGAGTTTTGCCATGCCCACGCCACCAGCTTTTTTGGCTTTTTTTTTTATTTTATTATTGAAAGTGCTGGAAATAGCAGCATTTTGGGGTCCCTGGACGTGAGAATAACCGCTCCGCTGCTTTTATGGGCGAAGCCGCTTCTTCCGAGGAGCTCAGGCAGGGGGGCTGAAAGGAAGAGCTGGCAGTCGTGGAAATGAGTTGGAAGAGCTAATTTCCTCCCAAGCTGTGCAAACTCTCCACAGTTGATCAGACACTCCAACGACCGCGCGGAGCCGCGCGCGGCTCCCACGGTGCCACGGACCCCCTCCGGCTGCGGCCGGCCCCGGGGAGGGGGGAGAGGCATTTTGGCAGATCTACGGTCCTCCTCCCTACAACGCCTCCACGCACGGGGAATTTTCTCCCCGACAAATAAACCCAAGCAGTAAATTGAGTTTGCAGGTAGGGTTCTCGGGGGTGGGGGGCTCCGCCGCGGGATGGGGGGATGCTTTCCTTCCAGGCTGAGCTCCCCGACTGTGCTCACGCTGCACAGCCAACTTGTATCTGTCCTTTAGGGTTTTTTAAAAAATTAAAAAAAATAGACTTTGCTTGCTCGCAGCCACGCGGTGCTTCTCAAGAGCGTAAAAATCATCCTCCTTCCTCGGGTTTTTGCGTCGGGCTGGTGGTAAAATGGGGCTGCCGGCGCTCGCTGGGAGCCCTCCCCTCCAGGCGAACGCGGCTCCGTTGTGCCTTCCCGGGAAAACAGGAAAACGGGGATCTGCATCTGCTTCTCCTGCGCCGGGTATCGTCTCGCAGCACAAGCTGGGGCCGCTTCCAGGTCACTTGGCACATCTCAAGTGTTTGATGCATCCTCTGAAGGGACAACAAAGGTGTGAACCTGTCAGGAAGCAAAAACACAAATAACCAGAAATAGATTATTTTTTTTTTTTAGTTGATTTTTCTTTTTTTTAAGTGAAAGTGTAAAAAAAAACCCAACATCAAAGCGCTTCTTTTGGGCCCTCGCTAGCTCAGTACCAGCAGGGTAATCGCAGCATCAGGGTACCGCGGGCAAAGAGGGGAAAAATATTTAAATGATTTGAAGCAATATTTCGTTTACTGAGAGGCAGACCCAGTGGGGGGGAGGTCACTGGAGCACCGGCCGTGCCTTTTCGTTGGGAGCTCCGCATGCCAGACTGATCCCGCCGCGCGGGTTCTGCGGCGCTGCTCCCTGCAGAGAAACTTCCATAAGGAAATCTTCTAGTTGAGAGACGAGGCCAAATCCTGACGAGCATATTGTTTGTGAGCAAACACCGACAGCGAGCTCCTCAGCTGCTGCGAGTGCCGTAGCCATGTGGTGCCTTCCACCGAGCTCTATCAAATCCTCGCTTGTCTTTATATGCGTCAGCTATTAACACGTTGCTCCTGACGATGCCGTTACGGGGTGAGCCAGTGCCGCACCGACGTGGTATTGATAGAGCTGAGGGACCAGCAAAGACTTTCCCTAGTCCCCTGACTCTCGTGTCTTCTCTTGAAAATCCTCCTGGGTGCCCGTCTGCTTCTCCAGGGTCTCAAATACTTGCGCCAACCCTCCTTTCTCTGCCGTGCTCCCAAAACCGCGGGGAATCTAGGCTAAGCGGGGATTTCGGTGTGCATTTGTAGGATGCAGACTTCCCATCCCAGACATGGAGAAACGCTCCTGGTTCCCCTAGCTGGGTAAGGAGATCGGGGTTGGGTCTGGTGGGTGGTTTGTCCCTCAGAGGTGGAAGGTGCGTCACGGTCCCTCTGCCACCCCAGTGCCAGCCATCCCCGTCGCCCTGTCAGCAGCGAGGTCGTGGCAGCGTGGTTTTGGGGGGGAGGCTGCAGTGTGAAGGGGGGGAATCTGGGCTGCCTTTGGGACTGTGGCATCGTGGCGGTGAGGGGAGCTGCTGGCATCCCTGCCCCGCAAAAGCACGCGGTGCTGGTCTCCTCCTGCCCGCATGTGGGCAGGCAGGCAGCACGTTCTGCTCTCCTTGCCTCCCGTGGGCTGCAAAGAGGTTCCTAAGTGGCGTTAAAAAGCATCTCCCAGCTCTCCTGGAGGTGGTCAGAGAGCACGGCAAGCTTGTGGGCTACATCCTCATGGGTGCTGAGCCATCTCCCTGAGCATCAACCCCCGCAGCCAGCGCCAGTGCTGAGCTCGCCTGAACAGGGGCGCTCGGGATTAGTCTCCTCGACTGGCTCCGCTTCCAGAGGCTCAGAATCAAAGAGGATTTGCCCAGCGATAGAGCAAATCTTAAACAGCACATTTGTTTACTCGCGAATCACGACCGTCTCCGTGTGCCCGGGCCGAGCTTTGCGTCGCGCTTGCAGGCGGCAGGGACCAAGGGAACTTGCTCAGCGAGGAAACAGCCCCGTCGGGTGCAAATCTCCTCCCTCATTACGCAGAGGGAGAGGCAAAGTGCAGAAAGGTGTTGGGTGCTGTTGCGTCTTCCACCACTCACGGCAGGAGATGCTCTGTGCAGGGGATGCTCTATGCAGGAGATGCTCTATGCAGGAGATGCTCTGTGCAGGAGGTGCTCTATGCAGGAGATGCTCCGGACAGGGAGTGCTCCATGCAGGGGATGCTCAGTGCAGGGGATGTTCTATGCAGGAGATGCTCCGTGCAGGGGATGCTCCGTGCAGGGGATGCTTCGTACAGGAGATGCTCTATGCAGGAGCTGCTCTATGCAGGGGATGCTCTATGCAGGGGATGCTCTATGCAGGGGATGCTCTGTGCAGGAGATGCTCTGTGCAGGGGATGCTCTGTGCAGGAGATGCTCTGGGCAGGGGATGCTCTATGCAGGAGATGCTCCGTGCAGGAGATGCTCCGTGCAGGGGATGCTCTATGCAGGAGATGCTCTGTGCAGGGGATGCTCTTTGCCCATCTTCATCCATCTGCTGCTGAAGGACTAGCTCCTCACCTGCTCTAGAAGAGCTTTTTTTCTCCCTGCAGTGTCTTGCTGGAGCCTCTGCCACGGGGTGGGCGAGCCGACGGTGGCAGCAGCAGGGAGAGCAGCGTGGGAGAGGGTTGGAGCCTAGCAAAGCTGGGCATGTTTTCTTCTTTTGGACAAATAGCTTATTCTCTGAAAAAATCACTTGTGGGTCGGCCAGCGCCATCTGTGAAGCCCTGCCAAATCTGGTGAAGAGTTTCAGCCAAGAAAGAAAGAAAGAAAAGGAAAAATTAAAAACCCTGGAAAGCGTCCATTTTCCAAAACCACTTTTCAAAACAAACATTTCAGGCCTTTCTTTCCAAATTACGTTTTCTGTTGACATTTGCCTGTTTAATAATATATATTTTTAAAGGGTTTGGAGAAGGTGACCTCAAGCGCTTGGGTTATTTGACTTGTTGCTTCTGCGTGAGAAATGTTTTTTTACTTCCCAGATGCAAAGCTATGGGAAAAATCAGACTCTCTCTGCTCAGGGACCTGCTTGGTGCTCGCACAGGGGCTGTCGCAGCGCGGCTCTGGCCATGGCAGGGTCTACGAGTCCGTGTTGGTGTAAGGACTGACCGCTCTGAGGAAGGGCGACAGTCTCTGGGTGCAAACGGTCCAACATCTGCTCCGGCTCTTCAGCTGAAAATTGAAATTTGGAGCCACGGGATGCAAAAGCGACTGGGTTTGCTATTTCTAAAGGAGTTGGCTTTTCTGGAAGAGCTGTGCTGCACCCGCTTGTGTTCCCGCTCCCCCTTGCAGTACCGCTCTTCCCGGGTGTCGCAGCCCCATGACACTGTCGCCGCTCCTTTCTCACCATCGGGTTTTAATGGGACAGAGAGAATAACTGGGAGTGGTGGCCAACATCTGGGGCCACGTTCTCCTGACTGTAAGTGGGCAGAATAATATAATAATTGAAGTTGGATGGATCTTCTTGGATGTCATCTGGCTGGACCTCCTGCTGATGTGGAAGACGGGTCCGTAGCACCAGCGTTAGTTTGCCTCAGGCTTTTAAAACCGCTCTACCTGCAAACCACAGAGTATTCCAGCAGCATATGCCTCCGGACCCCTGAATGCGAGGAGGCCTTGGAGTCATCGGTTTGCTAGAGCAGTTTATTTGGCTAAATATGCCATTGATTTGTTTGGGCTGCATTCCGACTGTGTGGGCTTTGGAAGTCAATACAACTCCAGTCCTACTCTCCACACTCGGTAATTGCTGGGTAGTAGATTATATTTAGAAAGCGCAGTGCTGTGTGTGTGTGTGTGCTCCAATAAAAGGCCACGGGAGGGTCACCGTGGGGAGGTTTGTTGGGGTTGGAGGGAGAGGGATGCCTGGCAGGGAGAGGGATGCCTGGCAGGGTACCGCGTTTCCAAGTCGCTCGAGGAAGGTATGGGAGAGATGTAGCTGCGTCAGCTTTGCTCCTCCTGGACGCGTCTGTCAGTCCGCGTGTCCTGAATATTGCAAATCTCCATCACCTGCGGGTCTGTCTCACCTCGGTTGTGCCCATGAGGGTTTGACCCGGCCCGCTGGGCTCTGTCTCCACATGCTTTCCCTCCCCTCTGTTGTGCCATGCCGAGCGTGGTGGGGTTTCATCCCCCACCTAGGTGTTGTCCTTCTCCCCGGTGCAAATCCGCTCCCAGCATCGTGATTAACAGCACTATCGTTGGTGCAATATATGACTACACACTTACAGGTGACGGTACTCACCTCCCAGTACACCATCCTGGGTGACAGAGGGGTTAAATAGCAGCCTGCTGGAGCCAAGGGCATGGTCAAGTGGGATTTGTTTTTCTTTTCCCTTTCTCTGAGGAAGATGTCTCTGAAAGCAGACAGTTGTAAACACTCGCTTGCATTTTTTTTTTCTCATAGAAACGCGGGGCTCTCAGCAGACACCTGCAAGTCCTCCTGGCCAGCGCAGCGCAGCGCTCCCCAAACCTCTTCTGCACTGAAGCAGAAGTAGTTGAGAGGTCCGTTTCTCAGTGAGAAATTAAAAAGCTGCTTGGTAAAATAATTCCTTACATAACTTCGCCCAACAACAGGTTATACCTGCACCCCCCTGTGTTTTTCATGCCGGCCTTGATTGCAGGCAAGGTCCGCACTGGCGTCACGGGGAGCCTCTGGTGGACCTGAATGCCCAGCCTGCGTGCTGCTCGCCCCCCCTGCAAAGCCAAACCCCCTTCCCATCGCCAAACACGCTTGTTAGGACGCAGCGAAGCCTTCGGTGCCAATCAAGGCACATTCATTCGGCCGCGCGCGGCGGTGCGGGGTCCCCCTCGCTCTCGCCGGCACCGTGCAATTAGGGTGCATTTAGAGTAATAATTGCTGACTTGCGGGAGGGGCGTCTTCGAGGCCGATTCTGCTGCTTGCAGGAAGGAGTGGTTTGCATGGGTGCTTTTTTTGGGGGGGGGAAAGGGACACCTGAGCAGGCAGGTCGTTCCTTTCGTGTTTGTGGTCCGCTATATTCAAGGGGATTTAAAGTACTTAAAGGGGCTCCAGGAAAGGTGGGGAGGGGCTCTTGATCAGGGAGGGGAGCCATAGGATGAGGGGGAATGGTTTTACACTGGAAGAGGGGAGATTTAGATGAGATATTAGGAGGAAATTCATCACTCTGAGGGTGGTGAGCCCCGGTGCAGGTTGCCCAGAGAAGCTGTGGCTGCCCCATCCCTGGAGGTGTTCAAGGCCAGGTTGGACGGGGCTTGGAGCAACCTGGGCTGGTGGGAGGTGTCCCTGCCCAGGGCAGGGGGTTGGAACGAGATGGTCTTCAAGGTCCCTTCCAACCTAAACCGTTCTATGATTTATCCCACAAGCAAGGACACCAGGACTTCAAGCTCCCTCCAGTATCTCAAGGCCAGGTTGGAGGGGGCTTGGAGCAACCTGGGCTGGTGGGAGGTGTCCCTGCCCAGGGCAGGGGGGTGGAATGAGATGGTCATCAAGGTCCCTTCCAACCCACACCATTCTATGATTTGCAAGTCCAGCTGCTGGTCTGGGAGCTTCACCACTGCCCTCGACACGCAGGGGCTCGTAAGAGGTAATCTCTGCTTTTTAAGTGCCTCCCCCGCTCCGTGAGCACGGTGTGCCCAGAGCTTCGCGCGGGGACGTTGGCAGATGAGGCTCTTGTCCTGCACAGCCGCTGATTTACAGCGCTCTACGGCCGCACACGGGGGTTTTTCTTTAATGCTGGTACTTATTAGCTGCCTTCCATCTAGTGTCACTGTCGCCTCCATGTCCGCCGCCAATTGCTGAGGAATAAATACAATTAAAAAATGAAATGAATCAGCATCTCCCTAGGATGGAGAGAGAGAAAGAAAGAGCGCGTGTGCTGCTTCTCTCCCCCCTCGCTGGGCATGCTGCATCCCTTCGCCATCTGAATCTATTCCCCCAGCAGCTTTTAGTCTATCTTCGCTGGTGCCGGAGCACAAATAAAGTATGTAACAAGAGTCTTTCAGGTCCATTAGAAACACAGAGGGAAGCAGTCAATGTTAGCCAAAGGAAGGCAGCAAAGGATGGAAACCGTCAAGGTTGAAGAAAAGCCATTTCCAGGCAGGAAGGAGGTGCTAATTAAATTAAACTTGAGGATTCTGCTGCTCATTCCTGTGCAAATCTGGGAAAAAAAAAAAAAAACAAAACCAAAGAAACAAACAAACAAAACCCTACCACTTTAAAAATGAAAATAATTAAAAAAAAATAAAACAACAATAAAAACCAAACAAAAAATAAATCCAAGTCCCCAGGTGGGGCGGGGGGTTGCTGACTACATGATTTGCTGCAGTTATCCCCCATCCCAGCGCCTGCCGGAGCCCTTTGGAGATGCCTTCCCTTTGATGCTGGGATTGATTCCCCCGAGGGACGGGTAAAACACTACCTGGGGAAGCAATTTATGATTATTTTTAGCTTTTTGAGCACCGAGGGGGATCCCACGGGCAGGGCTGAGCCCTGCCTGCCTTAACCCCTCGCAGCCCACCCCGGCGCCGCAGGTTTGGTGGGAGGATGGCAAAGCCAGGAAAACGGGATAATTTTTACCAAGTTAGGGATCCTTATAGCTCCCCCTCCTTGTGCTAAGCAGCCGTGATCCGTGAGGAATCGCAGCAGGAATTTGGCGGCAGAGGTGCTGCCTTTAGAGAGCGCGTAGAGGCACCGGGGCAAAGCAGGTAGGATGGGGGATGGAGGAGATGTGCTCTTGTAGAGGGCAAATTGTTTAGAAAAAACAGGAGTGGAGGTTGGAAGTGGTGTTTGCATGGATGGCAGTATCCAAAAAAAAAAAAATAATCGTTCGGGTCTCGCAAACAAAACATTTCAAAATGTCACCGGGTTTAAAATCCGGGAAAATATTCTGACTGGATTTCACTCTTTTGCCTCGACAAAATCAAAGTAGTCTTCTGTTTGCTTTTGAGCTTTCAGGTTTAGGGCTGATATAAAGCAAATGTAAAGGAAAGGTTGCAGCGAAAGACTGTTTTAAACGTACGAGTTTTGAATTACAGGCCGGAACAAAAAGGCGGGCGAATCGGCGTGTTCGTGGAAATACATTGGTGCTTCCCCGTTGGTGCAAAACGGGGGTTGAATACCGAAACCAGCGCATTCTGCGGAGCATCTCCTGCATCCCTCCTGATGAGATGGGGGAGAGAGGGAGCCAGAGCTCCTGGGTGCTTTTCCAAACGCTGGGCAAAGCTTAGGCTTGGGCCAGAGCTTTTGGATGGGCTTTTGAGGTCTCGGCGGCCAGCGGACAGGATTCCCCATCGCCTGCTGCGCTGCGGGAGAAGCGCTGCGGGTGCGTGGAGCAGTCCTCCCCCCTCCCCGCTTCGCTGCCCCCTCCCAAAGCAACGCCGCCGCTCCGTCTCTCCTCCGGGTGGATCTTTTCCATCCTCCGGCGTTGGCTTTTGTCGCTTATGGTGTGCTCTGCTCGGCGGGGAATCGGTCCTGAAATGTCACGGGAGGATTTACATCGCAGCGCGGCCGCTCCGGGTGCTAATTGTGCCATAGGCCCTTGGATAATGGCTCCGGGAAAAATTAATCCCAGGCTCTCCTATGCTCCCTTCCTTCCCTCCCCTGCCTTTTTCCCCCCTTTTTTTTTTATTCCCCCATTTATTCTCCTAATTTTATTATCTTATTTTATTCTCTTGGTGGATCCTGGAGGGCTGAGAGGCTTCAGGAGGGGGGAGGTCCAACGATGTTCGCTGCCTGCCGTGTAGGGAGAGGTATTTCTGTCCTCAGCAAGACGCAGGAGTGGGTTTAGTAGGAGCGAGGAATAGTAGAAAAGACCACTGTGGATGTGACTCAGGGGTGGGATGCAGCTTTTTCGGTATTGCTGGCACAGGAGAACTTCTGGACGGATTAGAAATGCGGCTGTGTGGCTGTGGGGGGAATTCCCAGCAACGCCCTGACGCGGGGCATGGAGCATTGCAGCCCGGGCAAAGTGGAGAAACCCCAAATTTCCTCCCCCCAAGAAAGAAAAACCCCTCTGATAGCCCCCGGAGTGGCCGTGGTTAGAGGAGCGAGCCACCCCTGATGGTTTGATGTAGCCGGTCCCACCTAGCCAGCCTGATTTTGGTGGTACTGAGCAAGGTAGCCCCGATGGAGGCCGCTGTATGTAATCGATGATATGTTTTTGTCAAACAGGACAAGTTTTTTCCTTCCCCAACTGAAACAACAATATTGATCTTCTTGGTCAGTTACATAGAGACCATCTGCATTAATCTGATTTAATGGGGATTTAGCTGGCACGGGAGTGAACCTGTTACTGTTCTAATCTCATTTCAGCAACACACCGCTGCTTTTTTTAATACTGTTTTCCTTTCCCCCCATCTCTGCTGTCCCAGTCTATTTGGATCAGGCTTTTCCTGGCCGGTTCTTTTACTCGGTTTTGCAGTTTTTTCTCCACGCTGGGCTTGCTCCCCGGCGGCTCAGCCATCCCAACCGCCCGCAGCGTTCCTGGCAGCCCCCAAAACCCTTCTGCTTTTAGGTTTGCATCCCCAAATTCGGACCACGTCCACTTCTTTCTCCCTGGTTTACACAAGGTCTGGTGGCATCCCTGGGTGCTNACCCGCAGCGTTCCCGGCAGCCCCCAAAACCCTTTCTCCCTGGTTCACACAAGGTCTGGTGGCATCCCTGGGTGCTGCTACACAAAGAGATGCCGGCAACTGCTGTGGCCGTGTCAGCCCGCCGCTGCCGACCTCTCCTGCCCCAAACCCTTTCCCAGAAGCTGCTGGACCACACGTTGAGGTTCCCCAAATTCATCCCTCGGCTGCTGCAGCCCCGCAGGCAAGGGCGAGCTGGGGGAGCGTGCGTTGTGGCTGCAGCACCAGATTGCCTGCTCATCGGTGCTGCGGCGGAGCCGGGGGGCCTGATGGGTTTTCTCACCTCCAGATGGTGAATACTATGAAAAGTACATGAGTATCAGGGGAGGGAAGATCAAACACCATATTTTTGGCGCTTCTGCCGGAGGCTGGGGAGTTGCTAGGACCGAGCAGCGAGAGGCAAATTAAAACCTTGCATTAATTCCATTAACTATGATCATCTTCTCACCGGGGATGAGTTTAACCGCTCACCATTAGGGTATTATTATAGGCAGAAAGTTGCGTCAAGATGCCCGTGCAGCATTCACCCGACCCCGTAGCGGAGATGCGTCGTGGTCCAGCCCGCGTGCGCGCCTTCCCCGTCTCTCTCCATCCCTTCTCCTGCTGCCTCCCCCGGGGGGCTGAGCGAGGAGGATGTTAGAAGGCGACACAAGGCACCAGTTCAATTTGCCGAGCTCTGCCGTCGCGGCGGCGCCAGCTGTGCCGTGAGCGCCTGCACAGCTGGACTGCTGCGCCGGTGGCAGGCAGGGCGGCTCGCCTCGACCTTGCTGCCCAACCAAGCGCGAACGCAGCGTGAACGCGGGGTTTGTAGCTCGGCTTGCTGTTTTGGAGTTGGGGGCAGGTGGGAGCTTTGGGGGTTTGTGTGCTGGGGGAGGCTGGTGTGGGGAACGCCTGCCACGACCCGCCTTCTGCTGCCGTCTGAGCTCTTCCCTCGGTCCTCTTCCCCTGGAGGGGTGGGTGGTCAAGACTACTGCTCATTTCAATGTTCAGCCATAAGGTAGAGCCAGGCTTTTCCCACCTTGCAAAGCCACCAAGGAGGCAACCCGGCGGCTGCATCCACCCCAAGGGCTGCAGAGGTCCCTGGGTGTGCTCTGGGAGCACGAGACCTTCTCCAAGCCAGGAGGTACCGTGTGGTTGGGCTTTCTGACCCCACCAAGGCTGTTCCATGCCCAAAACGCCGTGCATTGCTGTGCCTGGTGCTCACCTACCCTTCACCATTTGTCCAAGCTCCCGTGGCAGGTCGTTGGACGGAGCATCTTCTCCTTCTGGGGTTCAGTTTTGTTTTAATCCTTGTTTTCCCCGTCGCCCTGGAAACACCGCAGAGGAGAGCGGTGGGAGGAGGGAGAGCCGGGCGACCCGGCGGGTCCCCTGCGTGGGGCGGCTGTGGGAGCATCTCCTGCTGCGCCACGGGGACGGCCGGGAGGGTTGTCCGCAGCCCTGGTTATGGGGCTGGGAGGTTATTTGCTGCTTCTAGCAATGAGGGAGCCTCTGCAAGGGACAGCTTCAGCCGATGGGTAGAGGAGGAGACAGAGAGGTGCAAAACCAGCCAGACAAGGGCCAGCGATCTCCAATGTCCCCCTTGTCCGTCCCCCTTGCCCACGGTCTCAGTGTGCAGCGGGGGCTTGTTTCGGGTTCGCGTTTCTCACTGGCGGGGCAGGTTTCTGGTCCATCCCACCCCAGGTCGGACGTAAACCTCCTGAGATCCACCTGGCGTCCTCCCTTGTCCCCTCTGGGGTGTCTGGGAGCCTTCACTGCTTGCTGCACATCCCATGCTACGTCCAGCCCGGCTCCATCACCTTGCTGCCTGGGTGGGCTTGTCATCATTGCAAGGTCAAACGCTTTGAGGGACACATCTGTCACCAGCCAGGTCCCCTTCTTTGGTTTTATATCCATCCTTTGCACTCTGTAGCCGCAGACATCCGCGGCTCAGGGGTCGCAGGCGATGTTTGAAAGCGATGCGCTGGACAAGCCCCCGGGGCTCTGAGACGGTCCAGGCAGCAGCGGAGGGATGGGGTTGGCAGCACAAAGGTGGGCAGCTGTTTTTTTCGTGCTCCGTTGCCCCACGGCTTTGGGGTTAGGGGGAGGTTGTGGCTGCCGGGCGAGACAGCCCTTTGCAGCGGGGCGCGTAACTTGTCGGGGAGCGCCGGCGAGTTACAAGTCTGCAGCGGGTAATTTTTTTTCCCCTTCTCTTTTGCATGGATTACACTTGTTCTCTGCTTGGCCTTTTCAGCAGGGAGAGCAGTTTGGATACACATTACCTACACAGCAAAGTGTGCTCTAATTGGCCGAGAATTGGTCCCAAAATGTCAGGGAAAGATTTATTTCCCAGCGCAGCCTCTCCAGGTACTAATTTTTCTATGGGCCGCCAGATAATGGCTCCAGTGCACAATAGCTCAGAGTCCCTAATCAGGATACAGAGCTGTAATTGGGTTGAAGGGATTTGAAATCATTAAAGCCACCATTCAAGGGGAATAAAAAAGGAACCCCCACCTTTCTTTTCTCCCTGCCACCCCCCAAGACACAGCGACTGTGTTTAATGAGCAGCTCCTGGCATATCACTTATGATATTCTGGTAATTGTGTCGGCAGCAGAGCAGCCCAAGAGGAGGTTTCTGAGCATCCAGAAGTGTGAAAGTCTCGGATCCTGCCATTTTGGGGATTTTTTCTGGTCCGGCACCCAGCCCTGCATCGCCGGTGGGTGCAATGGGTCCGTCTCTCTGCATCTCCCTCATCACTGCTGGGTCGCAGCATCCTCCAGCCGTGGGTGCAGAGTGAGGTCAGGGTTATTTTCCCCATTTTATGGATGGTTCTGGGTCCACATTGGTGTTTTGGTGTCGTCCTACTGGTGAAATTGGTGAGAACTGGTAAAAACGAGTGGTTCTGCAGTGGGTGAAGAACAGCCGGTAGGAGGCCGAGCAAAGGTCTCCCGCGCTGGGCAGAGCAAAAGTGTTTGGTTTTGCTGTGATTTTTTCCCCGCTTCGTGCTTTCACTTGTTGAATTCCCTCCTTTTCACATCAGACCATTTCTCCAGCGTTGTGAGACCTTTTGAATTCCAGTTCTGTCCCTCCCAAGCCCTTTCAAACCCACCAGCTCGCTGTCACCCAGCTCTTGTAAACCCTGCCAAAACCGAGTTTTGTTTGGATCAAATGAAACATTTTGCTTGACCCGGCAGGACTTTTTTTATTATATTTTATTTGTTTTAATCCCTGGGAGTTTGTTTTTTTTTTTCCTTCCATGGCTCTAGATCCAAAGTTTGTTTAAAAAACATCCACCGAACCCACCTTATTGACACAACTCTACTGGAAGTGCAGTGGCTTTTGTCTTTTAAGCAGCACGGCCGCGCTGCCGTTGAATTAACGCCGTTATCTGGCGTAGTACGACTTCAGGTATTAATTTCCCCTAAGCTGCGCAGTACACCGCTCGCCTCCTCTGGAAGGATCGTGGGGAAGGTGACGTCAAGAGCCTCACCGATGGTGGGGGAAATATGATGTCCAGGTTTAATTGGCAATGATTGTTTTGTCTTCCGTACAAAAAGCAGCAAATCCCCAGAAGCTGGTCAGGAGCACAGCTGTTTATGGCGAACAGAAGCTGCTGCTTATCTCCTTGTAGCAACCTGTCTCCAGGAGATCACGGCTTAATTAACTCGCGTGTTATCGAGAGTGAAATTGTACAGACATTGTTAAAAAAAAAAAGGAAAAAAATTTTTAAAAAATTAAAAAAATAATAAAAAAATAAAAAATAAGAAGAGATAAAGCGGGAAGGCAGGAGGTGACCTGGGAGCCAAACGGAGTGAACTCTATAGAGAGCCACGGCACGTGGCTGCCGTCGGTGCATTTGCGTGGGATGGATGAGCCCGGGCAGGGGAGAGAGCGATTCCCCGGCCCCGGGCGCGGTGTGAGGGTACACAGCAGTGATGAGCTTGCCTGAAAAGGCACGTGAGGGTTTTCCACTGGGAAGGGGTTTGCTCCTGAGCTGTGTTCCCTGGTTCAGGGACCGCAAGGGCACGGTGGGGAGCTGGAGCCTCCCAAACGGGCTGCGTGGGGGCTGTCGCACCTTGTCCAGGCTTTCCAAGGACAACCATGCCGTGCTGCTGGTCCTGGCCTCTTTTCCCTATTAATTTAGAGGTGGGCGACACCCCTCAGCCTCTGATTTCCTTGAATAGATGAGCTGTGTGCTGTCTGACCGGTGTGTGTGGACCGAGCGGCCGTTGGCGGGAGTTGAGTCCTTCCAAAAGATGCTTTGCGCCGGGCAAAGGCGATCCCTGGCTCGTAGATCCAAAGTTTGGTTAAAAAAGCTGGGTCAGCCTGGCTTTCTATCAGTCGCAAGCGTGGGGGTGGTCGGCCACGCTCTTTCTCCCCCAGCGATTCGCCCCAAAAGTGCCCCCGGGGCAGCTTGCCCGGTGTGGGTGCCACGGCGGCAGCGGCATGCGAGGGCTGGGGAGCGCAGCCCGCTCCTCCCCGGCCCCGCGGGCACGTCTCGCCCGGGGCGGAGGGGGGGTCACGAGAGGTGCTGCTGGAGGAAACGGCGAAGTAATATATCGGCGAGGGACGCGGAGCCGCTTAAGAGCGCGCGCGGGGGGCGAGGGGGGAGATCTGACAACCTTTCCCATTCAGCGCTGCCAGTGCTCCGCAGATCAAAGCCAGAGAGACAATAATACGTTTTGAACTAAGAACATTAATTTGTATCCCGAGCCATTTTAATAAATATTTTTTTTTTTTTAAAATCCCGCTCAGCCCTGTCATCTCAAGCCAATTCCATTTAATATCCATCCCTTCGACTGACAGATTTTTAACACCGTAATTAGCATGTATGGCTCTTAAAAGCCTTCGCCGGTATCTCAGGCCTTCTCTGCATTATGGCATCTTCTCCCCCCTCCTCCCAGCCCCCTTTTTTTTCCCCCCTAATGTTGTTATTCCATTTGTAGTTGTTTATTGTGCCCGCTGAGACAGATTAAAGCCGGGAAGGAGCCTGAGAGTTGTTCTTCGGGGCTCCCGTGCGGTACGGGGTGAGCACGGCGGAGCTCGCGGCATCCAAACCCGGAGCCTCGCTTTTCAAACCATGTGTCTGAAGAGCGGAGGTGGTTGCTGAAGCGTTTCGTTGCTGCTTTGTTGGGTCTTTTTTTGCTTGATTTGGGTTTTCTTTTTTTTTTGGTTGGGTTTTTTTTTGGAAAGGGAAGGGGGGGGGGAGTGAAGGGGTTCTTTTTCTTTAGTG
>VUYV01000136.1:2481967-2521958 GCA_008711295.1 Anarhynchus alexandrinus
GCCGCAGCATCTGACTTTTGGAGCGTAATTGCCCTGTCCCTGCAGAGGTGTGAGCCTCGGGGGCGTTCGTCCGTCTCTCAAATCCACGTTGGAAGATGAACACATAATGCTTTGCAGCCGCCGCTGTGTAACCAACAACCTTTGGGGTACCTGGGAGCTAGGCAGGCGTTATCCTTTCCGTTTTGCCCCGGGACGAAAATCCAAGCGAGGAGAGCCTTGGGGAGGCTTTGGGGCAGGAGCGGCACCGAGTCCCATTCTGCCATTCGAGCCACGCTCGTGCGGACCCGCGGGATGCGAGGGGACGGCGTTGGAGGCGGCGTGCTGCCCGCCTGCGGCCACTCGGGATGCTCACCTGCACCCCGCAGGCATCCCTCCCGCCTCCCAGCAGCGGGGATGCAGTGGGCTGGGATGCTCAGGCTCCCAAAATCCCTGGTAGACCCCCTCCAGCTCCTACGAGTTGATGCGTTAAAGCACAGCACCGGCTTCTCGCTGCTCCGAAGCGCAGCGGAGCCAATTTGGACGGCAAAGTCCCAGCGCCCCGCTCGGCTCCGGGGTGCCCGTAGCTGATGCAATGCAAATTTGCAGAAGGCCGGAGCAAAGAGCTCGCTCCAACCGGTTATTCCTACCGCGGCACCTCGGCGGCAGATGCTTTGAGCGGGGGGGGGAACGCTGCCTGTCCCGGCTTTGACAGGATGATGGGCTTTGGCACCTTCCCTCCGCCAGCTTGGAGCTGGCCCACGGCGCGGCTGCCGGGTCCACGGGGGCTCACATAAAGTTTCGGGCTGGTGCCCGGCTTATTGTTGGCACTTGCCGCTTCTTCTCGCCGCTCCGGCGGTATTTCTCGTGGCTGGCTCGCAGCTGCGGCGCGCGGACCTTCCCCCCGCGGGGGGCAATTGCCCCGCGAGCCCCCCAGAAGTCGGTGTGGAGTTAAAGCTGTGCTTTGACTTTGCTCGCCGAGCGAGGCTGGAACCCTTTCCTCCCCTCCTTCTCTGCTTTTCACGGTAGAGATTGCGTTTAGTTGCTGGGTTTGGTGCCCCACTTTGCAGGAGGCAGCTGCGGTTCCTCGTAGCCTTTTGTTTTCAGATTGCCTTTTCGGAGATAAATACTGACATCCACCAGGCAGCGATGGGCGAGCTCTTCTTTGTAAAGCCTCGCTTGCTTTCTGGAGTCCCTGCAAAACGTCAAGCGCTCTTTTCCTGCCTCCTAAGTGCACCCACTTCCCCAGGTTCCTGGTATTTGGGGAATAAATCCATTTACTGGCAGTTAGGCTGAGTAGGAGGCCGGATGCCCATTTGCTCCGTGCCGGTTTGAAGCCCTTGGAAAACTGGACTCTGAGACCAAGAAAGAGTTATCTGCAATTGCAGATTGCAAAAAAAAAAAAAAAATTGGCATTTTTTTGAGGCGGTAACCCAACAACCAGTTAGGAAAGTTGAGCAGGACAAGGAAGGTTGAGGCTGCTCTGTAACGTCAAGGTGAGCCAGGCGATGGCATTTACGTTGGAGATATCCGGGGCTCGGGATCTGGGATTAGTGTCAGCTCTCCTGTGGCAAGCGAAATTAGGAATGCAGAGGCTGTCTGTGTTTATGATACGGGGTTGTTAGGCGCTTCAGGTACTGTCATTCTTATTTAAGGATATATTTAAGGATTAACAGTAAGAAGTCCGGCATTAGCAGGAGAGAAATGAATGTTAGCGAGCTTAGGCTTGGAGGGCTTATTTTTGATCATCATCATGTGAGCTGCTTTAGGAGAGATGAGCTCCAAGATGGGGGGAGGGGGGGCAGGGGGAGATTCTTGTATTTTTGCAGGAAAAGAAAACCTTTTGCAAGTTTAAATAGAGATCAGAACTTAGCAACAATGACGGCTGCATGGGTAAAGCCGCGTAACTCCCCGCAGCCGGTGTCTTTGCCAGGCTGAGGATCTGGCTCACAGCATCCAGCCTATTTTTAGACTTTTTTTCTTTTTTTTTTCCCCCTCCCTCTTGCAGAGTATGCACGATCAAACAATGTCCGCAGATTTCTTTGTTCTTTGAAATCGTTCAGTGTTTTTAATTGGCAACCTTTCCGCTTCGCCTTGATCGCAGTTGACTTGCAAGTAGGTTACGTTTGCTGTGCGTGCTGCCTCGGAGAAGTTCTCTCCTGATGCTGCTCCTTTCGACAGGGTGCAGGCACAAAGATTGTCTTGCTGCAAACCATTTTCTTACGTGTAAACTCCGCGTTTCACTTTTCCCTGGCTTTGGCTTTGATATCTGCTGCCCACGAGCACTGGCGCCGGCGAAGAGCTGTTGAAGATTCACAGCTCTTCACATCCCAGGGTTGGAAAGGGCTCCTCTGAAAACAGAAACGGGTGCAAAGAGGGTTTGTTTGTGCAATGAGTTTAGTGGGTTCTGATGGCTGAGGGGCAGAAAGAGGGAGGTCTCACCCTGCTTTCATCTCTAAGGAGTAGCTTAAAATGCGCATCACGGGCTCCTGTCTGAAGTCTCCACAATTCTTGCCTGGGTTATTTTCATGTTATTATTTGTACGTATTGGGGTTGCCGAGCTTGTCCTTTGGGGTGAGTTGGGGTGTGCTGTGGGGTGTGCTTCAACCCCCTGTGTCCGAGCCCTGGGCTGGGGACCGCGCAGCTCTGGTCCGGCGCTCCTCGGGTGCGAGAGGAGAGGGTGGCCGGGCACAGAAGCTGAAGGAGTGCCCGATTTTGTGTTAAGAGCCGGTGCCGGCACTCACGGCACGCTGGCTGGATGCATCTGTGCCGGACATCAAGTGGGTCTCCATTACTTATGCGCTTCCTGAAGCTGAAACAATTGCTATTATCCCACATAATATTGCGTGACCTACATTTTTTTTTACTTGAAAGCCTGCAGCTAATAATTAGTTTGAATTTCGATTTATAAATAAACACATTCATATTCTCGTTTTTAAAACAGGTGAAGAAAACAATCCCCTCGGTAGATGAAATCCCCACCTCTGCCTGCCGGTCTCTCCTTTCCCCCCCTCTTCCTCTGACTTTCGGGATGGGCAGGGAGGAAGGAGTGGATTTGCTGGGCTGGGCGAAGGAGGAGGGTTTGGCTGTAACGAGCCCACTGGGTGTTTTCCTGGAAAACCGCAGGAGCCTCGGCGCTTGGGAGATCCGGGCCATCTGGATAAATAGGGTCAAGCTCCACGTTGGCAGCGATGAGGCGGTAGCAGAAGGCATGCCCCTTCCCTTCCCCGGCTCTCCCGGCACGGTCGGCGTTGCCTCCGCTTCTCCTCCTCCTCGCCATCCCATCTGCCTGCCCGGCCACATCCGAAGGCAACGGGAGGCAGCGTTGGCTTTGGGTCAACGCCTGGGACCTGGCATCATGCGGGCAGGGGATCATTAGGCACCAAACAGGTCGGTTGTTAATTAGCAGTCATGGGAAGGAGAGGACCGTGGCTGGCAGAGATGTGAGCTCTCCTGGAGAGGAGAGATACAGCTGGGAGATGCTCAGCTCCGGGAGATGGCTGCGTGTTCCCGGTGGAGGGCTCGGATCCCATGGGCGCTGGTGGGTGCACACCACGCAGGTGATGATGGCTTTCCCTGTAAGGTCTGCGGTGGTTGTGGCGCTGGAGACACCTCATGATCTGCCTTTCTCCGCGCACCTCAGGGCTTTCCATTGCTGGAGGTGGAAAATGCAAAAAGCTGTTACGGTCATAATGCTTATACAAAATCCCGGTGTCCTCGTTCAGTCATTCCTTGTCCAAGCTTTCCCCTAAATTTCGGCTTAGCCTCCGGTCTCCTTTTTTCATGGCATGATACTGTGTGTGAAGGTCTGATGGGGTTTTTTGGGTTGGTTGGTTGTTGTTTGTTTGTTTTTTTCTTTTAAGAGAAAAAGCGAATGGTAAAGCTGCCAGAGCTCCATCTCTGGGAGATGCATCCTTTACCCGGACTGGGTGGTCCCTCCTTTACCTGGACCGGTACCCAGCGCCTATCGTCACCCATCCCTCTTGCATTCAACAGCAGTAGCCCGGTGCGGCCGTGGGTTGGATCATTGGGAGTGTGTTTTTATAGGCAGATCTTGCAACACCTGGGATTTGAGCCAAAGCTGATGGAGAAAAAAAAATAAAAAATAAAAAAAGAAAAGCCTGCCCTTCTTCTTATTACAAAAATCTCCTACCACACCTAGCTGTACAGTACGGCACCGCGTGGGTAATTGTCATTCCGCTCCGAGCTGGCGGTGTGCGTATGCCTCGAAGCAAGACAATCGCTAGCCTTTGTAATTTCCTTTATGGCAAAAGAAAAAAATCCAATCAAACTTAATAGGGATGAGACCGATAGAGTTCTGTGGAAATCGGTGTGAAATCCTGGAGAAAAGGGTAGACAATGAGGCGTCCCCGGTGGGATGCCACGGGCCAGTTTGGCCGTGCCGGGGGAAGGTTTGCGTTCTCCGGTTGCTTTGGTAGCGCTCGCCCGTAAGGTGTTATCCGAAGCGATACCACTTCAGGTGCTATTTTTATTCTGGAAAATGTCAAATCCTTTCTCGGAACTTAGTGACTTGTTGTCTTGGTAATTTCTTGCAGAAACAAGATCTATAAAAATCCCCTGTTTTCTTGGCACTAGGCTTTTCTTGTCTATTTTGGATGTAAATATTACAAAAAATAAATGGTAGCCGCTTCAGTAGGACACGAGTGGTGTAATTTCTCCCCCAGAACGGGCTCCTGTAGGGCTTCTTGAGGCACCGATGTACGCGGGGATGTAGCTGTGTGCACTTCTATTTATGCTACTGGCCCAGCGTCCTGTGAATAGGAGTCCTTCTATGCTGAGATCATATCTGGCCCTGTTCTTTCTTCCTGCACTGTTTCCTAATCTGAAGCCCAGCTCTCTGGGAGCTGGAAATCCAGCGACGAGCGGGGTTACATTCATTCCGCATCGAGGGTGGTGGTGGGGAACACCTACAACCTCTGCTTTTTCTTTTCCCCTGCCTTGAAATTTCTGGCAAAGTTGACATTTTCAACAATAAATAATCGCTCCGGGAATAACTCATTTCCAAACGGCCCTTCTTGGGAGAGAGTGAGATGATGAGCAGTGTCTCTCCAATCGCAACAAGATCCCCCGAGTCTGAAGGAGCAAGGCTTGGGCACGAAAGCCAGAGCTGCCCTAATAAAACATTTACTGGGGTTTGGAGACCTGTTCGCTCCGACACGGCGCATACATATTAAATGATCAAAGTTTCCATGCCTTCGGAGGAGCCGGCTGCTAATCTAATGCAACCCTTGGGCTTTGCTCACCACTGACTCTGCATGAAAGCAAACGGCGGCTCTGTTTTCCTATTTAAAAGATTTCCGAGCTCAGCCGGGTGGGTCGCAGTTCAGGGAGCGATAGGATCTGGTCTCTTAAAGGCTTTGGCAAGGAGGGGGCTTGGGAAGGTGGGTTAGGGGTTGAGGATGGAGTGGTCTCCATCTCTCAGGTCCTGTCCACCTCTGACCCTGCTGCAGGCTATCTCGGTGCTGCCGTGGTCTCTCCTCCTCCTCTTATTCTTGCTCATCCCTTCCCTAAATTGCTCTGTCCCACATCCCATTGCCTGACCCGCAAAGGGCTCCGCTGGCTTTTCGGACCCCACCTTGAGTTGCAAAGTGCCGCCGGTGGATTAAAACCAAAGCAAAGTGGGGGGAAATAAAAAAAAAAAATCAAACCGATCCCACCGTCTTCGGATTTATAAACTGAGCACACCCGAGCTGGAAGGTGCCGAGGAGGAAAAGGAAAACACAAAGCCCCCGGGGTGCCGTTTTTCAAAGCAGTGCAGCCCTTTATTTGACTGTCTGCGCTTGTTTTAGCTATGCAGGGAAGCGAGCAGGTAAAAAGCCTCAGGCTCAGCACCTCTGCCAACCGCCAGCTCTCCCGTTGCCTGCTGCTTTTGCAGGGCAAATACTTCCCCTACTTGATTCTCACTGCTCCAGCGGTTTGGGACCGATGGGTTTGGCTTTCCACTTGGTTACAGCATCTTTTCTGCTTCTCGAGCATCTCTCGTGCCTTTCATGTAATTCCTTAACTTGTTTCCGTTTACTGACGGTCCCTTTCTTTTAAGGTTCTTAAATCTGTTTGATCATCGACAAATTTCTCTTTCTGTTCCTCTGATAAAAATTTAAATCTGGGCACTTTTTGAAGGCTTCCTCCCTACATCCCCCCCCCTCCCCTTCTCTTTCTCCTTCCCTGCTCAGTGGGAAGTCAGCCCTTTTCTAGGAAAATAAAATAAATAAGAATTAGAGTTCAAAGCGTGACATCTCCTCTTAAAAAGAAGAGGAGGGTGAGGAGAAGGGGGGAAAAAAACCACAACAACAAACCACCCACCCTGTATTCTTACAGATGTGACATCAAAATGGAGAACTATAAAGGACACGTTTTTCAGAGACGGAGTTGGGCAACCAGAGTCTCTCGTGGCACTTGGAAAGCGTGTCCGCGAGCTGCTGCAGCCCTCTTGTTTTAGCTGGAGTGCGTGGGTGCTTCTCATGCCGACACGTACTGCGTGGGGAGCGGAGGGTGCTGCGGTCCCCTCGCCTCGCTGCGGAGCGCTGGCGGAAGATGGGTGGTGGGGACGGTCTTGGGAGATGAGGGTGAAGCGATGGAAGAGGTTGGGGAGCCCCCTCAATGACAACCGTTCGCCAGCACCCGCTGTGTCCTTGGGTCACCTTGGCGTCTGCGTGCGTGTCTCCCAGCACAGAGGCATCTCCTTCCTTGCTGGCTGCAGAGGAGCTTTTGGGAAGCAAGATGAAGCAGGGAAAAAGCCATGGCGAGTCTGTTAGGAAGGGATGCTGCCCAGGGCAGGACCGCAGAGCCGTGGGGTGTCAGCTCCTTCCGTGCCTCAGTGGTGGCCACCGTCATCCGATGTGTGGGGATGGACAGCAAGAGCTGCCCGTGGCTGGGGGCTGCGTTGGGGCAGGGCTCAGGTGTGGGGTAACCTCTGGTTTCCCACCCAGCCTGGAAAACTGCTGGGCAAAACACCCATGGGTTCCTCCTCGTGATGCTGCAGAGCTGCTGGAGCAGCAGTCCGGTCCGTGGGTCTGCTCTCACAGCATCTGGGAAGTCCTGCGGGGCGGCACATGTGGTAGCGGCACACGCTGTTACCCGGGTAACTGCCTTCCCTCCCCTGAATCCTGATTATTTGGTTTCTCGCCGTACCCCCGTGGGGCCCCGCGACTCACTTCATCCCATCCAAACCCAGCGGCGGAGAGCGGGCTCCCCCTTCGCAAGTGCCGTCTCCCAGCCCATGGAGGGTGGTGGGTCAGTACCTGGGCACAGCTGAGGCTGAGACGTGGTGCTCCTGGGGAGGTGGAGGTCTCACCCACCGTGCTGGGACCCCTCAAACAAGCTGCCATGGGGCTTGGAGCAACCAGGATGTTCCCCGGGGGTCTCATCCAGCCCGGCGACTGTGCATAAGGGGTCCGGTGGGGTGGTGGTAGTGCCGTATCTTCAGGTGGATGCCTGCTTGGCGTTTGGGCTGGCTTCCTGGAGGCAAAGGCTGTCGGACTGAAGCAGCAGCAGTTGTATGTCATTAATTGAAATAAAGGGATTTCCCAAACGCGTGTCCCATGTGGGACATGAATGTCTGGGGACACTCTGCTGTGCCCCACGGCCGTGACATCGAGTGCTTTCAGCACAGACAACAGCCTGATGCAATCGATGATTCCTTTTGGGGAGGAGGAGCTGCAATTAATCTTTGCTTGTCTTTATCGCTTTTTGTCGTCTTCTTGGTGGCTAAACTGCTTGTGTGGAGGGAAAGGTGTCCACTTCATGGTGAGGACCCTTGCCTGGTGACGAGGCTCCGGGAAACCTTTTGCTTCCGAGATGCTCGTCCAAATACTCATTGTCCAACGTGTCTCTGGTGGCAGTCCAGCGCTCGGTGGGTGGCACGGAGAGGGAACTTCCTTGGTTTGCGGCTGATGGAGCTTGGACCGCAGGGTGGGCTTGTGCCCAGCGATGTGCTAAAGCCTTGGGGCTGGTCGTCACGCCGCGAATCGGTCCCTTGCTCCTGCTCCGCCTGCCTCACCTTGGATTAATTACAGTACAATGCGATATACATTTCTATGGTGTCTGCACAAGTGTCTCAGGGCCCCGTGCAATCTGAGAAATCTAATTAAGGTGCAGCCTCCAACACGAACGCTTATCACCCAGATGTGTAGAGCGAGACAGAGGCGGCGTGCCTCCACGGCTCGGCCAGGAGCTGAATCCACACTCTTCGTGGCGTTATTAATTACTCCAGGCTCGGTGTCTGAGACACCGATCGATACCGTGGGCCTGGCTGGATAGTGAGCTCTAAGCGAGCGTGAGGGAGCAGAAGATAACCATCAGCTGGAAACCCAGAGGAGGCTGTTCTTGGCCTGGGAGGAGGAGGAGTCGCTTTGCACTGAACATGTGCGGTAGCAGCACGTGTTTACCAGCGGCTTTGACGCCGGAAGGTTATTTACGTGATGCCGAAAGACGTCAGCGGTACTGAATTTTGGCCTGGGGAAGGTCCTGCCGCGGGGACCAGGCTGGTGATGGGCGCAGCGTCGTTCTGCGGGGTTTGCTGCAAAAACTTCTGTGGCCTTTTTAGTTGGTCTCAGGAGTGGCACCAGCTGTTGGGAACGCCGGGAAGGGAGGGAGGGAGCACCGCAAGTGAGACGAAAGCGTAAATAACCAGGGGAAAAGGGAAAGGAAATGTGAAGTGGCCCTTTAAATACGAGCCTCCAGAGCCCGGAGCCCAACTAGCATTCCCTCAAGTATTCAAATGAGATTGCAGCATCAGATTGGTATGCATTAGGCTGGTCTCAATGAAAATTAACATGTAATTGCTTCAAATGAAGTAAGTGAGGAGGTAATCTGTTCTTAAATTGGATTCGCAGGATTTTGTGGTACCATAATGCAGCTGTGAAATGAAATATATTTTAAGGATGATGTCCTCAAGGGGAGAGGGGAGGAAAGGGGGGGTCTGTACTGGGAAGGGTCCTTTCCCTCCCTCCCTCTCTTGTTTTTGGTCTCATTAGTGCCATTTTATAAATGGGGAGAGGGTATCGGTGCGAGTGGCATGGCTGGAGAGGGTTCCATTGCTTTTGGTTCCATCATGTTTCCTTCTTTGACGTCCCTGCTGGCCAACCTCTCCCCCTGCTTGGTTCTCCACTTTCCTTGTGGCACCAGTGTCCCCTCTGGGACCTTCTCTCACAAACACGTCCCTATCCCATCGTGGTGGGAGGTCAGGAGATGGGACACTTGAACTTTGTTCATATGGCAAACAACTTTCTGGTTATGTGAGGGGGGAAGATCTGGCTATGTGGTGGCTTTTGAATGTCTGTAAGAAGCTGTGTAGGTTCTTGCTAGGGAGCTGGTTTGCACGAGGAGTTAGGTGTCGGAGCAAGAGGCACAGGTTTCCTTCTTGTCTTCGCCACTTGTGACCTTGGATAGGGAAGCCTCTTCTTCTGCCAAAGGGGAAGGTCCTCTCCCCATCCCCCTGGGACCCATTGCAGAGCTGCAAGGCTTGGGGAATCATCTCCAAAGGCTTGGGATGCCCTCCTCCCCCCATGCAGTCTTGTGTTGCCTGGACCGCCTCTCTGTTTTAATTTTAAGGGTTTGCTTGTTGTCCTCTTTCTGTCCATCTCTGCCCATCTGCCAGTAGAAGCAATATGAGCTTGGGTGTCGCGACGAAATTGCGATTCGGAGCATGAGGGAGAACTGGTGTGTAGGAAGGTGACGTGGTAACTTGTGATTATTCTCAGACTACAAATATACAGATAGTGTGTAGCAGGATATACTTGCTACAGGTAGACCCGGTTGGTCAACCACAACCAGTACCGGTGCAGGCTCCCCCCGCCTCCCCATCCCAGCGCTGCAGTGTCCTGGGCTACTGGAGAGCTCCGCCAGTGCCTTGAAAACCTGATACCTGATCTTCTGCTCTTCCCTGGGTCGATTTCCCCGTCGGTGCCCTTCAGCCCTCTGTTTGCAGCACTTCTCGCTCCCGGTGCTCCTCCTGTCCCGCTGCCTCTTGACCCACAGCATCCTTGAGCCGCCGGCTCCTGCTCACTCCTCCGTCCTCGCCGCAGTCCTGGCGGAGAGCACTCACCCCTCGCCGTTCCTGTTTTGTGCCTCAAATTCTAAGGAAAAGCCACTTTAGTGATAATTTCCCACTTGTAATAAGTTAAGTGCATCGCTTCCTTTGGAATACATTTTCAGTGCAGTTAAGCTCAGCAGTGCCTCGCCGGTGTGCTTAGTTAAACGCGCTGCTTTGCAGACCGTTGGGGTGGACGGCATCGCTTTATTCCCGGGCCATTAGTGTCAATCGCGCCAAGCGGAACCAGGATTTATTCAGGGGGCACAGCTCGTAATTGAGCGAGTTCAGCGCCGGGGATCGGCGCTAACTGAGCCTGGAGGAACTTCCCCGCGGGGCTGGAGGAGAGCGGGAGCTGCCGGGGAGGGGGGAGCTGAGAAGGATGGGGAAGTTGGGGTGCCTGGAGTGGCTCGACCCGGGGCTTGCAGGCGGCGAAGGAGCATTTTTCTAGAGAAAAGCGCATAGCAAGGGGAGATCGCACCAGGCTTTTGGAGGCGGAGAGGGGAGACTTCTTCTCCACACCTCCTCAGATGAGGAGACCTTCTTCTACAGGGTTTAAAGTGCTCTGGAATGCCTGCGGGGCGGGGGAGGAGGATGGGCTCGTGACGGAGTTATTCTTGTCTTGTGGCATTTCCCACTCCTCCTTTTGAAGCCTCTTAAGACGGCGTCCAGGCAGCTGGACCTGTTTTGGGGTGCCTGTCCTGCAGAAGGGAGGACCCTTTTGTAGGGAACCCTGGAAGACGGCCGGGGGAGGTGGTGACTTTTGCCTGGGGCTGTTTGCCTGCTGGTATGCAGGGCTTCCCCCCTGTAAAATTACTCCGGCTGTGGCAACATGAAAAAGGAGAAAATCGGGAGGAACAAAACGTCCCTGGAGCTGAGCAGAGGATGGCGGCACCGCGGGCGCTCCCCGGCGGGGTGACATGTCATTGGCAAACCGGCCGTGTCCCCCCGCGCAGCTGCCTACGGGCGGTTTGGTGCTGGCCTCACCCACCCCCCCGCTCCTTTCCCCGGTGTCATTAGCACTTTTGGAGGGCACCCAAGCAGATGGGCCGGTGGAGCCGAGGTTGGGGACACGTTTCCAGGGCGGTGGCTGCCCTCATTGATGTTTTGTGGCACGCTCGGAGAGACGCCGAGATGGAAGATGCTATAGATGCGCAGAGCCCCGTTGTTAGCAGAGACAATAGGAGGATAAATAGAAAGGCTGGATCAGGGGAGCAGGGGACTTGGAAAGGTGCTGGTGCGCTGCTGCATTGCAGAGAGATAAAAGACTTTTCCAGAGGAGCCATCCCTGCCTGCTGCATCGCGCCGGCCCTGGTGCCGGCACGGGGGTCTCCGGGGACCGGCGGGGTGTTGGGTGCACGCAGAGATGCTCGTGGGACTCGTGGCGGCTCCGGACCCTGCCCCGCGCTGGGCCAGCAGGCTGCAAAGTGGGAGCGCCGGTTCTTTTTGCATCTCGTCCTCCCTCCCCGGTCCGGTTTCCTCCCGTTCCCTCGGCGTTTGCCAGTGAGCCGGGCAAAAGGCAGCGCGCTGGGAGTTTGTTTGCAGCTCTGCGAATCCCGGGCGATGAACCAAGGCGGATCTTTTTGAGCCCGGTATATTATTATTATTAGTGTAATTAGCGTGAATCATTTGCATGTATAAACTTTCACTGGTGGAGATCAGGTGCTTCGCAAACACGCGTTAACTCGCCCTCCCCGCCAAGGAGGTGCCAAATATCTTTAAGCCTTGCAGAGGGCAGAAGCGAAGGGCAGGGACCTGCGAGGAACCCGCTGCCGGCTGCGGCGTGAGCTGGAGGGAATGGCAGCACCTCCTGGTCCAGACCCCCGACTCCCTCTGCAACCACCAAGATGAAACTGTCTGGGCAGAGAAGAGAGGGGGGAGCACAAAGGGGTTTGGTTTTTGTTTTTTTTCTACTTCTGAGCACTGCTTTTGACTGGCTCAGTGTGATTTTGCAGAGGCGCCGGGGCGGCAGCTGAGCTGAGGGCACCTCCTCACCCCGCAGCCTTTGGAGATGCTCTGGCTGCTGTTGGGGGGGTGGAACTGGAGGTGGGTGCCAGCCCCAGCGAGGTCCCCCCGCTTTCCTGCCAGACCCCGCTGCTGAGTTAATCACTCGGTCAGCTCCTGCCTGGCGGGCAGCAGGTTCCCCGTGCAGGGAGGGGGTTTCTGGGCCCCGGCAGCAGTGCTGTGCTGTGAAGAAGTCCTGGGACCGCATCTCTGGTGGTGTCCCATCAGGGTGAGCTCAAGGAGACGCCTTCCAGCTGATCTTGCAGTGGAGGTGTGGGATGGCTGGGGTGGTCCTGGGGTGGTCCTGGGGCGCAGGTGAGGATGGACATGCCAAGAACCCCACCGCTGTGTCAGCCACGCAGGCGTGCTGACCCCGGTGGGGATGAGCCTCGAGCCCCTGTTGGAGCCACCTGGGTGAGCAGTTGGGGCTTTCAGCAAGGCAGGACCAAACCTATGGAACGTTTTAATCCCATGGTCCGTCTTCCACTGTGAACGTCCCCTGCGTGAAGCCTGTGTCCTGCGTGGGTTTGCACGTCCAGCCAGGCCATCCAAGCTCGATGGACTGAGATGGGTGTGATAGAATCATAGAACGGGTTGAGTTGGAAGGGACCTTAAAGATCACCTAGTTCCAGTGTCCCTGCTGCAGCCCCCAAACCCGCCGTGTTGTCCCCGGCAGCCTTTTGGGTCGGGTTGGTGCTTGGTGCGTCGGGTAGCGCTGCGTGGCGGCGCGTATGGGAGCAGACGGTGCTGCAGGGAGCGTGTGTAAGCGTACGCAGCCCGTATGCGCGCGGAAAGCGAGCAGATGCTGTAAATCCTGCTGAAGAAGGGCTGGGCTGGTAGAACTGCCTGGTGCATGACTTAACCCAAAACAGCAAAGAGTATTGAGAGGGAAACCAGACTGGGTCGTGGCAAAGAGGGTTTTGGCTTAATATTTATTAGTAAAACGGCTTCCAGACCGCCTTTTCCATGATAACCGCCTCTCGGGCTGTCCATGGTGTGTGCATCCCAGCCTTGCATGGGATGCGTGGAGCATGGGACAACCTGACCCGGCTTTCCCTTCGCTCAGGAATTAATGGCCAAACTTCTATTGCCACCGGAGCATAAACATCACAGGAAAGTCTATGAGAGCCGTGGGACTGAGCCTGAATAGGATTGAGTTGTTCACAGCCCAGCCTTTAATTAATCCTAATAAATAACAATAAAATGTGATAATCACAGAAATAAATCTGAGATGTGGAGCTCCTGCCTCCGGCGGCGGTCTAGTTTAGTTGATCATTTATAGCGTGGCTGATGGGGCGGAGGCTGGAAGGTGCTGCCTGGCCCGGGAGATGCTGGGGAAGAGGCAGAGCTGGAGCAGCTCGTCCCCTCGCCCTGCCTCGATGGGAGGCTTTTGCACCCAGTTTTCAACTAAACCCCAAGCTAGTTCCTCCAAACTGATTTGCAGCAGAGGCAAAACACTGCTGGTGTGGAAGGGATTGCTTCAAAATCCAGCGGCGTCCGGGAGCTGTGGCGTTAGACTGGGAAGAAAAAGAGAAGGCATCTAAGGATGCTTCATGGTGGGTTGGTGCTGCGGCGCAACGCGTGGGAAACGCCATCAGGTGGCCTGGATTTGGGAAGGGGGTTTCTCTAGGGTGAAAACAAGCCCGGGGCGGGGGGGGGGTCAGCTTGGTCACGGCCCCAGGCTGGGCCACCAAGTTTGCTGGGGTTACCCCCATCCCTGCCTCCCTGTGGTGGAGCTTGTACCCTGATAATATCAATGAAAGCGGCAACCAGGTTGGTAATTTTACTCAGCTCTTTTCAGTTCTAATTAACGTTATTCATTTCTTGTGTGTCCTGCTGGGTTGAGACAATCTGTGCTCTCCAGTCCAGCCCTCTGGAACACCAGCGATCTGCACAAGAGGCAACAACAAAAAAAAAAAAAAAAGTGTTGTGCCAATTACTACACTCCAGTAATTAAAAACCTCCTTCCCCCCACTGCTGGGCCACCTCCTCTCCCGTCATTTTCTGTGTGCAAACTCGCGAAAGCAAAGCGAGAAATTCAGGAGGGCATGTCATTGCCACCGTGTGCCATCTGTGGCTGCGCCGAAGGTGCAGGGGGGTGCCGGGGGGGCCGTATGAAGCACGGGCGGGATCAGTGGTCAGGGCGCTCGGATCTGGCACCCTGTTGCTTAATTATTCCTCCTACTTGATGGCGGCGGCTGCAATTTGGTCGCGGGCTCTTTGGGGGCAGGTCTGCGTCTGCGAAGCAGCCGGCTCCCCTCTGGCCAGGGCTGGTTTGTCCCCTCCGAGGGCTTTGTTGGCGTTTTCAGCCTTGTTCATCTTTGTGCCTGCATTGCCTCAGGTGGCAGAAACCTGATGGCGATGCTTTCCCCCTCCCAATTTCCATCTCCAGCCGCTGTCCCTGCAGCCAGGTGGGCTGTTGGCTGCGCCCATGGACCCTTTGCGTGGGGTGCGGAGGGTGCGGGCGTGAGGGATTTGGCTCTACGAGCTCAGCCCCTCGGGCTGTGGGGATGCTGGCTGGTTTTGGGGGAAAGCAGCCAGTCCTAATGGACTGGTTTGCTTGTTAGAGGGTGGATGGCAAAGCCGAGCAGCTTTGGCTGGAGGAGATGCTAATGCATCTGGAAGGAGCATCCCCAGCCTGTGCCTGTATCCCCTTTGCACCCACCGTGGCATCGTGTGGGACAAGGGGACGAGCCGGGAGGTTGGGACAGGTAGGGAAGATGAATGCACGCAGCTCTCACCTTTGGTCGGTGCACACAGCTGTCTTAAAATGCCCAAACTCCATCGCTCGTGGTCGTTTTGAAGTGCCCTTGGTGGCAGCAGGGAGCTGAGGGTCTGGTGCAGCGTTGAGGAGCGGCATCTCTCTGCAAACCCCCGCTGCCTGCCCCCGGGGGGATGCAGCAGTGGTGTGTTAGCAGTGTTCCCACCTCCCCGGAGAAAAGAAACCCTGAGGCTCGGGACTCTGGCTTCAGAGGGGAAGAAACAGCAGAGAGAAGGAGCTGTATCACCTCCTCCGTGTGCTGACAGTTGGCAGTTTTTCATCTTCCTGGAGGAGAAGGCCTTGCCTCCCGAGCAGGAATGTAGCAAGGATTAAGGATCTTGAGAGAGAAAATTACCTCATCTGTGCTTAATTATTTTTACATCTCCTTTTTGGAGGCAAGCGCTGTTTTCCGGCACCCCGGGGACCTCTCTCCCCCCTCCCTCCCTGGCACATCGCGGGGGAGAGGGAAAGGCGAGGACCCTCCAGCGAGGTTGGAGGAAGCATCTCGGGGGCTTTGCACCTTGCCAGGAGCCGGGTGGGGAGGGGGAGGCTGCAGCCTCGGCGGTGGCTTTGCCCTCCAACTGTGCTCGGAGCCTGGCTTGGCGGCCAAAGCCGAAGGCTTTCCGCTCGGCTGCCTGCGTGCCGGAGAGGAGAGCTTCCCATCCCTGCCTCGGGAGAGAGGAGCTGCTGGAGGAGGGAAGGGGGAGCAGATGGAGGGGCTGGAAGAGCATCGGGTCGCTGCGGCGAGCCCCGGCCGCGGGGGACCCCGACCGGCGGTTGTGCGAGGAGGAGCGGGGTTGGCACGGTGGTGGGACGGAGCTCGGGAAGGAGCAGCACCCGCCGTCCCCTAAATGGCACACCGCATCCAGAGGTCAGCGTGGGTCTTTCCCAGGAGCTGTTTGTGCACTTTATTTTTTTTTAATATATATATATATAGGCTCGGGAGCTTTAAGAGGCAGGGAAAGAAAATAAAATAACAACTTTAAGCCTGCCGATCCCAGGGACAGAGAAGCGTGTCTAGGTGATAAGAAGAGATTGTGACCGGGTGCTGTGAAGGGCGAAAGCACTTATTTCACTGTTGCCTCATGCGTTACCTGAGCCCCGTTGCTTTTCAAAAGCACTTAAATGCCCATATGATAGAGGGAATGCTTGGATTACACACTGTCTGGCTCCATTATTATCCAGGGATCTCCAAGCTGATGCATTTCACAAAAAAACTGGCGCGGAGGAGGAGAGAGGAAATATATATATTTAGTTCAGCCTGCTTACAGGTCCTCGGGGATAATCCCCACAGAAGGGACCGGTCCGAGAAATTCAGGCCACGTCTGGCTTCTCGTCACCCGGTCCTTCTCCGGGATACGGCTTCGGCAGTGAGGGCGGACACCCCCGTGCCTGAGCAGAAGCGCCGCTCGCTGCAACCGCCGGAGCCGATTTCACGGCGTTGCGATGGGCAGACCAGAGCCAAGCACCAAATACCCACCTGCGTTTTATTCCAACCCCGTAGGTCCAAGCCAGCAGCAGAGCTGAGGTCCAGAGTACAATGTGCTGTCCTCTGGGAAGACATTTCAAGTTTTGTTCAACTTGAGCAACTCAACTTTGAGGTTTTTCTCAAGTCGTAATGCAGCTGAGAGCAACAGCCGAGTTCTTGGTGTTCAGCCCAGGCTGAATCTATTGCTTTTTTTATGTAGATAATAAAAATCTGCTCGCATTTAATTTATTATTATCGTAATATCATTATGGAACAGCAGTAAAATTGTTTAATTTATCGGATGTTTTTCACACCAGAGAAGGGAGGATGGTGCAGTCGCTTGGGTACTTGCCTAGCAAATCAGCGGGGGAGTTGTGGGCTGCAGACTGCCCGTCTCACCTTGGGCACATCATCTCACGGGGAGCCCTCAGCCCTAACCTCCACACGTCGTGCGTTGAGGCTGGGTGGGTTATTTAGGCTCCTCCTGTAATCACTGGCGCCAAAGGGATGCCTCCAAAAATGGACTGGATGAGATGAGACAGCTTGTCCCCAGGTGGGTGCCTGTGCCTTCGCTGGCATCAGTAGTGGACGTGAGAAGAGAAGGAGCCCACCAGCGAGGAGACAGACGGACAGAGGCAGGGGGAGAGGCTGTAGATGGCTGTGTGAGCCTCAGTGAGGATTTGAGCCGCCTTGCTTTTATTATTACTACTTACTCGGTGGCTCTGCCCAAGAAACAATCCCTGAAGTGTCAGGATAAGTCCCTGACAGACCTCATGCCGCAGATATATCCATCCTTGGCGTGAATCTCCCCTGCTATGGCGGCCCGGCGTGTATAGCCCATTAAACCCCTCGCATTCCTTGAGGTTACCCCGTGCGAGACCTCCCAGAGGCTGCTGCGCTCTTTTCCGGCGCCTCCGAAGTTAATTTGCATCCCAGCCCACCGCACAAGTAATGAAGTAGATTGGGGAGAATATAAACAGTGGATCTGAGGCTGAGTGGTTTTATGGAGGGACATTATCCTCCGTCGCCGGCATCCAGCAAAGCGCGGCGAAGTCCGAACGGCTCCGTAATCCCGAACTTGCTCGCTGGGAGAGAAGCGGGGTCTTAGCCAGCCTGGGGGGCTGCGGGATTCTGCTGCTATGGGAGGGGCTTGGACAGCAGAGCCTGTGTTCTTCACCTATCTGGAGATGATTCATGGAAACGGAGGCTTCAACCCTTGCTTGGGGGCCTGGGGACGGAGGGTTACAGGGCTGGCAGAGACCTTCGGGAGGAGCAAGACTGGCCCCTGCTAACGTGGACAGGAAAATAATCTCCTTCGGGAGCAAAGAGTCTCCTAGGTTTGCGCCGTGTTGTCTTCTGAGGGGGCTCAGTGGCTCAGTGAGGTTGGACGTAGGAGCTTTCTGCCTCCAAAACAGCACTCGATAAGCGAAATGCTTAGCTGGGGCGAGGGGCAGTAAGTGAGGGAGCCGCAGCGATGCGGATGATGGGCAGGGAAGGAGGAGCTGACAGAGGGGACGAGTGGTGGGAAGCTCAAGGTTTCTCTTTAGAGGGGTGCCAGAGCTGCCTTTCTCCCGAGATAAATTTCCCTCGCTCCTCCGTGAAGCAGAGCGAGCGGCTTTCCCAGCTCCGCTTTGCGTGTCTTTGCCCGGCTGCCCGGGTACGAAGGTCTGCGGGCAGAATGACAAGTGATGGGTTTGGGCAGGAGGTAGCAACCTGCATCCTTCCCCCCCCCCAAAAAAAGGTGTGGTTTGGACTCAGGATGGAGGTTTTGGCTCAGCTCTGGTTCCCTCTGAGGTTGCAAAGGAGCAAATGTGAACAGAGGGGTGAAAGGTCCTTCGGTGACTGGTGCTGGGTGGCTCTGACCTCTCTACATCTGAAAGCATCGTGAAGCTCTTGGGCAAATCTCTGGAGCCACCGGTTTAGATGGATGTCGGTGCCCTCAGCACCGCACGTAAAGTGCTGACGTGGTCCTCTTTAGACACTGAAAGCGCTCGGTCTCTGAAACTGCTGCTGGCAGCAAAGCTAAAAATAGTGCCAGGAGGACCAGGAGGGGCTGGGGACGGGGGGACAGAGTGCCCAAGAGCAGCATGCTGATGGGTCACCTCTCTGCTTTCTCCCCAGGTGCTCCGTGGATAACCGAGTCACCCGAGTGGCCTGGCTGAACCGCAGCAGCATCCTCTATGCCGGCAATGACAAGTGGTGCTTGGACCCTCGGGTGGTGCTCTTGGCCAACACCAAAACCCAGTACAGCATCCAGATCCAAGACGTGGACGTGTACGATGAGGGCCCCTACACCTGCTCCGTGCAGACAGACAATCACCCCAAGACATCGCGTGTCCACCTCATCGTGCAAGGTAAGAAGACGGGAATTCGTGGAGGGGTTGGGCTTGGCGCTTTGGTTTCTCTTCAGCCCTTTCTCCCTCGTGTCTTCTCCTCCCACTGCGGCTACGTTGAGCGTGTAAGACAACTCGGTGCCTACGTAGAGGCTGACCAGTGGGCTTGGAGAGTCCCAGTGAAGCTGGGCAACGCATTTATCCCGCTTTCCTGGATTTTTTGTTTCTGATACAGGCAGCCCTGCCTGTATGCACGAGCAAACCCATGCTGCTGGTTGTTGTTGTTGTATTTTGATGGGTTGGGGTTTGTGGGTTTTTTTTGTTTTCCACGCTGGAGGCAGCGCTAGAAGTAAAACTTGTGTTGGGGGAAAAGAGCGAGCCGGCAGATTTGTGTACTTTGCGGGGGTGTGTGTGTGCCTAGCAACAATATGTCTTTGTGTGTTGAAACTCTGTACTTCGGCGAGGAGGAGGAGGAGGAGGAAGGCCAGCGTGGGGCGGTGGAGCGCTCGCGGTGGCCAAGCGCCCCTCGCCGAGGCTTGCCCGGTCCACGGGGTGCGTTCGTGCGCTCTTCAGCAAGCGTGCAAGCACAGCGCGGGCTCTCGAGAGGGGACGTGCAAGCGTGGCCGCACGCGATGGCCAAGCAGATGGACGTTCACGCAAGAGAGCCCCCGTGTCCGTGCGGCAGGACGCGTGCTGGGCAAGGGGGAGCCTGCGTGGTGGGGTGCACTCTTAGGGAGGCAGCCTCGGGGAAGATTAATGGAAAATTTCTAATCCCTCCCTAGCAACCCTTTTCCCCCCCCTCCTCCTTCTGTGATTTGGCCGGGAGCCCTCTTAGCATGACACACTAGCTTGAGTATTGGAATCTCGTCTCGGGCTAATTTTCGAATGCTGATGGGGGTATTGATTTGGAAACAAGCTGGGTTAAAAAGGCATTGGTCTTGTACACAGAGTCGGGTTGAGCTAATCCGCCGTCGATATGCCAGGCCTGAGCATTATTGACAGCCTAATGAATAGAAGGTGGGGGGTGGGAACCCAAACCCAGGGCCTTTATTTTCCCCCCTCCCTCCCTTTCCGTTTTCTTTTTCCTCTTGGAGCAATCAAGCAAACGAAACAGAGCCGGACTTTCTCCATCTCCATTAACCGCCGAGAAGAAGCGGATGTGTTGCCAGCCCGGGTCTTTGCTGTTTATCTTGCAATCTGTTATTACCTGTCTGAGTTTCTTAAGCCAAAGTCGATCACCCGCAAGTCCTGAAGTCGCTATCAGGCGCTGGGGTGATGCAGGACAATTTCTGTCTGTTCTCTTCTGATTCCCGTTTCCTGACCTAAATTTCCCGTATCGCCAGATGTGTGGCTCCATCCCTCCTGTGTCTTTCTGTATCATTAGGAAGAGATGTTTGGGTACTGGAGGAGAATGGTGTATCTTAACTCCTTGCAGCGGTGCAGTGAAGTACTGGAGGATTCCGTGATGGGCTCAGTCCTATAACGTGGTGAATATCCTCACCGCTGCCGATGGAAATACCACCTCTCAGGAGCCAGACCCCTAATTTCAAGGACTCACCCAGCCCTTTTGGGTGGAAGGTGGCAAGTGCATAATGCGCAGCAACGTGCTGGAGCAGGACGTGAAAGTGAATGTCGTGTGCAATTAAAGGGAGGCCTGCCTTAATGACCCTGATTAAAATTTGGCTGGGGTGCCAGGATTAACTCTCCCGCCTTGGAAAATGGGCCCAATAAATACGCAAGCTGGTTTAATCCTGTCCTAAAAGACGTTCAGCTTGTGGGAAGCAGCGCTTACCCCTTCCTCCCAGGGAAGCGGGGTGTCTGAGCGCCGGATTTTGGGGATGTGCCACATTCAAGCACACAGTGGAGCCTCTTACCCTTCCCACAGCCTGATAGGAAGGGAGAAGCAGTGAGAGGAGATGGAAAAGCGGGGTGGAAACCCCTTTTAAACAGGGTTAGTCCAGGTGCAGCCAGAAAGAGGGTTGCTCTAAGCAGGTCCTTGACTTTTCCTTGGTGCGCCTGGGGGCACAGCTCTGGAGGCAGGAGCTCTCCAGCCTCTCAGGATGCAATTAAATCGTGCCCCGGGGCAGGCTGCGCTCTCCAAAGGCACCGGCCGCAGGGGGTAAGGAGCTTCTCCCCTTCCAGCCGGGATTTCAGCAGCCTGTGCGATGGGTGCCTATCAGCCAGGGTCTGGACACCCTCAGCCCACGCCGTGCATCCCTCCTTCTCCCCAAGTTTAGGGACTATCGCTGGGAAACAGCTGTGGTGGGAGGGATTGAGGAGCTGTGGCATCCCTGGTGTCTGCCCAGGGATGCTGGAGCAGTGCTGAGGTGGGTGGCAGAGCAAAAAACAGAAGATGGATAGGGGGGTGGGAGAAGCAGCATCCTTTAGGGGATGAGGGTTGGGGTTGGTCCCCCAGGGCAGTGGGAGAGGATCGGCTAGAAACCACCAGGAACCAAAGATGTCCACGCTGCAGCGAGGGAAACGCTGCCCCTTTATTTCTAGGTTGACTGTATTGATGGCTGAGATCCCAAAATAGGTGGGTAGAAGGCACCTCAAGAGCTAATTGAGCCCGTCCCCCCTGCAACGAGGCAGGGACATCGCTGGCAAACACATGTGGAAGCTATTCTTGAAAATCTTTAACAAAGCAGGTTCTTCAGTCTCCCTAGACGATCTATTCTACTGCCTCACTACCTTTATAATTAGAAAATGTATAGCTAATATCTAACTTAAACCTTCTTTGTTGCAAATGAAGTGGAGTTTTTCCTCAGCCTGGTCCCAGCGGACGCGGGGAACAATTGATCAGCGTCCTCTTTGTAACAACCTTTAGCTTTTGGGAAGGTTGTTACCGTCTCGCCCCTTAGCCATCCTTCTTTCTGAGACGATGCAAGCCCCGTTTCTCCCACCTTTCCTCCTCGGTCAGGCTTTCAGAAACACTTGTCGGTCTCGAAACCCTGCGACAAAAGGTGATTGCTGCCAATCTGGGAACAGCGAGTCGGAGTGTGTCTCCTTCTCGCTGCCTCTGTGCTAATATGGGACAAACGAGCCCGGGAACGACGAGACAACAGACCCTTGGCATTGAATCCATCAAAGTTCAGAGCTGCTATTTCGGGCACTGCTTTAAACGGGGTCAGGCGCAGCGTTGGTGATGCCAAGTTGATGTGAAGCAACAACAAAAGGTACAAGGAGGTTCTTTGCACTTGGATCTCTGCAGGAAAGAAGCTCTCAGGCTTAAAATGAGCAGCTCGGGGAGCGCCCGTGGCATCTGCAGTGTTTGGAAGGTGGTCCCTGCCTGTCCCACTCCCTCAGCCCTCATTTCTTCTTAGGAGGAGTTGTCCTGAGACCAGACAAAGCACAGGGCAGCAGCACTTCCCACGTTTGCAGGAGTTCACTTCAGACCTACAAGAAAGGTCCTTTTGGTGCCTACAAGAAAGCTGGAGAGGGACTTTTTACAAGGGCATATAGTGATGGGATGAGGGGTGATGGCTTCAAACTGGAAGAGGGGAGATTTAGATGAGATATGAGGAAGAAATTCGTGACTGCGAGGGCGGTGAGCCCCTGGCACAGGTTGCCCAGAGAAGCTGTGGCTGCCCCATCCCTGGAGGTGTTCAAGGCCAGGTTGGACGGGGCTTGGAGCAACCTGGGCTGGTGGGAGATGTCCCTGCCCATGACAGAGGGGCTGGAACTTGATGATCTTCAAGATCCTTTCCAACCTAAACCATTCTGTGATCCTATAACCCTTGGGAAGAACGAGGTGTTTCTGGGTGAAAGTCCCAAAGAGAAGCCCCACTTGCAGTAGTCAAGCTCTGAACTCGGAGGGATGCAGAAACCCAGAGCGAGAAAGAGGACTTAGGCCCCACAGACCCCTGCGGAGCGATGCTTTCCCTGCCTCTCCTCTCCTGTATCCCACTCTGCTTTCCTTCGCCAGTCCCACTTCTTGCCCCTGCAGCAGCATCTCAGGTGCAGCCTCCCCCTTCTCCCCGGAGGACACTTCAGCTGTTTAAGCTGTTCTCCGGGTTCCCGGCTTTAAAAGGGAGCGGGGAGGGAGGAGGAGGAGGCGGCCGGTGTCTGGAAAGCTCTTATTTGTATTGATAATAAGCCGTCTCCAATGCGCGCCTGCGAAACACTCCCACTGCCTTGTAAGATGCATTAAGGGAAGTTGGCCTTATCTCGGCGCGGGAAATGGACTTGGGGAGAGGAGGCACAGTGCCTGTGCGGAGTTTAATCTCACTTAGGCACACAAATTTGCATGATAGAAAATGGTGGAGTTTTAGTGCTTAGAAAGAAAGAAAGAAAGAAGTTAAAAAAAAAAAAGAGAAAAATATATAAAAAAGGCAGGCGACTGGGGGATATTAGCGCTTTCCCGCTTCTTTATCAGTTTCCCTGGCCCTATCTGGCTCCTTCTGTTGTCACTGGAGCAACTAATCACCCCTCCCCTTTTGTTTGGTGTAAATGAGTTTTCCCACTCTTTCCCCGGCCCGGGTTAATCTGCAAATCCCTGCTTTTGTTTGGGAGTTAATTACCTGCTCGCCGGAGTCGGGGGACCGCGGGCGCAGGCGGCGCGGGGCTGTCCCGGTGGCGGGGGGCAGACGTGGCGTACCGGTGGCACCGGGAGCATCGCTGCCAAGGTGTGCACCGGCGAGATAAAGCCACCAGCGGGGCTGCGGCACCTGAGCCGGCTTTGTTTCAAGTGCCGAACTCTGCCCAATTAATTTTCCTTTGATGCCATAAGCCCCTTTTGACTCGTGGGAGAATGAGGATAACTTTTTGTGGCCGCGTTTCTGCCTCGCACCGGGGCGCACGGGAAACACATCCGAGGAAGGATCAGACCCTGTGGTCATCGTCACTCGTGTCCAAAGGCCTCAAAGTGGCTTGCAGGGACAGCAGAGTAGATGGGAATGCATTGCTTGTGCCTGGATTTGGGTTTTTTTTGCTGGAGATGCTCAGAGCCTTCCTGCCCAGGAGCTTTGGCGCCGGAGCCAGGAGGGCTGAACCTGCCCCCTCCACCACCAAAGCCACCGGTGCTGGGACTGAGGAGGGGACAGAGGGATGAGAGGCATGTTCCCAGGGCTGTGTGTAGACGTCGGCCATGGGTTGGAGTCACACGCCAGGTAGGATGCTTCCCAGCAGAAACTACAGGAGCTGCTTCTGGCGTGGGTTTTTTCTGGTGTGTCCGCACCTTTCCCCCCATAAGAGCAGCTGTCCCTTCTAGAAGGAGCAGCGGGTTTAGGTAATGCCTTCTTATAAGGCATACGGAGAGCTGGGAGAAGCTCCCCAAAGTGGTGGAGGGGAAAGAAACCAGCGGCACGAAATCACAATCCTCCCTCGCTTCGCCTGCGCTCTCGGCTCCTTTGACTGATGCGTTCCTTCCCCGTCTCTCTCTTTTGTTGCTAATCACCGTCCGTCCATCAAAGCATCTTTTCCTTTTGTATCGGGGCTGTTGTTGAGGACTTGAAGGTCTCCCACGCGCTCTCGCACGCTGTCCTAGTTGTTGGCTTTGCCATCCCCGGTTTTGCTCTGCCCCCGGGGAGCATCCCCTCCTCTCTGCTGCTCCCGCATCTCTCCGTCTCCCTCCCAAGGTTATACCAGCCCTCGCTTCTCCAGGGGGACCCGTCAGCCCAGTGGGTGGGTTTAACCCACAGCGTGGCCGCGTACCCGGCGTGGGGCTGGGCCGGGCTCCCTCCGGCCTCCCCCAACTCACTTGACCTCTTTGCAAATCAATTTAACATCTGCGAGGCAGAGATAATAATTGTCACCTCCTGCACAGGGGGGTTGATGAGGATTAATTCATTAATGTCGACAGAGGTCTTTGAAGATGGAGCGCGCTATCTGAGAGCTAAACGTTATTATTAATTAGCAATTATATCGTGGGGCGGGAAGGAGGGGGGGGGAAGCAGATCCCATACTGGAAGTGCTTGCTCCGGGCTGCCCCAGTTACGTGCCTGCCCTGTTGCTGGAGGGAGCCAGGGATGCTGTGTCCCACCAGGGATGCTGTGTCCCACTCATGCTGTGGCTTCGTCCCCCTTCCCGGAGCCCGTGGGTGAGCCCCGCTGGTGCAGGAGGGGAGTGAAGGGTGGGAAGGATGGGGAGGTGAGCAGTGCTCAACCCCTGTCCCCGTTAGAAAGAGGGCAAGTTGATGATGGAGAAGCAGCGGTGAAGGGAAGGCATCCTCCGTGCTTGCCCGGCAGCCCAGCGATGCTCGCGGGCCAGGCGCCGCCAGACCCATGGGAGGATGCGCGCTGTTCCCAAGGAGAAGTAATTGGCAGGAGAACGGAGCTGAGGGGAAGGAAGAACCGGTGATTCACAGGACACACAGACCGTTTTCATTTCCTTCGTGTTTTTCGCGTACGCCGAGGCTATGGCGAATTTCTCTGTTTTCCTAAGCAGTGCCAACATGACCCCTTTGCGGTCCCCGCTGGCCGCCCCCCCGTGCCCTGATGCTGAGAGAGCCCAGTGATGCCCGCTGGGGCCATTCCCACCTCCACCCCCCCCGGGGTGCCACTGTTTGCCTCCTCTCGTGTGGGCTTTCCCGGCGGCACGGCGAGCTCGCGGCAACTCTCTTCGCTACTCCCTCGGAGACGCGCGGAGCGGCGGAGGTCGCCCTCTCATCGCCCCTCTTGTAGCAAACAAGAGCCTACTCCTCTTTGAGCCTTTCTGAGCCTGCGAGCTCCCGGCGGTTCCCGCTCACCCGTCCTCTCCAAAGGCTTTCAGGGAGAGGTCTCCCACCTCACCCGGAGCCATTCACCGGCGGCTGCGCTAATCCCTTCAGCGGAGCGGGTGAGAGCGGGGGGCCGGCGGCACGCTGCGCCGGCGGCTCTCCCGGCAGGGGCTGGAAGAGGACCGGAGTCATCTGCAGGGTCTGGAGCTCACCCCCTGCGTGGTGGGTCCCCCTCCTTCCCCCAGGGACTCATCCAGCCGGAGGGGTGGCACGGCAGCGCCCGCGCCGCCGGGATGCGCGTCGGGCATCACCCCGCCGCCGCGGAGGGGTTTCCGAAGTACCTTCGTTGGGCACGATAAAGCCGGTGGTGCTTTAATGAGGTCACTGCAGTTTAATGTTGCTGCAGTAATCTCTTTTGTTTTACTACATTAAAATATTTGTGGTGGAACGTTTGGACCACTGTAATGCGATAGCGCTACCTTAATGTTGCTGTTACCGTGGCAACGCTAATGGCGGCTCAATAACATTATTGCAATTTAATCTTACGACAATAAAATTAAGGGTAGAACCGCGAGACCTCGACAATGCAATGTTACTACAGTAACAGCATTGTTATCGTAATCGCAGGAGCAGAGTCAACTCGTTGTAGTGTAATATTGGTACCGGCGCTTTGTTGTTACTATAGTAACACGGAGCATCCGCCGAACGGCGCGGCAGGGGGTGAACGGGAGGAGACGTCGGTGGTGCGCCGGTACGACAGCTACCCCAGCGTTGTCAGCGCAGGAAGGTCACGCCGGTATAGAGTCACCGTATTTGCCTAATTCCACAATTGCGGTGTTTTCATCAGGGCCTTTCCTCTTCTCCCTCCGTTGCCGGAGCTCTTCGGAGCGGGTCTGTTGTTTTTAGCGGCAGTAACTCTGCAGGGAAGGATTTAAAGCGCTGCCTCCATCTAGTTCCAGATCCTTCTGCCCGGCGTTTTTATAGCATGTGGCTGTTACGGAGCGATAACGTTTTATATTTATATGTCATCTTTCATCGTGAAGGGTCCCAGCACAAGCTACAAATTATTGCGGTGCTGCAGGGCCAGGCAGGCAACCCGGCGCAGGCTGCGGGCGCGAGGAGGGGGTTTCGTCCAAGGGCACCGGAGCTCTCTTGGCCGCCCCGCAGAGATACCTACCTGTGCAAGCCAGAGTCTCCTTTATTTTGAGGATTTCTCGGGAGTCTCTGCGAGATGGGGCAGGGTGTCTTTGTTCATCCCGAGCCGTGCGCCCCGTGCAGCACCCACCGTCGCCTGGGTGGGCACGGGGAAAATTTCCCCTCTTCCCAGCTGGCGGCGCAGGTTGTACCGGGGTTGGAAAGGCTCAGTGCGGGTGGTGGGATAGGCAGACAGCGAGGACGGTTGCTGTAAAAGGCATTTATTATTGCGGTGCTGGTCGTTGCGGGGGATGCTCTGCAGCATCGGTGTTCTGTGCGGCCCCATGCGTGGGAGAGACGGGGTCGGGAATGGGTCCGGTGTCCTGCCTGCGGGGTTGAACGTCTCAGAGCATCCGTTCCTCAGGCTCGCTCCTTCTGCCCGCTTTCCCCACCCCAAACCCGACGGACCGTGCGCTGGGGCTGGCACGGAGCCCATGCTGTGCGGAAGGCGCAGGTGACACCTCTGTGCCATGGGCTCGCTGCAGTTTTCTCCAGCCTCCAGGGGAGGGAGGCAGAGCTGCCGATGCGTCCTCAGCATCCTGCCCGCATCCCTGCCGCATCCCTCGTCCCGCCCGGGCCACGCGCGCCCAGGGATGCGCGCTCGCCATGCCACCCCTGATGCCCCGGTTGCTCTCCTGCACCCCTGAACTACCTACACCACCTCTTCTTCTGCTTTGGCAAGCGGAGGTTTATCCCCCGCCTCGAGCCCCCGTGCTCCCCCCCGGCTTGTCAGGAGATCTCCATCCCTCGCCAGCTCTTCTCGGTCCATTTGAGACTGGAATTTGGGTGCGCTGCTGCCTGCCTGCCGGCGTTTCGCTAGCCCAGCCTCCATCCCGAGCCCAAATCTGGGCCCGTTCAGCGAGGCAGCTGCTCGGCTCCCCTTGTGCATCAGCATTTGATCGCGCTCCATGGGTATTTGGACTCTGACCACCGTAGTAATTCCTTGTTTGTCCTTTAATAAAAGACCCGGGAGCCCCCCTGACACCGGAGCTGGAATCGGTGGGACCTGGGGCGTCCTGCGTGCCAGCGCTTCGTGGCAATCTGGTACTGCATCCATCCTGCCAAACCGGCTCCTCCGGGAGTTACATGTTTGAAAACACGAGCAGCGGCTCATCTCCCATTCACTGTTTTTCTCCATCATTTGCTTTATTAAATATTGATTTTCTGTTGCATTATTAAACCTTAAGTCCCGAGCATAAATTCAGAGTTGATACTTTAATCTGGCTCTTCTTTTTTTGGCCTTTCGAGCTGATTTTTTCCGGCCAGTCCCTCCCGAGGTGAATCCAGAAGCGAAAGCTCGGGGAATCGGAGCAAGCAGGAGTGGGGGGGCTCTGCCCAAGACGCTTTGGTCATTTGGGACAGCTTTTGCTGTGGAAGGTGGTGTCCACGGGGATCCTGGCTGGCAATCCCACACAGACCACGGGTGAAAGGAGGTCGGGGAAGCATCCGCCAAGCTTTTCAGGGCAGTTGGTGTGTTACTGGCTGGGAGAAGGATATAGCCCTCTGTTTTTATCTTTTCGTAGCGTGGAGGGATGGCAGCGTGAGAGGGGAGTTTAGTCTGGAGCCAGTGTGTGGGCAGCGCGGCCATGAAGCATCCCGTCCCTCTTTGCTCCCGAGGGTTTTTGCTGCCTTGCTCTGCCAAAATTGCCGTGCTGGGGAGCACGTGCTCCCCACCGGGGAAGGAAACTGCAGATGGCCACGTCTTGTCCTAAACGCATCTCCTAAAACGCAGCTCCGGGGCGATGCTGTCCAAAGCCGGGCTTTTCTACCCTCCAAATCCCCGGCGAAACCAGAAATTGCCAAAACTCCAGAGGGAATGCGGGCGGTGGGAGTGCCACCAGCGCCGGGCTGGAGAAAACCACTGGCCAGGCGGGACCGGTGCAAGTGGCCACCGGCACGTCCCCGCTAGCCAAGGTGGGTCGCGCTGACCCGCGCCGGCTGGGCTCCGCTCGCCTCCCTTTTCCCTATCGGAGCGCCGCACGCAGCCGGCGGCTGCCAAAGCCCAGCGCTGCCAGCAACCAGGTGTCTGAACATGCTTCCAGAGCCAAGATAACTCCGCGGCCAAAAGGGAGGAGGAGGGGAAAGCAGTGTGGCAGCGCTGGCAGGTTCAGGAGGATTAAAAAATAAAAAAAAGGAGGAAAAAATAAAAAAAAAGGCAGGGGGAGGCTTGCGAACGTTTTTTGGGTACCCATCCAAAGGGGACGTGCTGGGCGGCATGAAACCCGCGCCTGGCAGCCGGCGCGCTGAGCGGTGATTTAAAACCGGGCTCCCAGCGGCGGGGGGAAGAGGCAGAGCGGGAAGCAGATGTGAACACAATGCTGGAGATAAAGGAGAGGCCAAGGGAACAGCTGCCGAAAAGGCAGCCCGGCCCTGCCGCATCCCGCGGCGGGCACCGGGTGCGAGAAAACCTCCGGCAAATATCCCCGAGTGTAAGGGATGGGGTCACTGAGCCCACGGGGGGATGAAGGGGAGGACCAGGGGGAAAATGCGGTGTTTTCTGCACTGGTTTTTTGTGGGTTTTGAAGGAGAGGTTGAAGCTTGGAGAAGGGGAGTGGCAGTGAAACGTCGGGAGAGTTGTGATCTTCTTCTGCCCTTCTTCTCCTGTGCTGCAATGGAGGAGAGAAGAGATTTAGCAAAGGAGAAAGGGGAGGAAAAGTGGGAAGCAGAGAACAAAAAGTCAAGGTCAAAAGAGGTGGATGCGTGGTCCTGCAGAAAAAAACGTGGAAATATGGTCTTGAAAGATTTCTGGTTTGGGTTCTCCGGGTCTGGCTGGTTGTCTGTCTGCGAAGCTGGTGGGGTGGGATAGCAGTGAGTCCCCTCCGCCCCGGCCCTTGGAAACGCGGTGGCTTTGTTCATTAGTCCAGGGCCAGGGCCCTGGAAAAGCCATACAGCACGGCCCCAGTGGGTGCAGGCAGGAGGACAGGGAGGTCTCGTTGCTCCGGGTGGACCCATGTGCTCATTTTTCATGTTGCTGGTCCCATCTAACCAGCAGTAGAGATGCCCCAAAGATCGCAGCTCTGGGCTCCTCTCCTTTCCTCCAGTAGCATCTGGTGTAAGACTGGGACAAGGCAGCGAAGGTCGCAGCCTCCGTCCTGGCTTGCTGTCCTACGTGAGATGAGATGAACAGGTCTCAATCCACCCCACCTCGTTGCCAAAACCTCCCCATCCCCGAGCCCTCGCGGCGAACGGGCTCCCAGATTTGTACCCTGGACCAGCCTCCAGACGAGGGGCCGACAGAGATGTCTTCTCCGTGGTTTGCCCTCCTTGTAATCCCTCCTCCTCGCAGCCAGCCCGAGAGCTTCAGCCTTTGATCCTCCTCCTCTTTTGCAAACACTTCTCTCTGCTCGTGGAATTAAATCTCTCTCGCTGTGTTTTCCTTCCCTATCTTTTCTTTTTGGCCAAGTCTATCTGAATTTTTTTTTTATTTTATTTTTTTTTGCTCCTTCAGCAGCAGGACTATATAATTGATGGCCTCGCCAAGCTTTCCGAGCTGAACATTAAACCCTTCCTGCCTTGGCTCCGACCGGGGTTCATTACTTTTTGAAAAGCTTTGTTGTCTGTTTGTGCTCAGATGATTGTTGTTGTGGAGGGGAGGGTATTGTCAGCAGAGAGAGGGAGAGGAGGAGGAGGGGGGATGGATTTGGCCGGCACTGCTTTGTAATCAAATCCCACTCTCTTTAGCAAATTTTCGAGTGGAGAAGGCCTCTTTTTTGCGAAATTGGAATACCCTCCCAAAGGCAGGAGCACGAAACTCAGGCCCCTAATTAACGTGCAGCCGAAGGTCGTCTGGCTCGTGGGGGCGGTGGGAAAGCGCCGCCTTGTGCAAATTGCCTGCGAGAGCGATGCTCGCCACGGGCTTCACACTCGGGGTTCTTGGCGAACCTGTCGTGGTCTTCCCTCCCAAATTTTTGCGTCCCGGGAGCTGCCCTGGGAAGGGTGATGGGGCTGGCGGGGTCCCTCGGCCACCGTGATCTCCTCATTCTGGTGCTGGGGGTCACTGGGCGGGTGCGTTTTTGCGCGATGCAAATTGCTTTCCGCGTCTTTCGACAAGTTTTGTGCCCTGTGCCGATGCTTCTTCTGGCTCCCCGTCTACCTCGGTGGCTTTTCAGCACTTAAAACACAGCAAGGCTGAGGTGATTACAAGGATTGGAGATGCAGTGACACTTCCCTGCCAACAAGTAATTGATTTATTAAAGACATTACAATACATTCATGGTTGAGCGTAAGAGTTTCCTTTGAACTCGCTGGAAAATCCAAAGGGATTGTGCCTGTTTGCAAGTANACAGCTCGACAACTCCAGTCCAGTGACCGGTGTGATCCAATTTAATAGCATTTAAAAATTCAAAGTGATTGTTAGCCAAATGGAAATGTAAGATTTCATACCCAGCCTGCCTTGGGGAGGAAAGGAAGAATGAGGGAGGGTGCGGGGGATGTAGACAAATGGACTAGATAAAAAATAATGGAAAGTAACTTAATTAAAGAGGCTCGAGCCAAGTTAAAAACAGTAATGATTTTGAATCGGAGAACCGCAGGTTTTAAAAATGAAAGGGGAAGAGGAAAGAAAGGAAAGGAAACTGTGGATAAAGAGCCTCCGAAATGATTAAACGGGAGGAGAAGGTGGCGGAGGAAGGAAGGGGTAAAAATAGTCCTTCCGTGAGAAGCAGGAGCACATGGGGAATAGACGGTGCCGGGGATGAGGCTGGGCATTAGAAAGACAAATAGGGAAATTAAAGGATGCTCCGGGGGGAGATAACTCCCTGCGGCTGTCCCGGCGTTCTCGGAGGCGCGAGGGTGGCCGAGAAGAAGGCTCGAGGGCTTCGTTTAGGAGAAACGGAAAACGTAGGAGCGGTCCTAACGGAACAGGAGAACAGCCCCCGCGCGCCCGTATCCCTGCCTGGCGGTGGCGTCGCTCCCTCCTCTTCCTTTCCTTTTAACTCCGTCAAACACAGCCTATTTGGGTTGAGATTGGGTAATGAAATTTTAATTGCCCCTCTGCGTACGCGGATATCCCGCTGTGCTCTCCCGCAGCCTGCCGACTCATTTTTTTTTTTTTTTTTTTTTTTTAAACGGCGGCGCTGTGGCCTCCGGCGGCCCCTCGGCGATGCCTGGCCTGGCAGCCGTCCCGGGGAGGTTTCCGTGGCCTCATGGAAAGCAGGTGCCGACGGAGCATTGATGCGAACGGGCTCATTTGGGCTTCGTTTCTCCATCCGTCCAGCGGGGATAATAACGCTGCCTTATCTCGGCGGGGTGTTTGGGCGATAGGGTGATTAATGCCCGCCCCGCTGGCACACCCCGAGGAAGAGATGTGCAGAGGCACCGAGAGAAGCCAGGCACCTGCAGGAAAGCTTTTTCCTCGGGGAGATGTTGCCGGAGAGGTGAATTGAGGCAGCAGAGACCAACCCGGCCTCCACCCTCGCTGGACTTCGCCAGCTAAACCTCCCACTGCTGAGAATGCTCTTTTAAGGACGTTTTAAGGCATGGGAGGGTTGATGTGCATCGTCATGTGGACTCTGGCTCGTTGGTATTTACTCGCCTGCTTGTTTCTGGCCAAGCCTTGGGTTGATCGTTGGGGTTGGGGCAGTCAGCGGGGATGCTAACGAGGTGCCTTGCGTAGGGTGCAGGACCAGAAGAAGGAGGAGCGAGGATGGAGCCTGGAGAGCAGGAGAGCCTGCAGGGGCAGGACTATGTAGAGAAATGACTAAGGGGAAGCAGGAGGTGACCAGGGCAGCTTTGGGAAGGTGGGGCTGCCTCCGATGGAGCAATGGATGGGTTCACAAGTCTCGTGTGTTCCCATGGGGGAACAGGAGGAGCGGCAGCATCTGCGGGCATAAATCGCCTCACCTGCAGTTCATTTTGAACTGCTGAGCCTTGCCGACCTCCCGCTGCACGAGCAGACGAACAAAGGGTCTGGTCATAAGGAGCAGCCTCCAGACCACCTAATCAGAGAGTAATTGGGCCGTGCTCCCTGCCTGATCCGTTAATTTTTCACCAGAGTCAAAGGCGGTCACGGGAAGGAGCCCAAGCAGAAGCAAAGGCTCTGGCTGGAGTATGGGGAGGCACCTGCCAGGGCTGGGGCTGGGGAAGGACGGGAGGAAAGGGATGTTTGGGGACAAGGGGTGATGGCAACAGCACCCTGTGGTGTTAGGGACTTATTTTTTTGATCCACCTGTGCCAGCAGGGGCAAGCACATCCACCGCTTGCTCCCCATCGCATCCCTCCCCTAAGCGGGATGCCGGCGCGGTGCCTAGAGGTGGTTTGCAAGCGGGGATGTCCCAGCGGGCTGCGGATGCAGCTCACATCCTTCTGCTGTCTCCTTTTCCATGCGTTCAGCAAGAGCCCCATGGGGCAAAGGCTGTATTTTCGTGTCTCGGTGGTACAGCACCGAGCACAATGGGGTCTGAGGGTGTAAAATATGTCGTAGGGATAAATAGAGTTGGGTAAATAGAAGCAGAAAGGACACGGGTAGAGGATAGAAATAGACTTCAGTTGCAGTTCAATCAAAACTCGGGGCTCTCACTCAGTTCCACATTAACGCCGCGAATCTCGACGGTGTTTTGAAGTGAACCCGTCAGGCGCCCGGCGCGGCGTTTCGGGAAGCGCCGCTCATCCTCCTGCTTTCCCCGGGCACGGGCTGCCGCCGCTCCTCCAATTAGATTAGTGTCAGTGCGGAAAGTGTAATCATAAACACTTACTTTGTGCTCGAGTCGGGGGAGAGAGGGAGCACGAGTGCCAGAGCGCGGAGATAAGAACAAATATGCAAGAGCATAGTGTGTTTTTAATGGAAGGGAGATTTATTTCTCTCTGTGTCTTTTTAAGCCTCTAGATAGATCGTAAAAAAAAAACCCAACCCAACCCACACACAACCTGTCTGCCTGAAATAGCCGAAATGTAATTTAAAGAGCATCATTTTAACTAATACTTCACTTCAGAGACACCTGCCCTATATTCGTTGGAGATGCGGGCAGCATTAGAGCATCTGATTTATCTTTGGGAAAGGATGTTTGAGCTCCTTTGTTCCTGCGGGTCCCTTTTGATGAGCGAAGCGGCGCGGGGCCGGTTCGGCGCGCTCGGCCCTCGGCGTGATGCTCGCTCCTCGGGGACGGGGAGCTGGGGGGGACACGGGGAGGGCTGCCCCTTCCCCGGGAGCGTGGTTGGGAGCAGGACCTGTGCCGAGATGTAGGGCACGGCCCCTGGCCCCTCTGGCTTGCTTTTGGGGAGAGGAGCTGAGGTTTCACGCTGAGTTTAGCAGGACAAAGAGTGCTGATGGACCAGAGGAGGAATATTGTGTAAACTTGCTGCTCGTTGGTGCAGGAGACTCCAGGTTGACTGAGATGTGATGTTTGCAGGCACATCCACTCGGGATGCATGCCTTAAATGCATCTCGGCATATGTGAGCCCTAGCTACACATAGGACATAGGACCCTCCCTATGCAGAGATGTCCCCACCTACAGTTCCTGTGACTGTAGGCTCAGGGTACCTTATCATCTTATGTACCGTTGTCTTTTTAATAAGCCTGCGAGGCAAGAGAAATACTTGTCATTGTGTTGATAAAGAGAGACAGGACCCAAAGAGACCGAGTGTTTTGCCCAGGGTGCTCTGGTGGAGCAGTGCAGGCATCAAGCCATCCTTCTCTGCAGCTTAGTCACCTGCAGCACGGACGCTTTTCTAATGGTAAAAAAGAAAAAAAAAAAAAAGGGAAATTCCACAAATCGTGATTTTCTCCCGGGATGTGACCTGGTAGAGGAGAGGATCCAATGTTGTCCCGCATCCCTCAGGAGATGGCAGTGCAAGGGCTGGTCCCAGAGAGCTCCGAGATGCCGTGCTGCTTGCTTCTGCTGGGGGACGGCTGCCGAGGGCGAGGGAGCGTGGGGACGGGCAGGAGGAAAGAGGGGGAGAGGAGAGCTATTGTCAAATCCCTCGCTCGCCCTTTCTGATCTGAAGTTCACTTGTAATATTTTTCTCGACTCGGGTTGCTAATGCGTTTTGTTCTCCAGAGTGCGCGTGGCCCGACTTCCCGCGCAGCCTTTAATTAGTTTCTGGATGATGACATCTCCGCTGAGAATCATCTCGCCGTGTCCCTCCGATCTCGGGGGGAGATAAAGGAATCTAATAAAGTCATTCAGCATTTCTAGGTGATGGGTTTGACAAGCTTTGTATTAACAAGAAGTCGTGTTCCAACTTTCTCGGGTGCCCCCGGCGCGCTGGGGCTCGTCCCCACGCGGGGACTTGTCCCGGGGGGTCTGGTGGAGCCTCCACCTGCGCCTGGTGGGACGAGAGGGGCAGAACCGGGGATGCTGTGTCCCCGAGAGGGGTGAGACGGAGTCACTGTGGGTTTGATGGTCACCGTGGAGGTAGCTGTGAGAGAGGCTGTCGTGCCGTGAGGAGAGGTGTCAGTAATGCCGGAAAGATGATGCAGGTGTCTTAAGGTTTCGAGATCCTTCAATTTTCTACTTTTTATGAGGCGTTGCTCGGCTCGCGGGGGGAATCCCAGGTGGCTCGGGGTGCCAAAACTGGGAACTAGATCCGTGCTCTGTGCGGCGTGCGTGGAGCTGAAAATGAGGTCTGTCTAGACAGGGAGCTGAACCGCCCAGCCGTCCTTGTTTGTCTGAATTCTTCCCAATCAGCAATGCAAAAGTTTACTTTTTAGTCTTCTGTATTTTCCTTTTTTCATTCGTTATCATTAGACTCATTTTAGAGAAGGCGGCAAAGTCCGAAGCAGTGCCACGACTTCCCAGGGGCATCCTGATGTGAAAGCAGAACTCGGGTCTCCCAAACCGGAATGATGGATTCTGCCTGCTCTATAAAGCTGCTTATTAATAGTCATGCTAAGCAAACTCTTGCTGGATTCCCCAGAGCTGTGGGGCTTGGTCTCAGGTGTTTCTTCATTTTGACAGTTGGAAAAAAAAGATGTAGATCCCTTCAGAGCCTGGAGAGCAGGGGACCAAATCTAGCCGGGCAGCGGCGTTCTGGGTCCAGGTTGGTGACCCGGACCCGTCCAAAAGCCAGGAAAAAATCCTTGTGCTGGAGACCCGACTCTCCTTTCGTGCCGTGTTTATTCTGGCGTATCCCTTGTTGACTGCGGTAGGAGTATCGCTGATTTATGCTGTCGTAAGTGGAATCAGATTGAGCTCCCTTTTGGCACTTAGCTGTAAAGTTTGTCTGCAGAAACCCTGCTGCTTATGCGGTGAGTTATACCCACGTTCACAAATACTTTACTAATGAATGATTGGAAACGTCTTGTTTCCCCCCTCCTCTTCTGAATTATTATGGTGCCATGCCGTATAACCTGCTGCAGAGACGGGCATAAAAAATTTTGTGTCCTCCAAGCTCGGGAGAGCTGTGCCGCAACAGGCGCCGTTCCCTACTTGGGAAATCATTTAGACACATCTCGGTGCCGTATGACACATCTCATTACGCCTCGCTTTAAAACGAGCGATTGCCATTAGTTATTTATTAATTGCTTATTAAGGTCGTTACGTACGTCCTCTTCATTTCCCGGCTGCTTTCTTCACGTCGTTGGCTGCCGCCGGGTTGGCGCAGAGGGGGCTCGCGCCCTCGGCACGGCCCAGCCTGAGGTGGCACGCCGGCAGGGAAAGGGGCAACCGTGCAAAACCAGAGCAGGATCGGCACCTGTAATTGTAAGGTTTTTGTATACAAGCCTCCGTGACCGAGCTGTGGAGCTGGAAGCGGGCGCGAAGGCCGTGTTTGCCCTTCCTCGCACCCCGCCGGCTTCTTCAATATCGATGTGTTGAGATACGATGGAAGGATGAAGCCCTCTCCGCTTTTCTCTTCATTATGCTTGTGTTAGAGCGGCGCAAACTGATTTAAAAGCCCATTATAGTGCACCTGGAGTTGAGGGCGCGAGTCCCTCGATTTGCTCTCTGCCTTCCTTAAAAAGGTTTTGAACGCAAAAGAGGGGAGAAGGCGCGATGGAGGCGCCGGGCTCTGCGGCAGCCGGGGCGCCGTACCTCCTCCCGACCCGCCGCCTGCTGCCGCAGGAGAGGAAAACGCTCCGCTTACAACCTGGAGGAGCTGGATGGGGAGCCTGATGTGGGGGTCCCTGCCCCGTGCCCCATCCCGGCTGCCTTTGGCGGACCCCTCCGCGGCTGGCGCGGGAGCCGGGGGCTCGCTCGGACCCGTAGCGTCGCCGCGAGCGGGGCTGGGGCACCCTCGCCGAGTCCCGGAGGCGGGACCCGCGGTAGCAGCGCTCTGTCAAACACAGGGAAGTCTGGGGTGACAGCGGTAAGAGGCTGTTATTAAAAGCAGGAGCAGCGGCAGCCTGATGTTCAGGAAGCCGCCAGCGCACATCGCAGATCGCCTGCAGAACGCGAGTCTGAATCTCCCTCTCTTTCTTTCTTCGAGACGCTTTTATAGTTGTTCTTTGTTGTTGCCTTTGATCTGGAGCAGATGTTGCTCGTGCTGGAAGGGTGGAGGTTTGCATGTTTTATGAGGGGGGACGCTCGCTAGGCTTACCGGGAGAGCCCGCGTGGAGAGGAGGCGGTTAAGGCAAAAAAAATAAATCCACAGTTCCTCCTTGCAGGCACCCAACTTGGTGAGGCTCATCTGAGGTCTCCTTCTCTGTCCCTGGTGGAGGGGTTGCTCCGCATCCACGCTCCCCTAATACTCGGGGCTCTCCTTGCCTCTCGCCTGATGCATGGCTGAAGTTTGGAGTGCCACGGGGTCGGGGAGAGGGAAGTACGGGCAGCACCATGGTCATCGATGGCTGGGGAGGCAGTGAGGACAGGAGATGGCAGTGCCAAGGGGTACGTGCATGGGACGCGTGAGTTTTTCCGCCTGTGTTGGCTCTGGGACGGGTGTTTGGAGGTGAAAGCATCGCGGGGATATCACCTGTGCCAGTGGCAGGAGGCTGCCCGTGCGCCGGGGAATATATCCGTGTAGGCAAGCGCATATGCTTGGATCCATTAAAGACATATATCACCTGACTGAACACCCTCAAACGTGTAACGCACCATATGGTTTGGTTAAATATTTAAGCAAGCTGCTTTCCGTCCCGGGGACTCGGCGTGTACGAGCAGGGGCCAGATCCGGGCAAAGGGGGGACATGCCCTGGGTACCGCTGGGGGGCTGCCGCGGCTGAGGGCGGCCCAGAGACCTTTCCCATCCCCGTGGCGAGGACAGGAGGGGGGAAAAAGAAGTCGTCAGATCGATAGAACACCAGCCCGTCCCTGGGGAAATCTGCGCTGTGTCACTGGAGCAGCTTGGCCAACACTGCCATGTTTAATCACTTCTGAGCAAGAGCGATGCTGAACACAAAAGGACTGCCCGCAAGGAGAGGGTTCCCGCCTGGGAAGCCGGCATTTATTTAGCTTTATTTATTTATTCATTCCCATAGGGGCACGGCTCCATCTGCGTCCCGCGTTCGGCATAAGAAATCTCTCCTCTGCCCTGTTGCCGCAGCAATGCCAACTGACGGAGACCGAGTTTTAATGCAGAGGGACCGGGAGCACCGGTGACCATTAAATAATATTAAAGATATACTGGCGATCACTTATTTATTCAGCTTTCCCTCCCTCGTGTGGTAAAAGCCTGACAACATACCTGTTCAGTCTCCAGAAAGGCATTTTAAATAGTTCGTGTGGTTAATTATTCAAACGTTTAATTAGCATACAATAACTGTCGTGTTAAATCCTACCACTGCACATTTAATTTAAGGGTTAGCTAACGACTTCGCTGACGTTGTCGCTCTGCTTTACTTCCCAGCCGTTCCTGCCTCATCTCATCCCCGGTGGGCTGCGGTAAATCGCCTTTTCCCGAGCACGTCCCCAGCTCGCCGGGGCAGGGGGGGGCTTTTTTTTCCCCGCCTCGAGATGCTTTTGCGCTTGTCGGGGAGCATGGCGAAGTCTCCCATGGCCCGGCCAAGCAGCGACACGATCACCCCTCCTCCTCTGCCTGCTCGGAGCGAAACGGGAATCTCCTGCTGAATCGCTGGGGAGGAGGGCGTAGCGCTCGGGTGGTGGGAAATCCAAGTTTAATTTGGTTTAATTCTGTTTTAGACTCCGGTCAGTGGGTTTGATGGCGGATTTTCGGCTCTGGCCTGGGCGGGTGCAAAGCCGTGTGGGCGGTACCAGACTCACTGTGCGAAGTCTGAATTGGGGTGTGGGTTTTTTTTTTTTTAAGTCTCGGTGAGCTCTGCAAAACAAGCTGCTGAATTGGGTTGGTGTGGATTGGGTTGTTAAAAACACCAGAAGGGTTCCTCTGTGGTTTAGCGAGCACCGCGTTGAAAGAGATGGATATCGCTCTAGTTTTGTCAGGACTTACAGCTGGGAGCTGTTGCTTCTTTGCAGGCGATGGAGGGGCAATTCACTGCGCCTCCGCTTCTCTCTTCCCACCTCGCCGAAACGGCAGTGGAGAGACCTCCTTGGCCGATTTGCCGCATCCAGACCATAAGTTTGATCTTTTTAGAAGCGCACGTGGATTTCCCGGCGAGCGGTCCCAACCTCGCCGCTAACACGGCGGGGCAATCACTGCGCCGTTATAATTAATTGCATCTCCTCGATGGACTGCCCGGCTGTTGGCAGAGCATCTCCCAGCTCCGTGCGGGCGGTCAGTCCCGGGAGGCATGTGCCGTCCCCTTACGCTGGGCTTAATGACACCGGGCTTAATGACGCTGATGCATATTAATATTTCTCTCGGTGTCACCTTCCTGCCCTCAGCTGTCCTGCCCCAGAGCCCCCACTGTTCGGGGAGCGTCTGATCCGTACTTGTCCTCCGGTGCATGATTAGCAGATTAGCCGTCGTGCCCAAAGCAGCAAAAAAATGAACTCCCAGAAGCCCTTCAAAACAGAGAATAATTCATTACCCACCTTGATTTCCACTTAAAATGTACTTTAACTACACTTCCAACTACAAACCCTAAATCACCCTCATGTTCACAAAAAATCCATCATTTTTTATTTTATTGCACGGCACTGGCATGACATAATCCCTTCCAGAGCGTCTTGGAGTGCTTTACGGATCAATAAATTACTTACCTGCGCAGCAGAGGCAATGCGTGCAAGGCCATTGCAGTCATTCCGGCTCGGAGCGGCCCCGGGAAGGTGTTGGAGGGAGGGAAAGGGGGATGCTCGGGAGCGGGGTCCCGGTCGGGAATAGGGATGTTGCAGTGGTCTGGGATGCCGCTTCCAGCGGGATGAAGCGGAGCTCGCCCGGGGAGGGTGGAAAGGAGCGGGGATGCTTTGCAAGTGATTTGTGACTCTCCTGCAAAGCACCGCAGCGGGGTGCCGATCCGCCGCTCGGCTCCGGAGAATGGCCTGGGAAAATAAAAAATAAAAAAAATACAAAACGAGGAAGGTGATGGTCTTTATTATGTTCTGCAGGTGCAGGCTGATAGCGGCAGCCGATCGTTTTTCTCGTACAGCTCGTAGGAAGCTCAGCCCTCCCCGCCAGCTGCATCGCCTCCTCCGCTCCAGGGCTCCCCACTCGCTCCTCACCCCTTCCCCTTCTCCTCACCCCCTCCCCTTCTCTTTTTTCCCCCCTCTTCTCCTCACCCCCTCCCCCTTTCCTTTTTCCCTCCCCTTCCTCTCCCCC
>VUYV01000136.1:2522033-2535893 GCA_008711295.1 Anarhynchus alexandrinus
CCTCCTCTTCTCCTCAACCCCTCCCCTTCTCCTCATCCCTTCCCCTTCTCCTCATCCCTTCCCCTTCTCCTCATCCCTTCCCCTTCTCCTCATCCTTTCCCCGTCTCCTCATCCCTTCCCCTTCTCCTGACCCCCTCCCCTTCTCCTCATCCCCTCCTCTTCTCCTCACCCCTCCCCCTTCTCCTCATCCCTTCCCCTTCTCCTCACCCCTTCCCCTTCTCCTCACCCCCTGTCCTCTATGGTGGTCCCCTCTTTGGCTCTGGTATCTGACCTGCTCCTGGATGTTCACGATGGCACAATGGGCTTCCAACCCGATTGAATTTCCCTTCCTTTGCGCGGCGGCAGACCTTGGAGGCTCCTCGGTAGACGCGTCGCCTTCACGCCCGGCTCCTCTCGGCGCGTTCCTGGTTGCAGGGCCATGGCGGAGAGCTGCCGACCGCGCGGCTGCGGAGAGAGCTGCCAGCCTCGTGCGTGCCTTTGGGCGCTCTTGCTGTGCTAGGGGTGATTGCTGCCCTCCCGGGGAGGTCAGAGGGGGTTGGCCGCTGTTTTCCCATCAGGATGCAGCTCTGCTGGAAGGGCTTCGTCGTGGCTGGGGGACAGGATGAGTACTGGAAGCCGGTGGGCGAAGTACCACCGTCTCACACACCGCTGAGGAGGAGCTATCTCGAGCCTCCCTAAAATGACTGAATCCCCTCTGGCTACAATTTCTTCCCAATTCAACCCCATTTTCTCTGCCCACCCCTTTCCCCTGTGTGTTCCTGTGATGAGGGTGATGGGCTACCGCATAGCTCGTGGAGGTGGAGGGAGGAAGGAAATTCAGCCTCCTTCACCCACCTTTTGAGGTTTGAGTCGGAGCAGAACCGGTTTCATTTTCATTTCCCTCTCTGTGTCGCTGCAGTGTCTCCGAAAATCACCGAGATCTCTTCTGACATCTCCATCAACGAGGGTGGCAACGTCAGCCTCACCTGCATAGCCACGGGCAGGCCAGACCCCACAATCACCTGGAGACACATCTCGCCCAAAGGTAAGAGCCAAACCTTACCCAAAATATTCCGGGGAGGGCACAGCGCCGTTGGCGAGCGGCTGAGGAGGTGTCGTTGGCGGGTTCACCCCACAGCTGCAAAGAAAAGAGGTGGTGGACACCAAAAAGACGTGATTTAATGCAGGAGTTGGTGGGTTTGGGGGAGAAACATCCGTCTTGGTGGTCTGGGAGAGGTTTGGCTCGTGTGGGGGTACTGTATCGGGGTTATCGTGCTCAGGGATTGAATGTGCTCCTCCGGCACTATTTTGAAAAGTTTTTGGGGAATTCTCGCACGTTGCTTCAAAGCAGCACTGTAAATAGCGCAAAATGAGCAGGAAAACACAGGGAGCATTAATTGGTGGCCTCGTTAATTGGTAAGCAAAACCGGAGCAGAACGGCGTGGGTGTGACTGCTGGGAAGCGAATTCCCATACGTGGCCGTTTGGGAGCGTGTTGTTTCCAAACCCTTTCCCAGCTGGTTTTTGGCATTGGTATTGCATTTCGCTGACCAGTGAGGTTCTCGCCGGTGAGCTGGGGGTGAGAGGTGGGGATTTTGGGTGGGCTGAGCCATCCAGCCAAGGGGCAGTGCCCGGCTCTGATCCCCCGATCCCATCTAAGCGCTTGTGTTCAACCTCACTCATTTTCCCGCTGAGGTTTCACCGACGTGGGCTGTTGTCCCAGAGACAACTGCCTCAAGTTCTGCCCGGGGACGCCCCGGCCGGGCTGTCCGGCAGCCGAAGGAGACGTCGCAGCGGCGGCAGTGATGGATGGCGCCGTGTCCGCTCTCTCCGTTGAGCCGCCCGGCGATGGCTGCGGCGTCTCAGTGCAGCTCCATTGATTTTTTGCTATTTGTCTGTGCCGGAGCAAGCTGCCGGGCCACATCCATCGCTCTCCGTAGCGATGCTGAGTCGGCGCCGTCTCAGCCCCTTCCCTTGACAGGAGCCTCTATAAAAAACCATTCCCCTCCCCGGTGCAGGTGTTGGCTTCTCCGCCTTAGGTGGTGGTGCCTCCCAGACGGTGGCCGTCGGTTGGGGTCTGTGCGCGGGTGAATGATGAAATGCAGCGCCCGGGTCCGTGTGCTGCTCTCCGGCCCCGAGTGTCCGTCCGTGGCATCTGCTGTCACCGCATCTGTCACCGTCAGGTGGCATTTATGGTTGAGGCAAGCCACGTGCTGCCACCTTGAAGCCTTCTCTTCCTTCTCCTCTTCCCCTTGCCTACCCTGACAACGCGGTTTTGTCTCTCTCAGCCTCCTCGCTGCCTGTTTTCCACGCTCACCTTGTTTTCCCCGCAGCCCCGTTCTCCTTCCCACGTCCCCTCCTGCTCCCCCAGGACCCTCCTCTCCCACTCCTGTGCCCCTCGCTGCCTTCTCCCCCGCGCCATCCATCCTCTCCTAACCGGGCTCGGGGCTTACGGTGCCTCTGCCTTTCGCGAGGGCTATTTTCTGTGTTTGCTGCCATCCAGCAGGTTTCTTTCCCCAGGGAATCTTTACCTGCGCTTGAACCAGATGTTTCCATTTTACTTAGGACTTAGCTGCTATGGAAACTGAGGATGCACCAGGAGAGGAAGAGTGAGCTAATCAGAAATTACCTGTGGCGCCGTGTAATTTGCAGCAGCAGCTCTTACCTGATTTGGGGCATGATTAGGCATTCTGCTTTCAAAACTCAAAGGGAACAAATGATCACAGAGATTTACTTGAGCCTGGGCTCCTGCTGGCGGAGGGTGCTGAGCCCCGAGGTGGCCCGAGACAACTTCGGTGGCTGCCTGTCTCCATAGTCAGCTCCTCCGTGTCTCTCTCTGGGTCTGCCAGGCCACCGAGGAGGGGACCTCTCCTTCTCCGTTTTGCATTCAGCGCACATAGGAGAGAGGAGGATTGGAAGCCCGGGGACCGAAAGGAGAGCCAGGGCAGGTGCAGAGAGGTGCTAGCACAGATGCCGAGCTGGTAGCCCTTTCTCTAGTAGGATATACTCTTCATTTGGAGAGGCAGGAGCGAGTGGGGACCCTAAGATAGCTGCTGGCCCCTCTTTTAGTTGTAGGTCTGCCTCGCCGCTCATCCCCGGGGAGGTCTCGAGCGAGCCGCCTCCTGTTCCTTCTCGCCGTCTTTCTCCGTCTCGCTTGGAGCGGTGGAGAAAAGGGACTGGGGAGAATTAGTTAAGGGAAAGCCGGTGCATAATTTAAGGGTTTACATAGCGGATGGGTAAGCGGCTCTCGCCGGTGTCGCTGGGGAGAGGCTTTGATAGCACTGTCTGTGCCAGGCACGGGCGGACCGGTAGCTGAAGGAGCCGGTCCCCATGCCTACGCCGGCGAGTGCTCCTCTGTGCACAGGCACTTCACGAGCTTTATTATTTTCTTGGCGGCTGTAAGCCTACTGTGCGGCTCTTGGTGGGAAATGGAGCAAATAAGAGTGTTTGCTCGCCAGGGGAGCGTGCGGTCGGGTCCTTCAGAGGATTTACACCGAGAGCAGCGCGGCTCCCCGGGGACTGATCTCACCCGAGACCCTTTTCCCGATGCTCCGTCAACCGCTCAGCTGTTTTCTCGCCGCTGCATTGCTCTGGTCCGGGGCAATGCGCATCTTAGTGGCTTGGTCTGGTAAGCTGTGCTGAATTTTCGTGTCTGCAGTTGTTGCCACGTTATGGGAGCTGCTAAGCCTGTTTTTGAGGCTCTGTTTGGTTTTGAGGGCTGGAAGAGTTCGCCACAGCCCAGAGGAGGAGAGCATTTTTGCTGCATAGCTCAGGAGCCGAGTGAATAATAGGATCATAGAATGCTTTAGGTTGGAAGGGACCTTGAAAGACCATCTCGTTCCACCCCCTGCCCTGGGCAGGGACACCTCCCACCAGCCCAGGTTGCTCCAAGCCCCATCCAACCTGGCCTTGAACACCTCCAGGGATGGGGCAGCCACAGCTTCTCTGGGCAACCTGCGCCAGGGGCTCATCACCCTCACAAGAAAGAAGTTCTTCCTAATACCTCATCTAAATCTCCCCTCTTCCAGTTTGAAGCTGTTTCCCCTCAATCCTATCACTACATGCCCTTGTAAAAAGTCCCTCCCCAGCTCTCCTGGAGCCACTTTAGGCACTGGAAGGGGCTCTGAGGTCTCCCCAGAGCCTTCTCTTCTCCAGGCTGAACCCCCCCAACTCTCCCAGCCTAGTGAACCTGAGGAACAGTTTCCTGCTGGTGAGTAGCAGGAGCACTGGCCTCGTTGGTGCCTCCGTCACTGCTCAGAGCCTACCTGTGCCCATCCCCATCCTCCTGCCATGAGCAAAGAAAGCAGGAGGCTGGCCCTGCAGAAGGGTTCTGTGAACTCTTCCAACCAAGATGTGCGATCTTTTGTCCCTCTGTGTCACCCCTCTCCATCCATTTTGATTTCTTCTTGCAGCAATGCAGCACTAACCCGTGTCAGCGCCTGTTGATGCAGCTGAACAGGTTGAGGTGGAGCAAGAAGGGGGAGCTGGTGTAGTCATGACTTCTTCTGCCTTGGTGGAGGAGGCTTAACTGCTCTGGGGGACCACCACTGGAGCTGCCAGGCACCGGGGCTTCGAAACCGCAGCTCACCGAAACCGTATCAGTCAGCCAAGCTCTGGCACGTGATGGGGCAGCTGCATCCCCCCCTTGGCATCCCTGCGGTGCCGAGACCATTAGGCTGGCAGTCAAGAGAGATGTCCTCATCTGGGTGAAGGAAGGGAGGAGGGCAAAGAGAGGACGTCGATAACCACAGTCCGGATATGACATCCAGCGTGAGGGCAGCAGCATCTTTCCCGAGGAGATGCAGGTTTTGCGGGGGATTTGGACGCCGGGGTCTGAAAGGCAGTGTTGTGTGTGCCCACACATTTGTGTTTGCACCCACAGGTGCTGAGCATCTCTCTTTTTTCGAAGGCTTTGGCTGTACGACGGTCCCCAGCCTCGCGGTGCCAGTGCCATCTGTAAACTGCGGAGAGCTCTTCTAGTTAATCGCCTGGTTTGGGTCACTCAGGTGTTTCCATAGTTACGGGGCTTTTTATTTATTTTGGGGGGTAACTCGGAGGTTGTCATGGCGATCGCCATGTTGTCAGGGCGGTTGTCATCTCTCGGCGGCGTTTCTTGGCTGGCAGAAAGTGCGGCGTCCCGAGGTGCCGGGCGCAGGGCGACGCCGATGCTCGCAGAGCTAACTGGGGGCAGTTATCCCTGCTGTGGACACACGACTCGTCGTGCCTCCCGTCACGCTGGGGGAAAGCGCTGAGGAATCGATGTGTGGGCTCTCCCGGGAGGGACGAAGGCTCAACAGCCTCTTCCCCCCCAGGAGGAGGAGGCACGGCTTAGCAGTAATGATAACGAGGGGTCTGTGGTCAGGCGGGAAGCGTGGTTGTCATACCGTGACGGCGCCAGGGACACGAGGAAAGGGTGTAAAAATGAGGTGTGTGCACGCAGATAACCTGCGATGGCACATCTGCCTGGCCGCACACCGGTCTGCCGTGCGCGGACGTCCTGAGCCAGAGGCTGCATCCAAGTCGTCATCCTTAACGACCCTTGATGGACTTTTCTGCCACGGATTTGTCTAATTTCTTTTTGATTATTGCTGTAGTGTGATGGATTCCGGTGTAAGGCTTAAGGCAGCGGCTGCCAGGGTAGGAAAACATTACGGTTTGGCTCGATGGTGTATTTACTCGTAAGAGGTCTGATCGAGAGGTCTTTATAGCAGGAATCCCTCATTAATCTCCGGATTAGGCTGGGTGCTGAAAGCTAGATCCCGTGCGGAGCCGGAGTCCGAGCTGGGATTTGCGGGGTAGGTGCCTCCCGGGCGCTTCGCAAGGCAGAGGCACGAGGCAGGGGCGATGCTCGGAGGATCCCCACGTTGCTGCGGCCCGGATACCCTCCGCGATCAGTCCGTTTAACCTCCGCGGTCCTCCGCGTCCGCCCTGGAAGAGGTACAATAGCGGTCCCTCGTCTCGCAGGCCCGATGGGAGGATAAATGTATTCAAGACGTGAGGCACTCCGATGCAGTAGTAATCACAGCTTGTATATGCACTTAAGATAGATGAGACACGGTGGCCTAATGTGACAGAGGTCTCTTGAGATCATCTGTCTATACATCAGCAGCAAACCAGCGAAGGGACTCAGGGAGAAGTCCGGTATATTTGGATATATTGATTCTCGCTGGCTCTTGGCGGGGCTTAAAAGGAGAGGACAGGCAACTGCAAAAAAAAATCCACCTTGAAGAGTTGCTTGTCCCTGGGAAAGGGACGCGTCCTCCCTTCTCAGAGGTTTGTCCATTGAGCGCATCACTTGCCGTCTTCGTCTTGCCAGGGTCCACTCTGGACAGGAGGCATTGCTTGGGGTGCAAACAATTTGTACGTTGGGCATCAGATATGGAGCCCAGCTGGGAGGTACCGAGAGAAGGGGGATCCACTTGGGTGAGAAAATCTCCGCCTGTTTCTGTGCCGTCTTGTCGCTTGCGGTGATCGGCTCGGCATCCCGCGAAATGGCTCCTTTTAACCCTGCCTCAAGTCACCTAATTAACTTAAGACCGGAGAGCCGTGCTCTCTGCTGGTACGTTTAACCAGGGTATATCTCTGGGAGCAAGCAGATGGTTTGTGTGAGGCTGCTTCTCTGTTCATCCTGGGTCTCGTCTTTTTGCACTGCCTTTTGTCTCCTTTTGAGATGTTGTGTGAACCAACACAAGCGGCGTCCCAAAAAAGGGAAGAAAAAGAAAGAAAGAAGTTGTCCTGCCACAGCGGTATGATGGAGCACAAAGCGGTTGGGTTGGGTTGGCTTGGCTTGGGTTGGGTTGGGTTGGGTGCCATGCTGCGCGTGAAGTCCCACCTCACCTCCTTGCGTGCATCCCTCCCAGTCTCATGGTGGCCAGGTGTCTCGCGGAGGCTCAGCCCACTCGTTCGGTGGTGGAACACCTTGTCCTCCTTCCAAGAGGCAGTTGTGGGCCTGGGCTCCAGCTACATTAACTGAAGCATTTCAACCGGCTCCAATCCTGTCGGCAGCTCAACCGTCCCCTTGTTTACTGTTGAAATAATTACTGCTTTGCCATAATATTAGCTCTGAGCCGTGACTCCATTACCATTATCGCCGGAATATTACCCATTTATTATCTCCCAGCAACCCTGGAAGATGAACACTAGGCTTCAGAGACCAATTGTTTTACAACAGACAGGATCTTGGTGTGCATTGTTTAATGAGGTAAACTACATTATAGCCGGCATTAATTTGGCTGCGGTGCACTCCACTAAATCATTGTTAACCTGTAAATCTGCCACCGGATTTGATGCGCGCTTAATCAGCGCGCGCCGGACAGATCGGCCGGGAACAGGGTCACCGGTGGCCCGGCTCCGTTGGCATCGCTTGGGGTGCAAACAAATAGGTTGCGGTGCTCTCGGAGGAGCAGGAACTTGAGGTGGACCCTGGTTTCGTGCGTGGTCGTGGCGAAGGAGAAGCTGGCAGGGGATTGCTTGCGAAGCATGGGGATGCGTGCCGCGACCGGCAACGGCATCCTGCCCAGGAGCAGGGTGACTGTTTAGCCCATCGAGTGCCAGCAGCTTCCCCGCCGGCTCCAATGGGAGCAGGATGTGGCCCGGTAGGTGCCAGGATCTGGTGGCATCACGTCACGGGCTCCAGGGTTTGCTTTCTTCAAGGAGCGACTTAAACACGGTTAGATGTGCCCTGTGCAAAGCGCTTGGCTGTGGGTAGATCCTTTTAGCTGATGCGTCCTGGTGCCTCCTGTTCTTTCCACGCAATGGGAGATTATGTACTTGTACGTGAGTGTGTGTGTGTATATATATATATATAAGTAATATTTTTGATTCCCCGCGTGGTGGAAATGAACTCTCTGAGCTGATTTGTTTGTATATTTGGCACAGCCGCCTTTAAAATCTGCATCTTGGTCCAAAAATAACAAGACCCCTACCAGCTACAAATGAGGCGATGTCTTTCCCTTAAGAAAAGGAGGAAAAAAGAAAAAAAAAAAAAACAACAAACCCTCTGGGCTTGAGCATATTCCCTAAACATAGCTTTGCAATGTCACGCTTTCCCTCCTTGCCGGAGGCAGAGCGCGTTCGACTCCTTATCTGAGCTGGGGGAGGCGGGTGGGCTGCTCGCCCTCGTGGAGCAGCGGCGCTGCTATTTTGGGGGGGGGAAGTGGGCAGCTCTGCCTGCACCCCCATGTTTTACCCTTCGGCTCATCCCGTCGGGCACTGGACACCTTTCCTGCGAGGGCAAGACCCGCAATGGGGTCGCAAAAGGCCCCAGTGGCGCTGGGGACGGCGGCAGCACAGAGGGAGCTGGCGCCCCGTGCGAAGCCGTGGCGATAAGAATATGGGAGATTTGTGTTTCTCGCTCCCGCGCCACAATCCGGTCAGCCCTGCCTACGCAAAGCGGCGGCAGCGGGACCGGCTTCGGGCAGCGGGGGAGGTTCCTGTTCGCTCTCCTTGCCCGGGAGAACGCCCTCGCCGCCCCCCTGCCCTCGCATCCCACCCTGCGGCATCCTTTCTCCGTCCCCGGCGGTGCCTCGGCTAAACCGTGGGAAGCAAGGGGAGGTGTCAGTTGTGTCCTTGGCGCGGTGGGACGAGGCGGACAAAACCCACCATGCCGCCGGTGTCGGCTGGCCGGATTTTCTGTCTCTTCTTTAGCGACGAGCGCGGCTCCCTCCTTCCCTGGGAAGCGCACGGCTTTGTGTCGGCGGCTCGCTCCCTGCCTGGGACTCGCCTTTCATGCGCCTGGCGTTGGGGAAGAGCAAGGGACGGGAGCGTCTGAGATTCGAGAGATCTCCACACAAATTAAAACCTTTTATCAGCCCCTAATAGCTGTGCAAACTAATTATATTTGGGCCAAACTTTGCCAGCGACTCCCCCGAGGTATTATTATAAAAATCTGAGCTGTGGAAACGCGTCCCCATTCTGTCAACACCAGGTCGCTTCAGCTATAGAAAACTCAGCTCGGGCTCCTTTTAGCTCCTGTGATGTGCTTTGCATAAGCCGCCGCGGTTGTTTTCGGGGAGGAGAGGGCCCGGGCTGGGCTGCCACACATGTGGCCCAGGTCTACCGAGCCAAGGGCAGGGCTGGGTGTGGGCGAATAGCACCGAAATATTTATTTGCCCGAGCCCTGCTGGCCCGGCTGGGTCTGCCGCCGCTCCCCCGCAGCCATCAGCGCGGCATCGGCCGTGTGTGTCGGGTACCTCCGTCCCTGCGGGGCCGGGATGCCGTGATGAGGGGCGGGAAGGATGCCCGGAGAGGCGGTGGAGATGCTCCAACCCCTGGCAGGGCGGGAATGAGCGGAGGGAGGATTCACCGCTCTGCCACGAAGCTGCGCATGGATGGTTTTCCGGGCACCGGCACCACGGTGAGGGGCTCCTGGTGGTGCTGGAGCTGATTTTCCCCTTGAATTCGTGCTCCTCTTCTTCCCAGCATCGCGTTCCTCTCCCTTGCAATATCTGCTTAGCTCACCGAGCTCGCACGGGGCAGGACATCTCCAGGCCAAAGACATCTCCGGCGGTCGCCTACCTGCACCCTGTGTCGGCAGAGGCAGTGCAAAGAAACACTTTGAACCAAACTCCTGCCCTCCTGAAGCTTGCCCCGGAGGGAAGGAGGTTTTTCCCCCCCCCGCCACCATTCCCCTGCCGTCCTTGCGCTCTTCCCCTGCCCAGATTGCCGGCTAATGGGGTGGAGCTAGCGCGAGCGCTCTCTATTAATGGAGCAGAATATAAACAGAATAAAGCCTTCATTTCCCGGGCGGTGATTTCATTATTAATATACTTTACAGTTCACAGGTTGTTCATTTGCTTCCATGTTTTCTCAGCTGGTGTAATCTGCGGCGCAGAGTGAGAAGAGTCATAAAATTTCCATTTCCAGTTGAATGTGCGTCCAATTCGCCGTGAAATGTTTCTCTCCGTCGTGAATATTAAGTGCCCGAGGAGTCGGTAGCCGCAGGGTTTAGGCAGGGTGGGTTGCCAGCCCCTCTCGGCGTCCCGGGGGAGACGAGGGTGCGGAGAAGGCGAGGTGACGAGGTGAGGCACGGGGACCGAGGGAAGGACCACGTGGTGGGGAGAAGAGGGAGAAAAAGCGGGGAGGAGAGAAAGAAGCCGTGCAAAATGTGCTGGAGGGAAAAGGGGGAAAATCTGGGAGTCGCAAAACGACTGACTACAAGGAGGGACGTGGTGGGGGAAGGATGCTCTCCACCTCCTCGGTTCCCCATCCTTGATGCTTGGCGGGGAAGATGTTGGACCAGTGTCTGCTCCGGTTTGTAAATTGGTTGTCGGTGTCTGTGCTGGGCCAGCGCTGTGGGCGTTGAGGCTGTGCCCTTCCCTTGGCCTGAAAATGGGTAAAAAGAGAGTTTCCTCGTCTGCTGCGCTCGAATGGGCAAGGAGCTGAAAGGTGCTGGCGAGCCGGAGCTGCTGGGCTGCCCCGTACCACACTGAACAACAGCCCTGAACAGCCCCGGAGGCGCAGGCACCGCTGCACACACAGGGAAAAAAAAAAAAGGGGGGCTTGTCACAAGAATTGAGGGGGGAAAAATTTGTGCTCTGCTCGTGGTGACGTGGCCAGCAGGAAAAGCGGGGAGATTTGTCATGTATTTAGTGTGTTCTTGCATGGTTTGTAGCAAATAATATACCATGGAGTTATTTTAAAGATGTGGCGCTTAGGGACGTGGTTTAGGGGTGGACTGGGCGGTGCTGGGGTTACCGATGGACTGGGTGGTTTTAAAGGATCTTTTCCCACCTAAACGATTTGCTGATTCTAAACCGATCGCTCCGGGGCAGGGCAGCAGAGGTTTGGGTGGTGGGGGCAGGCGGTGCTGCCCCGGGGCCAGGCAGGCACAGGGGGGGGACCAGGAGCCGGCGGTGCCGCGGAGGGGTGCGCACAGCTGCCGCGCCGCTGGCAGCGGGCACATCTGGCAGCACAGCTGGCACCTTGCCGCAGCTGGACCCGGTCACCCCCTCCCCTGCCCGCCAACAGCGGTGCGTGATGCGGTGACACTGCCAGGGGGGAAGGGGACAAAACGCCAAATCCCGGCGGCGTATCCCCATATCCGTGGGGATAACTCGGGCGCTGCCCGGAGCCGATGGCACCGTTTCCTTCCTGAAATGACTTCTGCCATGGCGTAACTCACTGCAGGGGAAAAAAATGCTTCTTCCTTTCCCATCTTCTCTCGGTCGAGTCAAGATAATAATAGTCTTTTTCTGATCCCCTGAACTTTCCCATCTGCTTGGTAAAACAATGGCAATTCTTTTTCCTGCCGGTCTCTCTCTCTCTCTGTCTTCCTCTCTTTTATTTTTATCCTTCTATGGTATAATTTAAAGCCAGAGCAATGCCGTAGCCCATGGGTTTTTCCCCTTTCTGCGCTACACTGCTGTTATTTAAAATGGCTTTTCCGCGGCAGAGCAATGCCTCTCGCTGCCCTCCCAGCGCCCGTAGCGGGGCTGATACCTTCACGGGAGCCCTGGAGTTGGGGGATGATGGGCTCAAGAGATGGGGTTCAGCCCGTTCTCCGCTCCCCCTGTTCCCAGTCCATCCCAGTGCCCCGAGACGGTCATCACCCATCCCTGCTCTTCCCCGCTCCCCATCTCCCCTCGCCAGCCCCCCGTGCCCCCCGGCCGTGCCGAGGCCATCCGTCTCGCCGCCCGTGCCTTTCTCCAGCGCCTCTCAATAAGCGGCGATATTGCGAATGATCCTCCAGAAATGGAGACATCAGTGCCATAAAACACGAGGGACAGAGCAAGGCCACTGGGCTGGAAAATAGCGTGTCTGAAAAAATAAAGATGGGAAAAAGATGATGGAGAGGAGACAGTGAGCTTCACCCTGCCGCCATTCGGGGGGCGAAGAGGGGTCGGGGGGTCCCGGGGGAGAAGGGGAGGGAAGGAAAATATCCCCCGTCTCCAGAAAACGGTGGCAGCAAAGGTGTCCGGGCTTTTGCCGGCTGCCGTGTGCAGGGATACGCAGGGAGAAGGGAAAGTTTCCCAGATCCCCGTGACTTCTTGCCAGCGCTTGGGATGGATTTAGCCGGCACTCGATGCTTATTTTTTTTTCACTCTAATGCCATTATGCCACTTGCTTCCCATCCTAGGGATATTTCCTTAATGCGGCTGAAATGCAGCTTAACTGAGGTTACAGCCATTTAACGCTTCGGATTGCGATTGCTTCTTAAGAGCTTGTCCTACGGAGAAAGCCTTTGGGTTGAAATTTTGCAGCCAGGGGGACCCTACGGTCGTGGCGGCCAGCAGCTGTTTTCCAGACAAATCCGGAGGAAAGCGGGGCTCCCGGAGTTCGGCGGGGGCCGGGGATGCTCTCGCCCGCAGAGCGATGCCGGCCACCCGCAATGGCGCGTGGTTGGGAGCGGGGATGCGCTGGACCCTCGCCACCGGTACCCCAGCGGGGAATTTTATTCTGGGGGTGGGCTTTGCAAAAGTCCTGCGAGTAAGCTGGCAGGAGCGCGTCATTTCTTGGTGTTATCTCTCCTGGCCGAGCCTTGTGCAGCACAGCTTCTGCGAGAGACGGCGAGAAAGCTGCCAGGAATGGGATGGGCTCCAGGAAAGCCCAGTTGCGACAGGATTTAATCGAGGAGCGGCGCTCCCCGCAAACAGGATGCGCCCGTTTTGTCTGAGCGGTTTTCTCCGGCAGCATCTGTCGCTCTCCGACGTCTCGGTACCGTTGCGGCAAATTATTTAACCACTACCCCACCGTACCCCATCTGTCAGGCAGCCCCATCCGTGCGTACGGGGGCTCTACCTTGCCCGCCTCTCCGAAGGAACTCACCGGCAAAGGCTGAGCGCCAAACAACGGGACAAATTAAATCAAAAGCACAGCTCCGGCACCCGGGGGGAAAATGCACATCAGCTTTGACTTATGGCACGGCGCACGCTTACAAGAGAGAAGCGGCGGCTTTTGTCACTGCGAGGGGCCATGAAAAATGAATTAGGGCCGCTGCTGGGAGAGGGCACGCAGGAGAATCTTTCATTCTGGCGACGCCGTCCTCTCTCACCTTGCAGGCGGCACCGGGGGAAAAAATCGCGGGGAGGAAGAAAGAGCGAGGAGAGAAAGGAAGAGAGGACCTCTCGCTGGGTGGCTCGCGAGGGTCCGGCTGCGGGAGAGAGCGGGGAGGGGGAGAGGTGCCCGGAGAGCAGCCTCGGTGCTCGAGCGGGAGCGCGGGGCAGTTGCCGTTTCATCGGGAGCTCTGGAGAGGGCTCGGCTCCGCGGGAGCCTCCATACTCGGTTTTCATGTGCTTTTTGCCTGTTCTCCTGCAAGGAGGTGGAAAAGCTGTGTGGGAAGTGTCTCCGTGCCGGTCACAGCCTCTGCCCGAACCTTTCCTCTAGGAGCATCCGTCCCTCCCGGTGCCACCACGAGGGCCACCCGCCTGCGAGCAGGTGGACCCCGAGGGCTGAGGAGGAGGATGCCCGGCTCTGTGCTTGCGATTAATGCGTATCATTAAGAAAAGCGGCCCTCTAATGAGCCCTACCCCCATCTTTGCTACAGACCCAATACCACTTAGGCGCCTTGTGAACTGCGACCGTCGCTAATTTGCGCTAACGGGGGTGGCACGTACCGTCGGGACCTTTTCCTGGGGCTCGACGTCCGTACCAGCACCGGCTGGGAGATGCCGAGGATGGTGGCTGCCGGTTTGCCGAGCCCCGAGCTGCCGCCGAGCTCGCCCGGCTCTCCCTTGCGCCGAAGTAAAAAGGCTCATTCTTTATTCGACTCGTTTGCTCCTGAGTTAGAGCCTCGTTCAAGGGTGGTTGGTCCCCGAGTCGTTTTTGTTTTGTTCCTTTAAATATTAATTTCCATAATCCTTTTATTTCCCAAGGAACTACTTCTTGCAAACAAAAGGTTTAATGCTCCTCTTTTATTCCCGGTAACAAATAAGTTGTCGGAGGC
>VUYV01000136.1:2536627-2546805 GCA_008711295.1 Anarhynchus alexandrinus
AGAGCCCCTTCCAGTGCCTAAAGGGGCTCCAGGAGAGCTGGGGAGGGACTCTGGATCAGGGAGGGGAGCGATGGGATGAGGGGGAACGGTTTTAAACTGAAAGAGGGGAGATTTAGATGAGATATCAGGAAGAAATTCTTTCCCATGAGGGTGGTGAGGCACTGCCCAGAGCAGCTGTGGCTGCCCCATCCCTGGAGGTGTTCAAGGCCAGGTTGGACGGGGCTTGGAGCAACCTGGGCTGGTGGGAGGTGTCCCTGCCCAGGGCAGGGGGGTGGAATGGGACGATCTTTAACGTCCCTTCCAGCCCCAACCATTCTATGATTCTATGACACGTGAGCCCCTAGGTCTTGGGGTTAACTGTAGATGCACTGAGTAAATGCAGCCACAAAGGTGGGTCCTGTCTCAGATCTAACTCCGAGTAGCGCAAGAAGTCAAAGAAAATGCCTTCCCTGGCAGCAAAGAGCGAAGGTTTGGCAGTGGGCTGCAGAGCCCCAGCCTTCGTGACCCCTCCTGGCTGCCAGTTGCTTTGGGTGGACATGGAAATCCTCACGTCCTGTCCCCGTGCTCATGGGTAGCCAGAGACGGGGCTTTCAGAAATAGTCACCTCTGCTCACATCAGCCCAAAATCGGGCCTGGGAGGTCCCTCCATCACACGTCAAGGAGAAGCACGAGGCACCATCAGCTCCCCGTTACACCCAAAACAGCTGTAAGGAGAAGAGAAGCCGTGGTGCTGTGCGGCTGTGCATGAGGAGAGGGTCCTGCAGCCCAGGGCTGGAGGGGACCCCGATACCGGTGACGGAGAAGGACTTAGGGCAAGCATGGCTCTGTCACTCAGCTTGCACTGGGGGACCCTCCCCACCGCTGCCGCTCATGAGGGGATGGAGCAAAATTAGCTGTGAAAGCTCTCCTGAATGCTGTTAAATGAAGGGTAGGAGCAAGGAGAACGGGATATTTCCCCTCTTTTTGGTGGCACAATTGGTGATGGTCACCCTCTCCCCCTCCGGGGCGCGAGGATGAGGAGGGACCGCGGGCTGCAGCGGCGGAGGGGAGCTACTGCGCAGCTCCCGCAGCCCTGAGCGCGTCACGAAAGCCCGGCAGCGAGAGAAACCGTCCCCTGGGGCCTCGCACAACATCAGGCCACGGCAACACGCTAATTAACACGGAAAAAACACGCAAGAGGAGAGATTTCTTTGCTTGTCGTCGGGAAACCTCAAAGGGAGAGAGGCTTGGCCCCGTGTAAGCACGATGCGGTCTTTGATACGCTGCGTGCCGGTTTCTGGGCTTATTGTCCTTCTTTTGAAGGCGTGTGAAGAATGAAGCAGAGGAGGTTTGTACCCCGTGTCTGCCGTGCGTGGGGCGCGCTGTCGAAAGGGATCGCTGCTCTGAGCGGGGGCTGCAGATGGAAAGGGGCTGGAGCCCGCGACACGGGGGTGTAAAATGCGACCAGAGGAGGAGAGGAGCACGCCGCGCCTGCCTGGGTCAATAGGGTAATCTTAAAAAAAAAAAAAAAAATCATTTTTTTAATGATTGCTCTGGATGATTTCCAGCAGGTTAATTACCCCCAATCTTTCTGCGCCGGAGCGTGGCGGCGTTAAGCCGGCACCGGGGAGGGGGAAAGGGGGCACGCGGAGGGGAAGCCGCTCTCGCCGGTGTCATTTGCCTGATCAAACGAAAACGGGAAAGGGAATTTTTGAACCGCCTGAACTTTGTTCCTTATGTGTTAATTGAGCAGTCAGGAGTGGGTAATACTGATTAACAAGAGGTGAAGCAGATGCTTCCCCTGTCTTTGGCCAGGGCACGTGCTGGAGGCGGCCTTCGCTCTTTTTCACCCGGGGCTGTGTCATGCCTGCTTTGAGCGCTCAGGTTTGGGGTGATGCCTTCCCCCACCTCCCTCCCCACACGCCAGGTCCCGAGCTGCCCGAGCCATGCTACTAAATCACCCACCCTGGATTTTTCCGCCCGCGGCCACAGCGCAGGAGAGGTGAAGCGGGTCTCGGGCGCCGGCAGTTCGCTCTTATTACCTTTATGTCTTTTATTTATTTACTATAAACTGTTATAGGATGGCCATCACTACCGCATCGGAGTGACGTTTGAAATATATGGCTCTCGGTTTTAGCGCGTCACTCGGAGCCGGGAGTCTGCGTGATGTTAATTTTTATTGCCGGAGGTAGCCATAAATTGATAGTTCAGAACCGCTGTAGGGACTGTAATTAACTAGTTACTATTTCACCTCCAAAAGGAGCAATGTTTCACGCTCTTACTTTTACTTATCTGGAATCAGCCGCTGTCAACACCCGCTGAAGCCCGTATAAAGATTTATAGACCTTGGAGGTAAATATTGACTAATGGGCAGCTTGGCTTAATGTTCACCTTGAAGGACAATAAATTGTGCTATTGATTGAAGCGAGATGTCGATATCTGCATTGTTGTAAACATTTTAATAAAATTATCTCCATAAAATATTCCCCTTCTCCGGCCGATCCCGGCTGGTAGGATCGGTGCCCGGCAGAGGCAGCGGCACGGCGCGGCGGGCAGGGTCCTGCCCGGGGAATTCGGGCATGCGGAGATGAAACCCATTGCGGGTTGGGTTGCTGAGGTTGTGCATTTGAGCTTTAGAGGTGGAAATATCGCAGTTGTGGTCCTCGGGAGGTAGCGTGGTACGTAGAAGCGATGAGGATGGCCTGGCTCGGCGCACCACGGGTCGCTGGCAGGGCAGGAGAGAGATTCCTCCCTCCCAGCTCCGTTTGTTAATGGCGTGGTGGGCAAGGGTTCAGCCGGAGAAAGCCGTGCGCGATGTGTCCTAGAGACCTGAACACGGCTGCAACGGCGAGCCGGGGGACAGCGGCTCGTAATTAATTTGGGGACATGTGTTCGCTTTCCGGTGAGTTATTATCTTGTCAGAGGTTCAATGGAAGCGAACGGGTAGGAGGAGGCAGAAGGGAGACGAGTCAGGCTGGGAAAAGGAGGAGAAGCAGGGCAAGGAGAAAGGCAAGGAGGGAGGACTATGGGTGCACGAGGCGTCTGCCCACACCTCATCGCATCTGCACCCTGTGGGACCCCGTGCACAGCGTTGCCGTCTGTTGGGTCTGCCCAGCTCTGCTCATGACATTGGCTATGCGTTATGCATCGAGTCCGTCTTGGGTATTTCACAGCTCCAGGCTGAGTTTTCCCCCTTGCTCCTTTGTGCTTCAGCTTCCCTTTCCTTGAGGATTTTTTATGGAGAGTGGTCCGTGCGCGGGCTCCCGCTCGCCGAGCAGGCGGATTCAAGCTCGGGTTTTGCATCTCCCCGGCTCTCACCGGGTTAGTTCATCATCCTCGGCTGCTGAGCAAGGATTACGCATCTCCCTAGTCCGTGGCTCTTCCATTTCTGGCCTGTGTTATATTATTAGTATTAATAAGAATAATGATGGGTGCTGGCTGTGATGGTTTTCTAGCTCCTGAGGAGATGAGAGCGCTCTCCCGTTAATTCCGGCAATATTTCAGCTCCTAATTGTGCTCAAGCAGAGACAGCCTCGAAAAGTTCCCGCTGTCAATTCGAGGGGAGCAGGGCTGGGGTCGGAGCATCCCCAAGCGCTCGGGTGCTTTCGGGAGGTGGGGACCACAGCGGTTGGGTGCCATCGTAGGTGGCACCCTCGGACGAGCGGTGGGAGCGATCCCAAAGGGCCTCATATATATGAGAATGGGCGGAGAAATAACCCCCATCCAAAACCTGGGCTGGTGCTCGCCTCGCTGATATGCCGGGGAACTTTAAAACTGTGTTATAAAAAATAAAAATGAAGAAACCCAACAGGGCAGGAAGCTAAACCCTGAGAGCCAATGTAAAAGTCAGATTTGGTGGTTCGCAGAGTGACGCTGAGGGTTTTTGTGGGGAAGGAAGGAAGGGTGGTCAGCACACCAGCATCCGCGTCCCTGTGCAACCCGGCGAGGGGATGAATGTCCCTCCGGCGCCCCGCCAGCCCCGAGGGACCCCGGCAGCCGCGGTGACACGGGCACCCCGTTGCTTCCTCTGCAGGAGGTCTGCGCTTATGGATTGAGTTTGCGTAACGCCGGCCCCGCTCCCCGGGTCCCGTCTATTTGTTTTGCCGTTCCTGGCAGTCACTAATGAATGAGATTTGTCCAACTATCAACAAGGCTTCCCATTATAAATAGGCAAAACTGCAGAGGCCGGGGAGCCCGGCGCGTGGGTAATTACTCTCGGTTCACGCCTTCCCCGCTCGGCCGACACCGGCGCCGGCGGAGCACCTTCACAGACCCAGTTTCCTTGCAAAGCCCCTTGTGCGGGAGGGGACGGGCGATACAGTGGGCATCCCACTCGCTTGGTGTCACCCGCGGTGCCCTTGGGGTGGGGATCCCTCATGTCACTTTATTCCTTGAGGTGTTGGTAGCTGGCACTAACGAGGCAGGATTTGGCCAGGGACGGTCTTCCTAATGATGTCTTCATTGTCTGAGGAAGAGTAATACCAGATTGTGGTCAGGGCAAAAGCAGGTGTCAGCTCTGCAAAGCATCCCGGTTGGGTCCGGGGCGGGCTCTGCGCATCAGCTGTAGCCACAATCCCCGTGGGTGCCGATACAAAGGACACCACACGCAGAAACCCTCAAACTCGTTGCGCTCTGCCTCTCCGCCGGCCGATTACCGTGTCCGTGTCTCAGCCTCCAGCGCGGCGCGGGCACAGAGGAAGCCTTCATGTCTCAATTTCCCGAGCTTTCGCAGGTGGAAAGCTGACCCTCGCAGTTCCCGTAATGAAGTCTTTTGCCGGGTAATGAAATGCACTCTCGAGCTGCTTTGCTCCCGGATCAAACCGGGGACGCGCGCTACGCCTCGGCTACGGCGAGAGCTAATTCTCGCCACGTGCGAGCCGGCTCCGGCGCACTCGGGGAAGGGCCTTTGGTTAGTTGGGAAGAGGAGTGTTATCTGAGCCTTTGCACAGACCGGAGTCAGCTTTGCGCGTGGAGCATCCGAAGGCCACCGGCTGTGTCGTTATTTTATCAGCAGGCAGCGCTGTGCTACAGAGAAGCCGATTCTAGGTCAGCCATAAAAGGGATTTTTTTTTTTTTTTTCCCCTCTTCTCTCCTTTTTTTTTTTTTTTTTTTTGGGCCNGGCCCGGCTGCGATTTGTGGGTCCCCAAAAGGATATTGATTTTGGGGGCAACGCCTTCACATCTTGCCTTTCCTGTTGCGCCAAGTGCGGGTTTGACCGTGAGGGTGGGAATTTCGGTGCGAGGCTGAGGGTGCGGGTGGATATCGGGAATCCATCACGGTGGGTTGTGCGGGAAAACTTGCCTCACCCCTTTCCGAAGCTTACGGGGTGGCACGGGGCAGCCTTCCCAGTTAGGTCAGCCCGTGGTAGTGAGATGCACAGGGGTCCGTGCGTGCGTGCGGGGGAGCAGCGGACCTGCACAGTCCCGTGGCAGCCGCGAGGTCCGGCGGAGGGGAGAGCCGAGAGCGTGATTTCATGATGTCTGAGCGTATTTTCAGCGGTCGGAGCTGGCGGTAGCTGCAGCAGGGATTGCAGGAGCGGGATCCCAATGGATGCCCGGGGGTGTGTGCCGTGTCGAGCCGTGCGTATCCCCACACGCACATGCTTTCCAGGCGGGCGGCGGCGTGTGACTGCGCTCACTATTTCCGTACCGCGGGAAGAGATGCTATAAAAGTCTCCGCCGGTGGGATGCAGCCGGCGTGTGCCCCGATGGAGCCTCCCGCCTGTATATTTTGCCCGCGTTTGTTCGGAGCGAGGTGTATGGGGTCGAGCGGCCAAGCGCGGCGAGGCACAGCCCGTCGGGTCACGGTAGCGCCGAGGCCGTGGGAGCCGGGCGGGAAGCGAGGGCGAGCGCGGGATCGCCCGGCTCCGCCACCAAGCTCGCCGCGTCCCCCGGGGACCGGGGACCTGCGCTCGGCCTCTCTGCCATTGGCACTCACTCCCAGAAACAGCTGTCCAGAGCTAATTTATTTCCTAATGCTCCAGCAATGTTAATTTATAAATTACACTGGTAATTCGAGCTATTATTAATTTCAGATGGTGTAGGGCAAGCCTAATTAAAATATGACACCAATTGCCACACATATGTACCAAGGACTACCGTTTAAAATTTATAGGAATATTAAGTGTGACACTGGTCTCGGAGATGCTTCGCACAGTAATTACAGCATCCCGGCTGCGGGAGATCCGATGGGGAGATGTAAACGAAAGGAAAGGGAGAAGCTGTCCCCGTTCGGGGGCTGTCGAAAACCCACTGGTGCCGTTCGTTTGGGGGCAAGCGGCGTTTCTGGGGGATGTTTGGTAGACGTGTCCTAATTGCCAAGTTTCTTTATTAAACTCTGCATTTATTGTAACGCCACGGTCTCAGTCAATCTGAAGACTGTCACAGCTGCTGCTGATGGCATCTGCCTGGCTTTGAGCGAAAGCAGGAGCTGGGATGCAGCCCGGGCAGGGAAGAGGGGGGCGAGTGCATCCCCTCCATGGGTACCGCAGGAATTGAGCCTCGAGCGGCACAGGGACCAAGCGATTCAGCTGGAGGGGGAGATGTTGGCACCACAGCTGATGGGGATAAAGTGGCTGCGAATGAATCGAAGCTGAAAAATAAGAGAAGGGCGTCTATGCAGAGCTGGACCAGCCCAGCAGTGCCTCCCAGCAGGAGGTTGGGATCCCAGCAGGAGGTTGGGATGCGGAGATGCCAAGGAGAGATGATTTCAGGTTATTCTAGCGGGGTGCAGCTTTGGTGAGGACCACTTTGCCCATCCTGCGCATCTCCAGCAAGGAATGCTCTTGGTGGGGATGGGGACACCGCAGAGGTCCGGTGCTAAGCAGGCACCTTTCTGGCAGGGTGCTGGTGCTGGGACAGGTTGGGTGTCCCAGAGGGTGACCGACCAGTGGGCACAGGTTTGTTGTGCCTCCCCATCACTCACGGTGCTCTCTTTCTGCCCTTGCAGCCGTGGGCTTCATCAGCGAGGACGAGTACCTGGAGATCACAGGCATCACGCGGGAGCAGTCGGGCGAGTACGAGTGCAGCGCCTCCAACGACGTGGCAGCGCCCGTCGTCCAGCGAGTCAAAGTCACCGTCAACTGTGAGTAGCCTGGGGGCGGCGGGGGACCGGGGACGGAGTGGGACACCGTGCCGCCCCGCGAGGGGATGGGACTTTGGGTGGTGGGAAGCGGGACGATCCCAGCCTTCGCCCCCAGAGCTGGAACGCGCAGCGGCAGTTTTCTGAGCAGGTGGTGGTTTGCCCTTTTTTCCCCCTTCTTTTCGAGTCGAGCTCCATTTTTTTCTTCCACCACCTCCTCTTCAGCTGTCTCCATCAACCTGGGTTTTCCGCCCATGGTGAGATGCTGTGCAGATAACCTCCGGGGAGAGGAAAGAAGTGAGCAGTAAATAGGATTTTATTTATTTTTTTTTCTGTTAGAAAAAAATGTGAGAGAGAAAGAGAGAGAGTGAGGAAGAAAGTAGCACCATTTGTGCACGGAGACAGAGCTGAAGATGCCCAAAAAGTCCTCTCTGGCCACCCCTTCAGCTGCTCGGGGTCGGCACAGGGTCACACGTGGTTCCTGAGAGTTGTGGGGCTGTGGTCCTCGGAGGAGGATGCGCGAGGCTGCGGTGTGGGGTCCCCCATCTGCCCCAAACCCCCCAGACAGTAATACTGGAGTGGCAGGAGCTAAGCACAGGCTCGGAGATGATTTGGGTGCAGGGAAAGAAAGAGGATTTTAGGAGCAAGGAGGGGGGTGGGATGCCCCTGGGGCTGCCGGGCGTTGAACCCGGCTATCCCGTTTTCCCCCGCAGACCCGCCGTACATCTCGGACGCGAAGAGCACCGGGGTGCCGGTGGGGCAGAAGGGCATCCTGCTGTGCGAAGCCTCCGCCGTCCCCTCCGCCGACTTCCAGTGGTACAAAGACGACAAGCGGTAAGAGCCCCCGGGGAGGCGGCGGGGGGGGAGAAAGGGGAGCAAAACGGGAGGGCACACACCGGCCCCGTGCGAGCCGTGCCCAGCGCCAGCAGCTTCGGCGTTTGCTAACCAGTTACGGGGCTGCGGTAGCCCAGTAATCCCTGGTAACCCATGGCTCCACCTGGGTTGGGATGCGGAGGGGTTGTCCCCTCCGACAGCAGCAGGTTGTGCTTGTTGGGGGCTGATGGGGACATCTCATCAGGAGCGGCTGCAGCTCAGTATCTATCAAAAACAGGTCAGGGCTTTATATTTCAACGCAGTGCTGTCTGTGTGGTGGAAAATAGATGAGGGGCATTGGATGGGGGGTGGGATTTTGGCAGGAGCCTCACTCAGACGGGTTTTGGGTGGACGGTGTGGGCAGGATCACTGCAGCGTGCGCCTCTGTTTTATGGTCTCGTGATAAATCCCTGCTCGGGTGAGGCGTAACGGCCAAGAGCGATATTGGCAGCGCAAATCCGAGCGCTTAGGAGCGGATGAAACCCCTGTCAGCTCTTTAAAGGCTGTGGCCAGAAGGCAGCATTGGGCCCTTGCTCTTGGAAAGGCAGAAGAGACGTGGTGTGGGTCGAGGGACAGGGTGTGCTGTGCCACAGAGACAGCCTGCCCAGCTTTGGGGTGAAAGTCACCCTTTTAGATCAACCGGCATCTCCCGTGTCCCGCCAAAGCTGGGGGCCGAGGAGGGGAGCAGCGCTCCCACCCCTGTGCTAATCTCTCTCTGACCCCAGGCAAAGGGGGTTTTTAACCCATTTTTTGCATTGCTTCTCCCTGGGAAGCCCAGAGGGGCCGCGATGCATCCAAACAGGGGACGAGCCAGGCAGCAGGGGGACACCATGGCAGGGGGACACCAGTTCAGGGAGGTCAATGCACTCTGTTAACGCTTCAGCCTTTGCGCCGGCTGAGAAGTGCCACGGTGGTGGTATTAGGGTCCACCAAAGGGGTTATCTGCAGCATCTGCTGCCTGGGGATGCTGCCGGCCCCGTCTCCTCCTCTGCCTGCGAGGTCCAAGGGCATGTGGGGGTCAGAGCATCCCTCCCTCTGCACGGCACTCAGCAAGCCCCAAAACCATCCCCTTCAGCAGTGACTGCATCCCTGGGGGTGCCTGTGGACATCACGGGGACGGTGTGGGCTGGCAGCTAAGGGATGAGACCCAGCAGAGCGGCATCCATCTCCCCTATGTCCCCCAATACCTTCCTTTCTCCCTCTTCGTGCTTGACCTTTTCCCCAAGCTCGATGTTCCCACTCTCGTGCAGGAACAGGGAATAGAGGGAACTTCTCCTCCCGACACCATCCCCATGAGCCTCTCCCCTTCTGCTTTCCTCCCAGGCTGGCTGAAGGACAGAAAGGACTCAAAGTGGAGAACAAAGCCTTCTTCTCCAGACTGACTTTCTTCAACGTCTCCGAGCAGGACTACGGCAACTACACCTGCGTAGCCTCCAACCAGCTAGGAAACACCAACGCCAGCATGATCCTCTACGGTGAGTAGGGCCGAGGGAGCCGGCCGGGCTGGGGACACGGCTTAACGGTGAGACCGCCGGCGTGCGAGACACGGGATGGGGGAGAGGTGCATTTGGTAGTGATCCTTTCTGCCCCAGCACACGGATCGGAGGTCGTAGCAAGCATAGGGAAATCGTGAAAGCCTCCAAACCTTCCTCCAGGCTGAGGCCCCCACGTCTGCCACCGCTCAGGGGTGTTTGGCACTGCGTCGATGCAAAGTTAGGACTTGGCTGTGGGTTTCCGTCTTCACGCTCCGACAAATTCCTAGGAGAGGCTTTGTGTGAAGGTGTCCTCCTGTGTTGATTCGGGGGGGGGAGAGACAGCACTCAGGGTGGTCACGGCAAGCCTATTTGCCTCGTGCCCACCCGAAAATAAACAACCCATGTGGCTCTGCCACCTTCCAGGTCACATTTTCCACTCCTGCCAAGCAGATATATTCTTACTGATGGTGCCAGAGGGAGATGGGAAGGTCAGAGGGAGGAGAAGGGGGAGCAGCTTCATACCCTCACCTGGGGGCTCTTTTCTCTGCGTGCCGGAGCTGGGATGAGAGCAATGCACCCACCTGACACCACGCACGGCTGGGAAGGTTTTATCAAACCTAGTCCCTGGTCACCACCATGGGGATATTTCCCTGCCTGGGATATGGGGCGGACGGTCCTCATTGCTGAACCGTATGGGAGAAGTGGGGCTTGGGGACCTCCATCCTCTCCCAGTGTCACCCTGATATTGTCCTCCTCCTTGCGACCCATCCT
>VUYV01000137.1:0-11520 GCA_008711295.1 Anarhynchus alexandrinus
TTTTTTTTTCTTTCCAATAAAACTGTTGCAACTCCACTGTCTTCATCAATACGCATATAATTATTTTGACAAATTTTTATGAACAGTGATCTATTTCTTAAACATGAGTACTAATGACATTTGTCACAAGTTTTGAGAAAAATATTAGGGGCTAAAGACTGTTCACAAAAAATAGGCAACAAACATTTTACGGTCTGCTTAAATTTAGGCAAGAGGATGGCTGTATCTCTGCAGCATTTTACAAAAACGAGTCACACAGAAGGCCTTGGATTGCAACAGAGCATACTTCTGCAACTGTAAAAGTGAAAAAATCCATGAAAGTCCCTGCCTTCACTGACTACAAACAGGAGCACCCTTTTATTTAGCTGGTTATAGGGTATGCATGGTAATTCTGTAAGTCTCACCATATTCAAAAAGAACCACACAAGTTATTCAGGCTACCCTGTGCTGTTACCTTGAGATCCCAATTCACTTTAAAAGAAACAGCTTTCAATAATTTTACCTTTGGACTCCTGACTATTTTCTGATGTTTCTTGAATCTTTTTTTCCCATGCAGTACACTGCTGAAACCAGTCGGTCCCATAACCATTGCTAATTAATTTGCTAAAGTTTACTGCTTCGCTTTTTCTCTGAGCAGGCCTGTAAGTCCAGACATATTAAAGAAAACGATAACATAAGTTATCAAAAACAGGGACTAGGTGGGAAATTTTTATTTTGCACAGAAAAGGCAATAGCCTTATAACATAATTTACTTCTAAGTAACTAAACATATATTCTACATGTAATCACGTAAAAAAAACCACAAACAAAAAAACAAAGCACACAACTACACTTGATTCAGTAACATGTAAATTTACATGAGAAGAGCTATCCATTTTATTGGAACTTAACATGTATAATACTTACACAGCTTTGGTCTTAAAAGATGAAAAAGGGAAATCACACAAAGAATGTGCAAGTAAAAAAGGCTGACTGTGCTGCATGAAGGTGAAATTTTGTCCCAGATTTGCTAAGTTCATTAGACAGTTTAATCACTTATTTTGCATAATTAACATATTTCTAAAACATACTGGGATTACTGATGACTCTGTAATAATTTTTCAAGACAAAGTATGCAGAAACAATTCAGTTGTGCACACAACTGATGATGCGATTACATCACATCACAGGTGATATAATTTGCTTAAAAGACTATTATCTTCCAGGTGTTCATTACAGTATTTTTGCTGTGCGTGACCTTATATAGTCTACAGTTTATGTGTTTTCTTAAAATGGTGGTCCTACCATCTCTGTAAGCTATGCTTACAGTACTAACAATGTATGTTATAGTTTGCATCTGTTCACTGGTATTGAGAAAAAAATACAATTTAGAATACAATAAAAGTGTGTTATATGAAGACATGCAATGTATGCTTAGCTTTCCTAAGCAAAGTTATAATGAATAGCTTTCCTAAATGAGTTAAAGTGCTATTATTTTAGTTGTTTGTAAAACTGTTTTACTATTGCACGATAGCAAGTTTAGTAGCAGTAAGGATCCACAAGTCCATACACATATCCATTGATCTCTGCAATTTCACAAGGAGTAATATTACTTGCATGCACAAATAGTTGCAGGCTTAGGAGCTTGATGAATTTCATATGTGCACTACTTACATAGGTGGGAAGGAAAGCTTATTTTTCCCACTAAATTCCTTGTTTGTAGAAACATTCGGCATTCTGCTTGGATATTTAGGGTTTATAGCTGGGAGCTTTACCTGTGTTAGAGAAATCTTAACTTAATAAAAGGAGTTATGATAAAAATAACCAAGAAGATTATATGATAATATAACCTTCAAAAGTGAAGGTTACATTAAAGGCCATAAATGTCTTCAAATTTTACTGTCTTATCTATATTATTTCCATAAGTAAGGGTACAGGAGTATAAGAGAATAGCGAAAGATATAGCAGCACCTTAGTTAGTTATTCTAGATGAGATCAGCTGTTTAATAATGCAAAATGGGCTCTCCACAAGCTTTTCCCCTCACAGTACGTTTCTATCCAAAGTTAAGCTTCAAATTCAAACTTACCCATTGCAACCTCTCATCTTGGCTCATTTCTCTATATGCAGTGTATGAAAAAATCCCAGCAAGACCAGAAATTAATTTCCAGTTTAATTACTACATTTTTTTTTTATAAAAAACATAAAAATATCCCATATAAAAAGAAAATAGTTGTGGTACATTAATTAGATGTTTGATATTCAAACAAATGCAGATATATTGGGAGAAGCCTACAACAGAAAAGTATATTTTACTTCTACCATCTTTCACTTGCTAATGACAGGTAAAGTAACTCAGTTACTGAAAGACAGAAAGATAAGACAACACATACATAGAAAGCCAGTGAAATGATATCACTAACTCTAGGACTGAAAGCTGGAAAACTGAAAAGTAACGGACAAACATTAGCAATATGTATCAAAGCTGTTTATTTTAACTTTGATCAAAATCAACAGCTGCAGAAGGGTCAACTTACTTCCCTCTCAAATAAAAGCATTAAATTAAATATCCTCAACAACTTCCAGCTAGTTTTCACTAATTGCTGCTAAGAAATTCTGAGGTTAAAGAAAAAACTAAGTGTTTTTAAAGATTATTTACAGCTACCTTCATCGCATGAAGAAAAGAGGGGGAAAAGAAGTCATGAAGATAGCACAACATTTTCAGAGCTTATTAACAAAGCTTTTGTGTTACACTAATATATCCTTTTAATTAGAACCTACGTATTATTTGACCATTTTCTCTTTTAAACATGCAACACAGGAGGGCGCCCCATAGGATAAGAGATATTACTGGCAGGTTCTCTTAAAAAAAATCAGGAGAGGGTAACTGGAAGTGAAGTGTATTGCTCTGTAAATTTAAAAGTAAAGATACTTTTTCACCTGTGTGGACATACCTACTGCAATACAGTTAGCAGAGAAAAAAAAAATATGAACAGAGTGCAAAAATTAGATGCATCATCTGCAGACACACTTGGATTGCAGACACTACAAAACAATTCTCATAAAAACATCTGTGAGGAGAAGATTCCAAAACAGATGTAAATGCACCATAGACTTCTCATGGAGCCTGTGCACATTTAGTATGGAAAGAGCAAAGAAAAGTATAATAGCATTTGAATACATCTGATCAGTAACAAGCCACTAAAAGCAGCAGACCTGAATAACGTGGGAGAAAGTGATGCCTAGGACAGACAGTTCTACTCATCCTGAAACGGGATATCAATGCAAACCAATGTGTTAAGTCAGTGCTGAAATCCCTACAGACTTCAGTGGAGTCAGAGTTTCACCAGAAGAAAAATTTCAGAATCTGGTAAAGAATAAGGGGATGAGCTGCTAGATTTCAGCCTGACTGATGTTATATTGAAGCTTAATCAGTTTAAAAACTGGGGCACTTGTCAAAGACGAAGAGATGAGACTAGCAAGGGCACACAGTGATGTCGGAGGAAGAGGGGGGTCTGTTGTCCAACCTGGAGGTTAAAAAAACACGTTAGCTGCTTAGAACGGCTTTTCGAATCCATTAACTCTGCTGAAGCAGCCTATTTGTGCTTTACATTTCAAAATTCTATCCTATTGTGCAAAAAATGATAGTGCTGTTTTCTGTCTATCATTAAACTGTACCATTTCAAATCTGACATACCATGGAAGTTTCAGATCCAGGACACAGTTACCTACAGTTTCAGCTGATAAAACCAGTTTAATTAGACAAGTAGAAATCATCAATCAGGTAACTTTTGTCACATATTGAAGGCATGATGGCACACAGGACAACACAGAAACACAACTTGATTTGATAGGCAGTGTATACAAACAGTAAATGGAAAGAGGTGAGACTCCTCTTAGCATTGAAGAGAAGCATTAGAAAAGGAAGTCTAGTAATTAAAGAGTTAAAGGGGCAGGGGGAGGAGAAAAGCCTAAAGAGATTTTGTCTATAGATAGACAAAGGCACAAATGTCAAAACTAAAGTCAAGGAAAAATGCGGAAAGGAAAAGCAATGGGGAAAGACTTGAAGGATGCTAGCAAGTCTCACACATTGTTTTAAACATCATCTTTCTTTTCGTGGTATTAAATGAGACAGGTTAGCATAACTTGCAGGCATCAAAATGTTGCCTACTGTTCAAAGTGACAAGCGCGTGACAAAAGGAGCAGGGAACAGATCAGAATTTGGTTTTGGAGGGCACCTGCAATCCCATCAGGTGCTGTTTGTTACTTTGCTGGGCAAATTCAGCATTAAAAGCAGACCCTTGTGGCACTATGCCCCAATGGTTATAGCTGAGGAGGCATTTTCGCTGTGACTTGCCTCTAACAGCCATCAAGTTTCCCACAAAAAGCAAGCTATGTAGGACATTTATTACATGTTCTTGGTTTAAAGTGTTCTCTCCCTTTGTGAAGGGATGGCAATGAAATACCCTAAACATTACTACCTAAATTTAATATACATCCACATTTATTAGTCTCAGATGCAAAAACCATGAAAGCTAAAAGCCTTCAGATGAAATCCTGGTTCCCCTGCAACCAAGAGAAAAATTCTAGATTACATTCCAAATCCCTCTCTGAGGTAAAATCCTGACCTCAGATGAGTAATCCTTTTGCTACAGTACATATGTGTGTATGCATATATACACACACATTTCAGGTAAGTGCCTGAAAGAGATGACTTCAGACACAAAGTACTAACCTTAATGGTGCTGCAGGAAGATTGCCTAATGCTGATGCTAACCCTGATACCACCTCCAGCTGATCTCCCACCCATATACAGGCCTGCCTCTTTCTTAAGGTGACAGCATTTTCAACCTAACCGAGCTCGTCCACGTGATACATAGGCAAAAGGATGCTTCCACCTGGGCTAGTAGTCTATCACTTTGTCGTGAGCACAAAGGCTAAATCTTTCATGCACTAACATGTCTTTGCTGCTTTGCAAAATTCCCAGAATGAGAATTATCCCTGTGATTAAGGCTTTAGGGAGGAACTACAGGACCCATCCTGAGGCACGGAGAAACATGTCATGGTCCCCCTGACCTCCAGTCCTCCTCTACACAGTGACAACCATAGTCTGAGGAGCAGTGGAGATTCTAATACTTAGAACAAAGTGGCATAAAGGCTTAAAGCTCCAGAGCAAGGGCCCACTTGGGAACAATGTTTTCCAAACTGAGTAGAACAGGTACCCTTAGAGGTTAAAATGTTTTTGCACTTGTCCCTAAGGGAGTCCTTTGGGATTTATCTCCATGATTGCATCACGCGTCTCTCTTTTGAACAACTGCTTAGTCAGACTGGACTGAAAAATATTTTCAATATGTTCAGTCCCATACTTGAAGTAGTTTGCTGCTGCAGTATCATCACATAGTCAAACAAATTGAATATTCCTTAGAAATTTGCCTGGGGCATTCTGGAATACAACTCTTACATTTCAACATACAAGATACATGGTGAAAAAAATAAAAATCAAGACTGTTCGGTAGGGCTAGTTCCATTGTCTCACTTGAAGATTCTTCACTAAGGTACTCTTAAAGTACGGGATAGAAACCTCCTATAAGAGGAGATACAGGAAATAGCTGTGAAAGAAGCACCATGTGATGTTTCAAGATATATGAGAGACACTTTTCAGGGTACAAGAAAGGTACTGTGAATGACAGCCACTTCAGAGATGGTGGTATGGAGGTAGAGCTAAAGCTATAGACCCAGGATGTGCCTTCTCAGGCACCTAATCTTAAAGAAAAAGGTTTGGTAGATTTAGTATCTTGGACAAAACTCAACTTCACCTTCCAGAAGAGCAATGTAAAATATGTATCAGGGTCTCAGCAGATTTGGAATCTGAGCTCAATATATAACATATATTCACTTTGTATTTGGTGATAAATAAAACATATGGGAACTTTCATTCACATAAGTGAATGAAACTGGGTCTTGATCAAACTCCACCCGAACAGAAATGGGCCTCAGTCTCACTTTATCAGTCACCACATGGACTTGAATTACACTTACTGTTATCAAAGTTAAATTTGACTCTTAGAACACTGAAGAAAATTGGTTCTTGAATAAGGGAGCAAGGGACAGCACTTCCTCTCCTTCCTAGCTGGATCCTTTAAGAGAGTCTGTGGCAGGCAGTTTCTATTTTCAGTGCCTTCAATTTTTGACTGAAAAAAGCTTCACCTACAAGCATCAGGCAAATGATAGTTTAATTACACATTGCTTGTTTGCCTGTTTCCGCAGATTAAGTAAACATTCCTAAGCCTATTCAGAAATGAGGTGCTCCCATTTACACAAGCCATCATTCTGAATTTGTGCTAGTTACTCAGCAAAGGCTAAGGACTTTTTTTCCTAACACATCCAACATCTGCCCCTCCTTTCAAGAAGGGAGGTACTCATGTTCAAGTACATCAAATGCCTTGCATGGATATTCCACAGACAATGAGACAACCAAGATTATGGAGGATATTAAGAAAAATAAGGCTTCAGCATCTAAAATGGGCAGGGGCAGGGAGGATGAGAGAGGGACATTTCCAGGACAAAGTGCCAAGATCATCACAGAAAGGTTTGTTCTGGGCATAGCTTGTGCTATACTTATTTTGTCTGGGATACATCTTCCATTCCAGGTAGTGCAGTATCTTTGGGGACTCTTGCATTTCAAACTAAAATGAACCCCTTTTTCAGAACAGTCTTCTGTTCCTTCCTCCTTCTTTCTTCCTCTCCCAAGATCACTAAACAAGAATTCTGTTCACCAAATGTAATTTGTAAGGAAATTTACTACATAGTTTGCTTTATCTGGGAAAATGTAATTGCAGGGGAAATAAAGCACAAGAATGTGGAAACTATCTGCTGGCTTTCATTCACACTTAAGTATACACACCATATAATGTGACCAGAAACTGCTTTTCTGGTTCTCATGCTATAGCTGCGGCACTTAAGAGAAACACAGCTTTCTTCTCATTCTCTAACTGCAATATAAAAATTGCTTCCGGAATACAGAAAGTGGTGTGGACTACAGCTCCCCTTTCTATCAGAACCCACAGGCCCAGCTAGAAGTGTCTTCACAAGCTCTACAAAGCATTGTCACAGAGTGCCTCTCCATCATACCTTCTTTTTCTCTGCGTTTTCTTTGTCCTCAGCATCCCGCTGCCAAACACTTTTCATATCAAAATCAAAAGGCCCTCTTCTTGTCTCATAACTATTACCATGATGGTCATCAGCCTTAAACTCTCTGTGAACCATATAATCTGGTAGAGAGGAAACGTAGCTCCTGCAGGCAGAGATTTAACACTTGTTTGTACAAGGGATACATATCTCGCACTTTAATACAAAAGTATTCTGAAACACTAACATGTGAAGAGAGAACCCAAGAAGTTATGTGGGGTCTCAGGCAGACTTACCGTGGCTCATCGGTTGCTGGGGGATTGGAGCAGTGTGTGTACCAGTCAGGTGCTGCATATGCTGCTGGAGAAGACTTCATTGTCACAGGAGTGTAGTGCTTCAGTAGGTCTTAAGAGAAAAAGACAAAAGCCACTACTTTTCTGACTTCTTATCTGGTTGCAAAAGCATTGCCTTTGTTTTCAGGTTGCTGTTTTATCAGGAAGAAATGCTTGCTTTATTCAGTAAGGAGCATTTGTCTCCCTTGATAAAACAGACAGTCAGAACCTTGCAGCATTGCGTTCCACTTGTACATTGTTTATCCTGCTCTAAATGCTTTGGCATATTTCTACCGGTCTGTTGGTTCATATTTCTGCATTTGTCACCCTGCTCTAAGTGTGCATGCAAGGCATCTGCTCAAGTTCCTCAAGCTTCCTTCTTCAATAAAGGAAATGACAAAACCATGGATCACCTTGGTACAAGAACAGAATACATACAGCATGTAACAAACTGAATGCCATCACAAAATACACTTGATAAACCTCTAGCAAGTTTTCTGATGATGCTTTCTTTTGACATCATTTTCACCAGACTGCTACCTAAACAGCTCAAGCATAAATTGTAAAGATCTCGCTCAAATGCAGCTAAACCATCATCATCTACTTAGATCAGATACAGTGCAAAACTTCACATTTTGCTAAAAGGTACCTATATACAATAGACTGCAAGGGTGTCTTGACAAGGTGACCTCTTATGTCAGATTTTCAGGCACTCGTTTTTTCTATAGGTTAATTTCAAAACTCCAGAGGATTCTTCTGTAGTATCTACAGGCACCTTCTACCACCACACTCAAGCAAAGCCGAAGAAAACAAAGGAAAAACAAACAAGCGAGAGAGACGCTTACCAGGTCGGCCTCCTTGCTTTGCCAGCCTGACATAAGCTGAATCGGTCTCTTTGATCCACTTCCTGCGGCACCCCGGCACAGCTTCACAGGGCGCTTTTGCAAGCTCACCGAGGCCCGGAATCTGGGATGTTGGAGGAAGTGTGCTCTTCGAGGTTACTGACTTCTCTAGTCGTTCCAGTGGCATGTGGTATTACCATCCTGTGATAACAGAAAAGAAAATATTTATGGTAAAAGTTAACTGCTAGTATCCCTTTTTCAGGCAACTAACAAATCGAGCCCACCTGAAACTTGAGCAACATGCTGCATTTCAGTTTGGAGACAGAAGACCAGGCTTGCTTATTCTGGGGAATACAATACATGCAACTTCTAGAGGATCAGATGCCACACGGGAACACCTTAGTTTCCGTTTTGAAACAGCATTCAAGTTTTCACGGAAAGTGTTCTAATACAGGGGCTCACACATCTTCATGCAGAAAACTATTTCCAAGGGCACCAAGAGGAGCAAGAGGCACGGAAGACAGCAGGAAATGCTTAAGCCTTTGGTTTCCTTTCCTTCTCCACCATTAACAAAAGCAAAGACAGTACCTGTCTGTTTGGCAGGTCGTTATTTGTAAAGCAACCAAACCCAATCCCTGAACCGCCCACCTCCCCAGATAAAAATTAAAATGAAAAAAAAAAGAAAAATACCCTACCTCCTGATACATTCCTTTCTCAATTTCTAGTGAGCAAAGAGAAAATATAAATAAGTCCTCGTTAATGGAAAAATGAAGGGGCAGAGAAGAAAACCAGGCTAAGGAACGATGCCACGGAAGGCGCACAGGACACTTACTGAATCCACTCCAAGCACAGAAAATGCCGTTTCGTGGCTGTAAGGAAACCACCTGAAGGTGGGCACCCCATCAAGCAGCTCCTGGGCAGAGACAAGCGTTTGCTACGCCGAACCGCAGCTCCAAAAGCAAAAACCACCGCGACCAGCCGGGATAGAGAAGCCAAGGGGGGCAGCCGGCGAAGCCGATGCCGCAACCAGCAGCCTCCGTCGCCCGCCCGCCCGCCCGGCGGCCCAAGCCGGGTCGGCAGAGCGGCCCGCCTGAGAGCACGGCCCGAGCACCGCTCTGAGGGGAGACGAAGGCAGGCCTCGGGGCGGGGTGAGGCTCAAGCCGGAGGCAGAGCAGGACAGCCCGGCTAACGCCCCCTGCCCTGCCGCGGGAGGCTGAGGGCAGCGCCGGCGAGGCCAGGGCCGGGCGGCTAACGCTGCTCAGGGCCGGCGCCTGGCTGGGGGGCCGGCGGCAGGCGGAGAGGGACGCCCGCCAGCTGCGAGCCGCCCGCGGCGCCGCTGTCCTCCCGATGCGCGGGGCCGGTAACGGACCGCTCTGAGGCCGCCGGCAAGCGCCGCCCGTCCCCATGGCAACAACGCCCAAGGCCCGCCCCGCTCCACCCCGAGTCAGGCGAGCCGCCGCCATCTTCCTCTGCCCCGGCTTGACCCGCGGGCGTGCAGCTGAGTCCTTCTCCCTTCCCTCGCCACCTGTGGTGGGATGCCTCTCCTTCTCCCTGCCCTAGGCTGGACAAGCCATGCGTTTCCCACCTGTCGGTCGCAGAGGCTGTGGGGGGAGCTGGGACCCCCTCGGGGTCCTGTCCGTGCTTGGGTCAGCCCTGCGGAGCAGGGGCAGGGTTGCGGGGTGCAAGGCCTTGGGCACTGTGTGGCCGTGCTGCAGGCTGTCACAAAAGTGGCCCCCTCCGCTGGGTGATCTCAAGAGGTTGCAAAATAGGGCCATTCCTGAGGTGCATGCAACCTCTTTTATGTATTCCTTATAGTTTCTCATCATCCTAGGTAGCTGGGCTACTATCGGGCAGGTTCCCACTACACATACAAGCGTGGTTTGATTACAGGTCCTTTCTTGACACCACCCTGAGAAGTACCATTGCTGTGAAGCTGCTTGCTGAATTATATACCCACAAATGAATTTTTGAAGTGGTTGGCACGTTGAAGGCTGGAGCAGCAGGCCTCTAACACCGACCAAAACCAAAGGGCTCAAGTCATCACATGCAAAGCCAGTGCTTTGCTGAAACCTATGCAGGCCCAAATCTGCCTAATCATTCTCAGCTGGAGAGCACACCTGATGACATCCATTGTGCTCTACTGCAGGTGATAAAGCTCTTCCTGAAGCTTATGTAGTTGTTCTTCCAGGGCCAGGGTTTCGCTCAGCACTTCTCCTAACTCATCACAGTGGACCCTGAGTTGATACAGGCATGTTATAAGCGGTAAACGTTCTTGTTATAAGCGGCGGTGACAAATTTATCCACGCCAATCAGGATTATCCAAATAGAATTTATCGAGCAAGCAGTAAGCAGGCAAAACAGCGCTGGGCGGCCGGGGAGTCTCCGCTCCACCAATGGCGCGCGCCTCACCCCCGCCAGAGCCCCCTTCTTATAGTCCTTTAGCTCCAGGCTAAATTCCGATTCAACGTGGCTTTTTCCTATTTCTTCTTTTGTTCTGTTGCCTGTTGCTAGGGGTCTCTTCCTTGCTCTCTGGTGATAGTGGACGAAGGCAATGTCCTTCCTCCGTGCTGTAGGTCAGATNACAGACTTGTTCAACCTAAAGTATTTCCTTATAAGGCAATCAAGACTCACACATCTTATCTACTTGGCTGGATACCATAGTTACAGGAGTTTCAGTTAAACCAGTTTCCAAAAATCATCATTTTATACAAGGCTAACGTACCGGTTTGATTAACAAATACACAATATGAATCTATCACAATCCCCCCTTTTTCTTTTTATCATTTTGTTCATCAAACCGGGCAATGGCTTCTCGGGCTAGGGAGAGAATGGGAGTTTCTTTAACAATCTCATCTTCTCCTAGGTGTTCATATTGTTTCCTTATCAACATTAGTTGGGTGCTTCCAATCGATTCTTTACTAACTTGATAATTTTATTCAGTATGCAGGGTCCAAAGGTTAAAGTAAGCGTTAATAATACCAAAGGTCCAGCTATTGTTGATAACAAGGTCGTTAGCCAGGGAGAATGACTAAACCAAGACTCGTACTACCCTTGTTGAGCTTCTCGTTCCCCTTCCCGTAGTTTAGCCATGGTGTCCCATACTACTCCTGTATGATCAGCATAAGAACAACATTCTTCTCCTAGGGCTGCACAGAGCCCACCTTGCTGTAGGAAAAGGATATCCATCCTTCTTCTGTTTTGTAATACTACTTCTAATAATGAAGTTAGAGATTTTTCCAAT
>VUYV01000137.1:13525-96827 GCA_008711295.1 Anarhynchus alexandrinus
ATACTGTGGTATGATGTTCTCTAACAATACCTTTACTACAGTTTTTGCAGTGGCTCATGCCACCGGAAAGGCTTCAACAAAATAGTTTAAGTGGTCTACTAATACTAAGAGATATTTATACTTACCGACCTTTGAAAGTTCGGTAAAGAGCAGCTACCAGAAGTTTCAGCAAATACATTGGCAAATTCTTCTCACCTGCTTTGAGGCACCTGCTTCCATAGTCAGAAGACCCAGTGGTGCTGGTAGTATAATGACTCTCTGCCTTCTTTAGAAGGTCACTGAAACAGAATGGCCTCCCTGTCTCTACTTGCTGCCAGCAACAACAGAATCCTCAGAAAGTCCAGTATTTCTAGTCTTTAACGAGCAGGCCAGTAGTAGTGCACACAACGGGATATGGCCGCTTGTATGCACTTGGAGTCTGGACAGTCAAGCTGATTTCAGCTTCAACTGCGGCACTTCTAAGTGCTGAAGCTTCTACCTAAAGTGAAACAGAAGAACAGCAGTCCAGGCATACACCGTTAGAAAGTTAAAGCAGAAGAAAGGCCAGCATGGCACACGCTCAAGGAGAGGCCTGCCTATAGCCCTTTGGCAGGGAAGCTTCTCCCCAGCCAACCTTGTTTCTGCTCCTCTCCTGCAGTTCTTCTCCCTCTTTGTCCCTGTACCATCAGCTGGAAGGTCTGATTGGGATTCAGCACTGCCAGGAAAATGAACTGTCCCAGGAACATTCCCTGCTCCTCATGTTCTTCCTTCAGGCCCTAGAGAAAGATGGGGTGGAGAAAACAAGAGCACCTAGTACACTGTGGCAAGACTTAACTTCAGTCGGTGAAGTACTGGTTTATTTCAGCTGCGTAGTCCAAGGAAGATGAGCACAAAGAAAAGACAAGAAGCTGCAACTAGGTAGCGTGCCACACTTGCTTACTCAACGAGTAATCTACCTAATCATTGTTCTCTGTCAGCTGCATGCAATGCCACAGACTGTGGAGACACTGGTGTTCAGTCCAGTTGACCTTCACCTGAATCACCTGCCGGGGTGGCTACTGTACCTAGTGTTGTGGAGGCTTACAAAATCAAGTTAGGCAGGTGATAAACTCAAAATAAACTTTATTCTAACCAAAGTTATTTAGCAGAGAACCAACTAAAAATGAGGTTTATCAAAATTGTTCAACACTTCAACAGTAGTAAACCACAGGTTCAAGATGTATGAGGAATTAATACTGCACAACCAACTCAGGAATTCCTAAACTTTAGAAGTGAGGATCCAAAATGTGTGCAATCACTCACCTATAAGATAAGGGCTGTCAACCTCAAGGAGTTTCCTTGGGCAGTGTCTTGACCCAAGAGAAGAGTCCCCAACTGCAGACCTGCTGCTCTGAGGAGGACTAACCCAATTTGCCCTCTGGCAGGGCTCCATTTATACCCTAGTCAAATCTGATCTGTGGTCATATATGGTCATGTCAGCTCTTACTGGCTGAGGGCCATAACTTCCTTGTCCCTTGACCAAGGTGTATATCTGACCATAGTCACCAAACCAAGGTATACATATGATGGTCAGCACTCCCCCAAGGGGTGTACATAACCATACCGTAAGGGCATGAATAGTAAGGATGCAGCAGTCCTAAAGCCCCCGGTCTTTTATCAGGGCAAGTGCACTGGCCACACCTAACCCTAGTCACAGACTTCTAGTGAGTGGTGCTTTATGGCCTGGAGTTATGCTGGTAGAACCAGCCTTGATTTCAAGAAACCAAAATGTCACCTGCTGTTGCAGCTGCTGAACGTAGGAGGAGACATAGGCCTGGCCTACTGCTGCAGTCCTCCGGAGGCTTTCTTTGCCAAGCTGTCCCATGTAGTAAACACCTGTCAGACATACACCAAAGCTCTCCTTACTTAGAACTTGGTCTAATGCTGGGTTATGTTTCGGGCTTCCCACTCCCCTTTCCATGGCCTTGCCAGGTGCCATAGTTGTCTCTCCTCTTGTAATCTTTGAAAGAGGTCATGATGGTGCATGAGCTCCACAGTAGATGGTCATTCCATCGCCTGGAACATGCTCCTTGACCTGCAGAAGCTTCTCAACCCCCTGGGGCAGGCGAGGTTAGCCACTGCCTCTCCCTTGGCTTATGAGAACTGGCTTAGCCTTCCTGGGGCAGGCAAGTCACCCTTCCTCACCCCCCCACCCATTTCTCTGAAGCAAGGGGGACTGGCACACCTCCATCAGGGACTTTCTGCTCTTAGCTGGGCTCCTCTGGACACAGCAAGGGAAGTTGTCCAGGGCAGACCAGAGCCCTGATTACCTCCTAAAGAGCCACTCTCAGGTCTGAGCTCTACAGAGACTCACCAAAAGAGAACAGAAGGACAGGCAGCAACAGGGTCTCCCTCTTCTGAGCCTTCATTTTGCTATGGAGCAGCAAGGAGGAAAAGGATGGTGAAGCTGTTGATACCTGGGCAGTTTAGCAGCAGACTAGAGAGCAACAGTAGGGACTGTAGGTCTTGAACCTGACATTCCTGGTGTGAGGATTGGCTTTGTCCTTTACAAACTTGAGTCAGTGGTAGAGTTGACACTAAGTGCACTAGTGGGACATTTGGTACTGCAGTGATTGGCACTGTTTCATCAGGGACGAAAGGCTCAGGATTTACTCCAGAAGAGGAGAAGGAGTTACAACAAAAGCTGTGGCCGTACTTAACCTCTGTGGAGGTGGAGAGGCAATGGAAGGGTCATAATGAATGCCTGTTTCTCCTGCTCACCATCCAATTGGTATTTGTGCTGATGCTGTTTTCCACTCCCTCTCAAGAAAAGCTTTGCCTGCAGGAGCTCTGTTTCCTCTCTACCAGATTATATGATTCACAGAGAGTTTAAGGCTGAATACCATCATGGTAACAGTTATGAACCGAGAAGAGAGCCTTTTGATTTGGATGTGCAAAGTGTTTGGCAGCAGGATGGTGAGGACAAAGAAAACAAAGAAAAAGAAGGTATAATGGAGAGGCACCCTGTGACGACACTATATGGTACATATATTTAAGCGTGAATGAAAGTCAGTAGTTAGTTTCATTCTTTTTAGGCTTTGTTTCCCCTGCAATTCGCTCTTGGTGAACAGAATTTTTGTTCAGTCATCCCAACCTGTCCATGGGAGGCAGGCAATGGACATGTACTGTGGTGTGGGTGCTGGCATGGGTGCCAGGGGTTGTCCTCACACTCAACTCTGGGTTCCCCATGCCTTAGGGAGCAGCCAGCCTTCAGCCTGACACAACCTGGGCAGTACTGAGAAACCAAAGAAAAAGCTGTCTCTCTAAAGGCAGTGGTTTTCACAGCCTATAGGGAGCCAGGGGAACAGTAGAGGTGATGGACTGAATCTTCAGTAGGAAACATGCGTGTGGGATGGACTGCTTTCTTGGAAAGATACTGCCCTGGTACAAGGACAACAAGAGAAACATTAAAAAAAAGCACCCTAATTTTCCAATAGGCTGGGCAGATCTTCTGTGAGGCTTTTTCTAATGAAGTTGAGGTTGCTCACTCATATCAAAAGGAAGCTCAAAAATACAGTTAGATGCCACTTGACGAAAGAAAATATGGCAAACAGTTGTATGGAGGTACCTTCCATGACAGGTGCTGTCATGCAGGGTGCTGTTGGGTTGGAAAGGAGCCCGGGGCAGGGAGGGGCTCATGAGGATTTAAGAGGATGGTGGTGATGCCAGTGGGTGCCGAAGGTTGGCAGTGAGGCAGCTGGGACACTGAAGCCAGGAGATGAGGACAGCACCCTCATGAGGAGCAGGAAAGGAGGTGGGACTGGCTGTGCAAGGATAGGAGGCGCTTGCAGGGAAAATGGATCCTGGTCTCCTTGTGTGACAGGACTTGAAGAACCCCATACCCCTTCCAAGGAGGGCACTGGGGTGCCCCTTTGCGAGGGAGTCTGGTGAGCGCCCAGCAGGGAGAGCAAATGTGGGAATGCAGGGAAGAGGTGGGCAATGAAAGGGGTCATGGCAAGTCAGCAGGCTGCTGGTCTATGCGATTATCCTGCTGTGCTTGGTGATTGCTGTCCATTCTATAAAATGTATTTATAACCATTTGTGGGAGTGTATGTGGTCTCTTAGGAAAATAAGATGGATTAGCTAGTGAGTAGGTGAAGAGCTAGGTACCAGGGATACTGAAGGTTTGGGCAGCAGCCACAAGAGAGACTGTGAAAGAAAGTAGGTGGATGTTTGTGATCCACAGGTGAACTTCCAGTCTGAAGCAACTGAGTAGCTGCATTACTGGGCCATTTCTATATTCATGTTTAGGTAAGCGCTGGTGTCCCATGCCAATGTACGTGTTTACTAGTCCAAATTGCAAAACGATTGAAAATGTGCTGGTATAATCTCCCTGTGTCCCCAGTATAGTTAGGGAAGCTAGCAATTAAAAAGGTGAAAACAGCAATGAAGAACATGGATTCCATGATGAACAAGGGACTTCCAACGTACTTCTGTGAGGAGCACATTGACTGTTATTGTATGAATTTCACAGCTACCTGAAGGGGTTGCTCTTTTCAACCCATGCAAAAGACATCCTTTAAAAAATGGCTAAAGTCCTTTATCTAACGCAAATGCCTGAAAGATAGGACTGCAGACATGAGGTAGTAATATTACTTGTGTAGCAGAAAGAAGGGGAAAGATGCTGTGTGCTGGCTATTAGGCAGTTGTCTTAGAGCAGCATCAGATAAGACTGATGAATTGAAGGGGGAAATTGTACAATGGAAAAAGGAAAATGAGGATAAGGAAAATGGCAGGAATACTTGGGAATTAAAGTTTGGACAGTTAGAAATGAAAACTAAATCACTTTAATCAAAACTTTATCCCCAGTTAATTACAAATGCAGAAGGGCACAAGAGAAGGTAGCTGGAAGCCACTATGATTGATCCAGTTAAAATCTATTGTAGCTTGTGTGGTGACGATAAGGTTGGGGATATGTGGAATCAGATATTGATCCGTTCTCCTCAGGGCCAGATGATAACGAGGATGATTATCTCTCCTCCCCTCTCTGCTTCCCGCCCCCCAGTTTTTACACCAGTAATCAAGTCCAAACAATAGGGCACAAACCCCACCTCCCCTTAGAACAGCTACTGGAGGATTTACTGTCTTGGAATTAAGTGGTCTGTAGGGGAGATACCAAACTAACCCGAGGGAAACACTCTTGTCCTTTCTATCACAAATCTGGACAGCCAGAGCTAACCAACTCCACCTTACCCCAAATGAAGCTTGATCATTAGCATTAGGTTCAGTAATATTTTTAGATACTGCGGGGCCAAATATTAGAAATCCCTGGACTTGTGTTTTGTGTTGGCAACATGCTTTACATCCTGCTGAGCCTGACTGGGCAAGCGCATGGCAGTGGACCTCATCAGCCAGCCTGCAGGCTGCCTTCCTGAAAACCCCTATTTCAGCTGAACTGGAAGGACCAGCATCTGTTTCCCAGGTGCTGAACAAACACCTCCCACAGAGCCCATTCCCTGGGAGGTGGTTTCTTATGGCTTCTCTGCCCCATAGTAAAGGGAGCAGAAGGAGCATAAGAAGTTATGAAAAATGTGTTTAGATAAAGGACTCTCACCAAATCAGTTAAATGGGCTGCTGATTCACGTTTTGTAGCAGTTGGTCAGGTTACTCTCATTAACTCATCATGATACTCCTCTGGGGTCATGATCAGGGATCCCATCAAGGGATGGGAGTGACACTGAATGATTTAAGAAAGTAATGCCTAGGGATCTGGAGGATGGCAGGGATGTGAACTTGGGGGAGATATCCAAAGCTATCAGCCCTGACCCTAGACCATGAATACACAGGGAACTAGGGTGGGGGCTTGATCCAGTGGAAGTATTTGCTGCAGCTAGTCCCACTGCTAAGGATCCAAAATCCAAGATGATGGTTACAGTTAATGATTGCTGCTTTACAACATTCCCTATTAATATAGGAGCCCAGATGTTGATGGTAAGGACACTTACAGAGGACACCTTCCACTTAGCAAACTACTAGTTTCTAGTGGAGACATCAAATGGCAAGTCACTACCCCCACCCGCTGGCCAGGGCTAAATTAATTCTGTCTAATGAATGGAGAGTCCACCTGACCTTACCCTTAGGTCCCTGAAATATCTTATGCACTGATTTATTTAAGGGACAGTTGTGGGTGGACTTGTGGTGAAAATTCCCATTCCTATTCCCTCTACCGTTCTCCTGTATGGCCTGTAAAGAAACCTGATGGTAAGTGGCAGCTAATAGTAGATTATAAAGCCCGGAATGCTGACAACAAACTGCTCCAAATCTAACTGATATAGTAAAATCTCTTAATTAACACACCTTTTCGTGGATGGCAACTATAGATGTTAAGGATATGTACCAGATGCATATAGGGAGAGATTTTCTTCCACCTGTCAGGGACTCCACTTCGTGCATGTTTTAAACATTCTGACAATTGTTCATGCTGTTGGGTCTACAGAACTAGAAACATTAAAGTTACCACAAGAGGTCACTGTTGTGCAGTATATACGTATATCTGGCGGGGTGATGAGCACAGTCATTCCACTTTTGAAAAGTCGCTGTTAGCAGCTTACAAAGTGCTAGTAGTGACTGAACCCTTCACGCAGGGAAAGAATTAAACCTATTCTTGAACCTATGCTTGCTGGTAAACCAGTACCTTTAGGTGTACCATGTAAAACCCCTGTGCAAAGTTACGTACTGTATATCTATCATCATGAAACTGTACATGGCTTAACTGAGTATAAAATTACTGAAGTTGTGGAGCGTATAGGAATGCCCATTGAATATGTGGAGCCTCTTTGCTTTTCTGTCCAGAATGCCCCTGAATTCAACACCTGTCAACCAGATGGTGTCTGGTTTACTGACAGGGGCGCTCACAAAATACAGGGTAAATTGCAAGGAGTGGCTACTGCTGTATTTGTAGCCAAAAAGAACCTGTAGTAATTGAGTGAATAGAAGCTTTTGATCAATTAGCAGAGCTCTATGCCATATGCTAATACTGTTAGCTTTTAGAAATGACGCACAGGCCATATACACTGATTGCTATGCTGTATGGGCTAGTGCTACACAATGGCTAGGAAATTGCGCTAATTCTCCATATATCTCAATCTATAGGGAAGCAAATATTGGGAGCAAATATAAGATACTGCCAACTGTCATTCTATTACTATAGGTCATATAGCAGCACACCAGAAAATGATGGTATTTATCTAGTGACATGGTTTGAGGTAAAACAGAACTGATTTTCTTTTCAGTAATTTTGCTTTTCAGTTAAGTCTCTTCTAACTGAACTGTACTGTCTGAAATCAACAGCATATTTTTCAGACAGTGTCTGCTTCCAGAGGGATAAGGTCTGATGTTTATAGTTAACACCAAGGAGTAGTATGCAGAAAGGCTTATACTTACTGCTATAACACCCAAGGCCAGCTAATTTGGTTATGTGCACTGTTGGAGGGTCAGAAGCAGAAAAGCGTAGCACAATGGTGCAAGTCCTGTTGGAAAACCTGCACAGTTAGGGATCTTTCCAGGGGATTGGGAACAGCTGGACTGGGCACAGGAGCATTGGATTATATCAATTTAGAAATCACTAGTAACAAAGTGTCCAGGCTAGGACCATTAAGCAAACAAGCTATAATTGGTCAGACCATGGATACAATAAATGGAATGGATGCAACTACCAATACCTTGACTACTAGCCTAAATGCTTGGAAAAAAACTCTGGAAGATTTTCAAGGAAATGTATGCTGGTGTTTACAAATTTATTTCTAGTATCAGCAGTGCCATTGCTTGTGTTACCATGCAAATCTTTATTATAAATTAATACGAACAAAAAACCAATTGGATCCATAGTGGGAATCCTGCTATGTTAGGGCTATTGGATTGGTGCCAGTGTTGTAAACTCCATTTTATCAAAGCTTAGGGGTAGCAAGCAAAAGTAGTCTGTTGAGTGGATCTATTTATTACCTCACCATAAACAGGGAAAGAAGAACCCATTTACAATACGCCCCACTCCCCATTATTGTAGCTAGAAGAATATGGCTGCCAGTTCAAGGGAGCAAGTTCATAGATAAAAAAGGTAACCTAATCAATACTCGTGGGTGTGAAATGGGGAAACCATGCACAGTACTGCCTTGAACATTTAGTAATACAAGACCTTTGTACAAGTAATATGACCTCAGGTACCTGCTATTTAAGCTAAGTGTATGATAACAGCATGGTTGTACTTATAGAATCATAGCATCATAGAATCATCTAGGTTGGAAGGGACCTTTAAGATCATCAAGTCCAGCCATCAACCTAACACTGCCAAAACCACCACTAAACCATGTCCCTAAGCACCAAGTCTACACATCTTTTAAATACCTCCAGGGATGGTGGCTCAACCACTTCCCAGGGCAGCCCGTTCCAATGCTTGACAACCCTTTCTGTGAAGAAGTTTTTCCTAATATCCAGTCTAAACCTCCCCTGGCGCAACTTGAGGCCAGTTCCTCTTGTCCTATCACTTGTTACTAGAGAGAAGAGGTTGATCCCCAGCTCTCTACAACCTCCTTTCAGGTATTTGTAGAGAGTGATAAGGTCTCCCCTCACCCTCCTCTTCTCCAGCCTAAACAACCCCAATTCCCTCAGCTGCTTCTCATAAGACTTGTGCTCTAGACCCCTCACCAGCTTCATTGCCCTTCTCTGGACACGCTCCAGCACCTCAATGTCTTTCTTGTAGTGAGGGGGCCCAAAACTGAAGACAGTAGTTGAGGTGCAACCTCACCAGTGCCAAGTACAGGGGGATGATCACTTCCCCAGTCCTGCTCACCACACTATTCCTGATACAGGCCAGGATGCTGTTGGCCGCCTTGGCCACCTGGGCACACTGCAGACTCAGATTCAGCTGGCTATAGGCCAACACCCCCATGTCCTTTTCTGCTGGGCAGCTTTCCAGCCACTCTTCCCCAAGCCCGTAGCACTGCATGCGGTTGTTGTGACCCAAGTGCAGTACCCAGCACTTGGCCTTGTTGAACCTCATAACATTGCCTTAGCCCATCGATCCAGCCTGTCCCGATCCCTCTGTAGAGCCTTCCTACCCTCAAGCAGATCAACACTCCTGCCCAACTTGGGGTTGTCTGCAAACTTACTGAGGGTGCACTCAATCCCCTCGTCCAGGTCATTGATAAAGATATTAAACAGAACTGGCCCCAATACTGAGCCCTGGAGAACAGCATTTGTGACCAACAAGGCCACAAGGTGTGGGGAACACCGCTTAAGTGAAAATTGGGTTGTATATGTATTGGTTTTGCTTTGTGATGTTCTGTGTAATAACAGAATGACTTTATAGAAACCAAAAAGCTAATTCGCGTTGATGCTGGTGGAATATTGGCCTACAACTTGGCCAGCACCCTTAGGATCGATATGGGACATGGTACATTCTCAAACTGAAGAACTGGAAATTTTAATCACCAATTATAAAAAAGCAATTGCTTATCAAAAACATATGGCTATCGCTATCAGGTATGATACTGACTGGATTGTCAAGATTGCAACAGGAATTGAACAAACTGCTAGACATCATTGGTATGACATTTTTATGGGGTATGCACCATCTGCAACTGGCATATTGCATCTTGTGTTGAATCTTATGATCATTGTATTGTTGTTCTGTATTTTATTTGTTTTCTATTAGTATGTTTATATATCCAGATTTATTGCTAACATCGCCATGTTGAAAGTATGTTACCTAATAACAAACTGTAATTCTAGTCTTCCATGGAAGTGCTCACAGCCTTCCCCTACCCTCACCCTCAGTGAGGCAAGAACAACAGTTCCTCCAGTCACTGAGCCATGGGATTTACTAGACTTTTGGCCTATACCAGGTGATGGAGTGTGGGTGTTCACTTGACTCCTGCACAGCTTTTGGCCAAACACACAGCTCATGCTAAAGCTTGATGTATGGTGGGAGCAGCACTGTAACACTAAAGCGAGACCAACATGCGCACTGAATGAGAGAGTGCATTTGTGAGTTAGTCCTTTGTGAGTTAATGAATTTGTGAATTAATGAAGGTATGAATTAGGTAATTATCAAGTTAGACTAGTCTGTTGAAAGGGGATTGAACCAGTGTTTGATTTTTACCTAATGAGTAATGAAATAAAGATTGGTACATGGAATAGATTGTCCTTTAAATTTGAGAGACCTAAATGAACTGTGACATGCGTGTCATCCAGAATCTGCTACATCACATTGCTGGCACTCCATTGACTGTTCATTTAGCAGGGGAGAGGTTTTAATTCAATTGGTTTCTGTCCCCTAAGTATCGCTTCCCTATAATAGGGCAGAAGTATTTATAGGGAGCTGACGCATGTAACAGTACTATGAAAATTGTCATCGTATGTTGACAATAAAAGAAAACTTATTTCTAGTTTTGTCAAGCTCTGATGACAAGCTATGGCTTGCTTTCTCCTCTGTATACTCCCATAACATTAAACATAATAATTTATTAGTGCAGGGAGAAAAGATGAGAGGAATAGAAGAGCATTGCATTTCTTAACTTCATTTCCTATTTTTGTGCTGGGTGGCTTACTGAGATATCAGCTTTCACTGAACAAAAAAATTTCCTTCCTCTGAGAGACTGGAGTAATGCCATCATACTGCTTCTTGCTTGACAAGTGTATATTAACTTAAATGGTTTGTTTCATCTGCTCCTTCTGCTGCCTTTGTATTAACACCAAGCGATGATTAAGAAAGGTCTCTCTTCTATTTTCTTCCAGCTTTAGAAGTCACAATCACAGACATACTGTATGGTAATAAAGTATATAATTTCTACATTTTTTTTTCCTACCAAAAGAATGAGAGAGTTAGTCATATGCTAACCAACATACTTCATCTCAACAGAAACACTACAGAAAAGCATAGTCAAACTCTTAATTTCCCATACATGTATCTCTTTTTTTCTCTGGTAGCCTACACCATTAACAATTCATGTTTCTCTTTTTTATAAAATATATTTTTTGTACCGTCAGGTGAATGAAAGCACATCAGTTTTCTGTGCAGCATAATTTTCCTGAGAGAAATTACATAACTTATCAGATTATTTGCAACAAGCATTTTTTTTTCTCAGAATTAAGTCTACAGTGTCATTGGGGTTTATGCCAGGAAGTGATCGTTCCTGAGGCAGTTACTGTGCACCAGTTTTTCTTCATATTGTTCATTGCCAGAGTAAATGGCACAGTCTTACTGAGCACCACTGGGAGTGAACCATGGTTTGGTACTTCTGCAACAGCCCTTATGGCCAGATGACTAAACTAAACCATATGAAAGAGTGACCCTGGAACCTATTAACTGACATTACTTTGGTCCATACTCTATGCTAACTGTAACTAACATTAGCTCTTTATTAATGTGATAATATTTCCCTTCCTACAGCTTGGAAGTTATCATTGGCCATTCCCTCTGTTTTCCTCATGCTATTGCTCTCATGCTGCTGTGGCCATGGCCTGGCACCTGAAAACTCCAATACTCTTGTTATGGTGGGTACCCATGTAAATGGTTGCCACCAGTGTGAGAATCACCCCTTCTTTCCTACTTTTCCTACTCCTTGATTGTAGCTTTTGGGTTGCATTATGGGGAAAATACTACCTGGTGTGAGGAATGGAACAGGTCATCTTTTTTTGATCATGTTGGTGTGCTGCTGTTGGTTCATTCCTTATATCTCACAACCTTCAAGTGCATGGCCAGGTAAAGATCAGCTGGGCTGTGGCTGGTCTTTATTCAAAGAAAAGACTTTAGTAGAAATAAACACATCACCTTCTCAGAAGCAAGGCCTACCACAACCCATTGAAAGAAAGATGAAGGATGGCACAGGGCAGCAGCCTGGTAAGGACAACAAGAAGAAAAAGAACAACAAGCTGTGCCAAGCCATGCAAAAGAAATGGGAAACCCAGAAAGCACCTAAGGTGCTGTGCATCAGGTCCAGCTCAGTGTGAGAGCTGCTGTAGGCCTGTGGTAAAGTAGCTATAGGCTCTAATTTCAGACAGCTGGTCTGATTTGTAAGTCCAGAACTGATTTATAAGCCAGAGATGCAGCTCTTTCTCCTACCACTCAGTCATCAAGTTGTCTCTCAGCTACAGCTATGTCATTCTATCCACACACTTCTTCATAGTTTTTTTTTCTCCAAAGACACATCTGGGAAGGAGGAAGTTCCTGCTGAATGGTGGTGTTGGTGATCAGGGATTAGTCAATGCTGAGCTCTGATGGTCCAGAGTGGGAGGACTGAACTGTTGGGACCCCTCCACAGTGACCCATTCTTTCAAGACAACTTTATTGAATAGTGTGGATGTTGAAATTAAGCTGATGCACAGCAGAGACAGCTTTTGCTGTGTGCTTTTGCTCCCTGGTGGCAGGTGCTTGTAAGAAGGTGATCACCTGCAGCTTGGTGTCTGTGAAGAAATTGCAGGTGGTACCTGGGACACTAATATGCATATCGGTATTCAGACTGTACCTTAATTACACTTTTTGTGATCCAAGATTAAACATTTTCTGCTTCAGTTTTTCCTTTTAAATGAAGGTGCTCAATCACTCCTTTGTTTCAGCTGCTGCAGATTTTAACTGGTACAATATGTAATCATCTGGAAGAGGTCTACTGTTCTTTTGGTTGAGTGAGATTCAGGCAGAAAAGCCTCAGCAATCATAGCAAAATGATGAGGTACAAGGATATCCTTATTTTTGGTTTGCACAAGAGGAAGAACTCAACTTTCTGTTCAGCTTTAAAATTTGTTCCTTATGCTCAATACACAAAGTGTCTGTATATTAACATTTTCCTATTTTTTCTGTCTATGCAAGTTAGTCTAATAAAAAAATACTACCTTCTCTTAGTTCTCAAGAACTTTTCAGATCTTTCACTAACACACAACTTTCAAATTCCCCAGGATTCATGTTTGGGTTGTATCTACAAAATACATACAGTCTTTATTTGCCAGTTCTAAAAGCTTGGGAAAATGGACATAAATACAAAATTTCTTGAGATTATCTCACAAGAAGGTAGAAATTTAGAAATCTATAAGCCTTGCTTGAAGCTGCTGGTGCCCACTTTTGTTTCGGGTGAAACTGAGTCTGCCCACACTGGAAGATCTGAACCACGGGATTCTCTCCAGGAAACACATTTATAAAAGCTTTAATGATAACTGCTGTCAGAGTTCTGAAATATTTATAATGAATCATTCAGTGCTACATATTGGCCTCCTCTTCTGCCACTGACTCATAATTTTCAGTAGGAGTAGGCATGGGCAAAATGAAATCTTATGAGTCCCTTTTGCCTTTCTCTGACGATTGGTCTACTGAACATCAGAATTAATTAAAAGGCTGCTAGCAGGAATTGAATTTGGCAATAAGAAAAGGGCAACTATCATCAGCTTCACTGGTAATTGCAATAATGAGAACATACAGGAAAAGCCCTCAGTGCCAGATACAATATATAGATACATCTCAGGTGTCAAGCTTCAAAATTACAAATGAGAAAACACCTGCTTAGTTGCTTAGAGAGCTTAAAAACATTTGAAATTCACTAGTCGTCTCCGGTATAAGCCTGCAGGTTCTATATACGCTACAGCTGAAGCTCTGCATCTGCTAAAACGTCTCCTAAATTGAGTTGGGATGCTGAAACTAGAAAGAACAGAAGTGAAGTCCCAAGCTATGTCCAATTTTCCCTTAGATAGTGGTGTCAATGTCCATCCTTCTGTCATGAACCTGTGGCATGCGCACTCATTAGGCATGCAGAGGGTTCTCTTTGCCCTTAAAAGTAATTAGATCTTACAGCTGTAGGGAGGAGGTATATTCCATAGGTACATACATATTACAAGAAGATAATGCCAAATTCCTGGGGCCAACAGGACAACAAGCAAGAATAGCCCTGAGTCTGTGGATCTGCAAGACAATTTTATGTTAGACAGTTTTAAGGTCAACAGAGAACAGAGAAGTTTTAGCAGAGATCAGGATCCAAAAGTCCCACTACTGGGCAAATGACGTAGGGCGGTGAGTCCCAGGCCTTCAGCCTTCCTTGTTTCGGAACCATGGAATTGGTGCTATAACTGTGGCTATGGATGGGGTGTTCAGGAGCAGTGCTGGCACTTTCAGCAATCCCTCCTGAAAAAAAAGGGAGGAAAAAAAAGGAAGAAAAAAATGCATTGCTCTTCTGTAGTCTCTCAGGTACCTTATGCTGTTCATGGAGAAAGACACTATGTTCATTCCATTATTAACTTTAAACAGTTCCCTGGTCAACATGCTGGATTTTGGGCTACTTTGTGAAGTGCCTAATTCTCTTTGTGCAATGCCCAGGAGTCACAAGTACATAACTCTGATAGCTTATATTTCTGGAGGTTTTATTACATCTAAATCCAAATTCCTAGAGCCAGTCTCATTTCATTGCCTCTTCATAATCTTCAGAGAATGGAATGCTTCATTTAATATGCATCTGAGTATACATCATCTCTGTATTATCTTCAAAATGTGTACTCTCGGGCAAACAAGAAGTTTTACCAAAAAAATCGCAGGGAAAAAACACACTGTAAAATGTCCAGCTGCTTCTAAAATAGCATCCTGTAAGAGCTGGTATAAAAACTGGAGAACAAAATTATGCCAGTAAATTCTCTGTGGTGACTCACAATTGGGAAGGTTTTAGAAATTCTTCAGATCTTGTTTTTCTTTCATCGCGTTCAAGTACAATCCTTTAAATAACATGGTTGCACTAACTCCAGAAAATGAAAATGTGTACTTTACCTTTTCCATGCAGTCCTGTAGCCTTGATTAAGAATAGTCTCTGATGTATCAGCATGGTTTAGATTCATGGACAGGAGCTAAGGAAATGGCTGTGTTGAGATGTTGCGTAAACGTAAATTTTGTTGCTCTTATTTAGACAGTGCTGTTCCTGCCTTGACTTGAAGGAATAAGGATGATATATATCATAAAGTCTGAAAGATTGGACCTTAGAGTTATGAAACTTTCATTCATTTGTAGCACTGTACAAGTGTTTTACAACAAACTAGAATTCTAAAAAAGGACCACCTCCTGTGCAAAGTACTGATCCAACTACATAGGCTCCGCCTATGGCTCTGGTCCACCTGGGTCAGCCTCATCTGTCCAACACAAACACATGTTGGAACAGGTTGCCCAAAGGTGGAGTTTCCATTTTTGGAAGTATTCAAAACATAACTGGACAAGGTCTTGAGCAATCTCATCTAAGTTGACCCAGCTTGAGGAGGCTGACAGTGGAGGAATGCATGACCTCCAGAGGTCCCTTCCAACGTATATTATTTTATAAACTCAATCAGTGTAACCACCTGGTAGAATACAAGAGCAATAAGCAAGAGACTTTGTACCAGTGTGAGCAAAGTGGTGGTCCTGGGCTCTTTCTAGATCCTTTTAAGCACTAGATTAACATTACATTTCTGGGTGGGAACTAGTTTCTATCAAGGCAGCTGGGTGGGCAGGAGCAAGATCTGAGGTCTGTCTGCTCCTGCCGATGTTGATGCATTTTATCAGTATAGGTTTGAGCATCACATTAGAATGGCTTTTTCCACTGATATAAACAGTGAAGCCAGACATTTGGAGCGCATCTCTGAAATTCGTCTTGTCCCCAGCCCTGCTGTGAGCAGAAGAATTTCAAAGTTAAGTTTCATGTAACTTCATCATGTTTTGCATGAGGGAGATCCTCAAGTTACAAGGCAGAAAATCAGGAGTGGTATTCATCTCTTATCTTTTGATCTTTCAAGGAAATTTAGAATGACATTACACATTTTGCTACTTACCCTGAAATGAAAAAATAAATATTGAGTAACAGACTAGAAATCACTTGCTGTGACTACAGAGATAATAGATCATATCTAAGTTATTACTGGCATTTGATAGTCTCATTTTTAGTTTGATTAATGAAGTGTGCTTATATCAGAAATTATCAATTCTTATGGCAACATGGGCCAACAAAGAAGCTGAAATAATTCCATGAGTCTAAATATTAGCAACATTAATGAATATTTAATATTAACTGCCAAGAACCACAGAAAAAAAGTAAAGCTAAACATGAAATGCTGAAAGAATGAAGAAACTGCTGGGATTATGAGCTATAAATCTAAGATTAGTATATTATTTGAATAATCTTGCATCTGAATTAATTTCAAAAGTATTGTTTCTGCTTCTTCTGCGTTTGGGAACAAATCAGACTTCAATTCTGGGCAAGTTAAAACCTCTGTGAGTCCTAATGTTTCTATCTAACTTCAATTCTGGGCAAGTTAAAACCTCTATGAGTCCTAATGTTTCTATTTAACAGCTGCTGAATAATTTAAAGCATAAAGTCTTCTCTGTTTACATCTAAATATAGTAGTAATTTAACAGCAAGTATAACTCTTTTCATTCAAAGTATCAATTATGCCCTTTCTGCAAAGGAACCTTATCTGCCTGTGTACTTGAACAGCAGAAAAACATCTCTAGAGCATCTCTTTGGAAGTAGTGTCAGGGAAAGGGTCTTTCAGGTGGACTTTGGGGAGCCAAGAGACTAACTAGTATTCACAGTCCTTTTTTGGGTTTCCATTAGCAAAAGAAACTGACGATAGAATCACTTCTTTCATGTACTCTTCTTTATCAGTAAAGACAGTTCAAAACATAAACTTTTCCTGAATATATTTGGAACTAACTACTAAGAGTTTCCTTGTTTATTATACAAAATCTTCTTGATCGAAGCTGTTGAAAGGACTCTTCCCCCACAATTTTAGCAGTTTGTTGGCTATTGACTCAGCTTTGTCTTTGGTGTACATCTGATAACACGTGCTTATGGCTGTTTGCTACTGTAGGAGGCACTGGGACATTTCTGAGGAAACTAGCTGAGAATATTCTCCCTACTGACCATGCTGAGGGAAAGGATGGTTAGATTGCTCTGCAAGTTGCTGGGTCAGTGCAGGACACACAAAACCGTAATTGAGTAGGTTTCCAAGTAGCTGAAGAATGGGAATAATAACTTGAAGTGCTACAGTAGGGTAGTGCTACAAGGGAACTTACTTCTGTTATTCATTTTTTGCATCGTTTGCTAGTATGACTCCTGTTTTTATTTTTATGTTCTTCATGAACACCCTTTTCCCCCATAACAGTTAAAGCTGGGGAATTTGTTATAGAAAAATTCTATGAAATTTCCTGAAAGCAAATTTTTATTGGCCTAGAATAATATTGCTACAGTACATGTTTCTTTTCTGTGATTCAGAAGCTCATGTGAGTCATCCATGATTTCAAAGGCAGTCCCAAGAGCTCAGTGAAGGAAATATTTTGGCACCATTTAGCTCTGCTCTGTCCTTTGAGTCCTAGATGAGACAAAAACAGTAAAAAGGAACACAGCAAATGAGTGCCCTTGGAATGAATAAAATGGCATGCATTTATGTCTTTTCTTTAATATCTTGAATTTTAATGATACTACTGAGAATGAGATTCCCTTTACATTTTTAATTATAAAGAAGAGCAGATGGTGAAGGCTTAGCTTAAAGTGTTAATTAAAATAGCTTACACAGCCAAGCCTCTGCTTGAATAAAGTACATCAGGAAGATATAAGACATGAGTGAGTGCCCTATTCTACTGAATTATTCTTAAATAAAGCTGTCTTGGAGCAAATTCATCAGAGATAGTTAATATCGTGTCAGTGAAATCTCTTCCTCTTGAGTTCATGAAGCAAGCACTAGACTACATATTCTAAATGTGTGTTTCTGGAAGTGAAAACAAGTCTAGATTCACTAGGAGGATTTGTATACCTGACTGCCTTAGTGGGCATTCAAATAAAACAAATGGATCTCCAAAAAGCAAGGCTTCCTCGCTTGCTCTAGACGTTTGTTGGCAGGCACGTGCGCGAACACTTCTGTGCGGGCTGTGCGGAACTGAAGGAATGCCAATACTCCTTTGGGATTCATCTTGTTAATTCATACAGGTGACTCAACATGAGAGAATTGGTTCAGAGATAGTGCCTAAGCCTCCCACCTTCGTAAAAAACAGTCTGAGGGTGGTAACTGTCAGTCTGCTCTACTCAGCTGTTGGAAGAACTCTGGTTACAGAAGACCCAGTTTTAGATGCTTTTTTTGCTGGATTTGGGATAGAGCTCCTTAAGCCCTTGGCAGCACATCATAGCCACCTAGATATTTTGTAATCAAATACGAAGTTGTTCACTGGAGCAAGGACTCGAAGCCAGTTGCCCGTATATCCTTTGAACTGATCACTGGACTAGTCATACATACAAACTTTTTTCTCATTTCATTCTCTGAGCCAGTACTGGGGCTGTTGAGCTGTAAAAAAATGAGAAGCAATCAAAGAGAAGAATAACAGATATCTATTTTTAGTATTTGGTTTAATTTATTTAAGCTGATAGTATTCGTTTTACTATAAGACCTCAGCACTTTCTAACACACAAAATTAAACAATAGCAATAACATGGTTTATGGCCTTTCTTTGCACCCAGACACAGTCATTTGATGTTTGTTTTAAACATAAGTTCAGTCCAGGCAAGCCCCACTTCTCATGTTCTGTGCTTCCACAGTTTTTTAACTTACCAAAATGCATTGATTTGAATTTAAGCAGCAAGTATCTGATACTTCGGAAAACTAAGCCACATCTTATTCACCTTCTCGTATGCCTAAGACAACTGTATTAAATATTAAGTATAGTTGAAAATTAAAAATTCAGCATAAGCTGAATCAGTCAAACTGTGTAAGAAATTGTCTTAAAAAATACTGTGACACTTCTTTTTAACGTGAAAGTTGTGGAAGTTTTCACTGAATAGACAGGTACGTAAAAGATAGATAGAAACCTTTTATTTTTCACTTCCTATAGAGAGCTTCATCTTTTCATTGGAGCTTTTTGGCAAAAGTACTTCCAAACAGCTTTACTAACTCCTGATAGAGCAAAGTGATCAGAAAATCCTAATCTATCTGTATTTCTGCTTTTGGAGAATGTGACAGATGGGTGCAAATGTTACTGATACAACATTGTATGGCCGTCTTTGGAAGACTTTGGGAACAAAACAATGGGTTGAGAATGATACAAGAAAATATATCTCCTCTCCCGTAAACTCCTACTGTGTTCTACTCAGTCATCTTTATCGGGCTCCTTTTAAAATAATGTCCCCTCTACATCATGAGGTCTTCCTGTTTCCCTTCTCCCTTCCTCCATTGCCATTCTGAACTGCTATACTGGTGACGTCAGAAGTGATGAAGATTGTAACTGGGCTGTCCTCTTCAGTTCATTTTTGTGCTGTGAACAGTTTTGAGCTCAGGGTTAAGAGTATAAGAAAAATGTATAGTAACTTTGATGTGTGCCATCTTCAGAGCATTAGCTTAAGGGAAGAATTTTTCCCCAACCAGGTACTGTAAACATACGTGTAGAGCTCTGCTTTTTAAACAGCCTTTATTAAAACAAAAAAGGTGGGGAAGAACAATATCTCTGTCAATCCTTTATGTCACTTATATTTGGTAAGTCTTGGCAGTAACACAGAAAATGTTGAAGATCATCTGGTGAGAAAACAAGGTGCCGAATGATCTCAGACCCTTTTCTTTTCTGAAAGGTTACTGAATTATGTGTGTGTTAATAGCTCATGGTTTGTCTTTCCAGTTAGAAAAGTTGTTCTTATGCCTTGACTTGCTTAAAAATGCAATTGGGTACAGTCTAGAAACATAACCAGTTAACTACCTTCATAAAAGTAGGTGTTTGGTGATCAATATGTGGAATATGTTTCTTTGAATGTTTCTTCCCTATTTGTTTCTTATTGTCTGCATGTAAGATTTCTGTTATTCTTACTGAATATCCAGTAGCAATTCGTGTGTCAAAGAGATGACTCCTTTCTGGGCAGGGTTCTCCTATCATTTGCCCTTTTGACTTAATGTCATCGAATGCTCATTCGTCTTGAAGTACTGAAAAATTCTGAACGATTGGAAATTGAACTATGCTAAATGCTTCCAATTGCTCCCTGAGCACAACGAGACCTAGGAGTTAATAAATTCCAGGCTGGAAGCTTCAGTGTTGGGGCATTATGGTATACTCTGAATGTATCTTGGCCTAACAGAAACTGGAAGGTGACGTGGAGGAGGTGGCTGTGGTTCATGGTGGAGGACAAGTGAGAGAAGCACAGGAGAGGAAGCATTCTTTCTGACTAAGCACTTCAAAGCAATTTTGTTGTTTGAAAGCAACCTACCTGCATTTTCTTGTGAAAGAATACTATTCAGAGCATATGCAAGATGCAGAGCTGCGTTTTCCCTTCAAGCTGTTTTCTTTTTTCCCCATGTACTTTGATCAAGTGCTCCGATGTTACTGTTCTTACAGTGTTCACCCTCCTGTAACAAGCTACAGTTATGAGTAACTTATGCTGGGTTTTGTCTGAGCTCTAGGAATGCCTTTTAGATGCTACAATTATTGTCAGAAAGTAGTCTAGATTTCAGATTTTGGTAGGTTTTTATAATGAATGAGTACAAATTGGGAGCCCCTTCTATTTTAAAAACTCTCTCTGAAAGACTCAGAATGTTAACAATATCTGTTTTCAATAAAAACAAGTATCCACCAGGAACAGAATATTCTGCTTTCTACATTTTAGAAATTGGGAAGGAGGCTATTTTTCCTCTGCCATTTCCTACTACATCCTTTCATTCCCAAAAGGCAGTCCCTACTGTCTCTTTCAGATTGTAAGCAGGAATTTGACTACTATGATTTTAGTAATGTCTAAGTTGTAAACAAAACTCTGCTACCTGGTGTTCTGCACATTCAAGCCTGCTTGGAGCAAATTAAGTATTGCAAGGAAAAAGTCTGAGATATTGCCAGATAACTTGATATGAAGAGTTTTTGTACTGTACACTGTGTGAATTTTTTTTCTCCTTTTTCTACAGAATTAAACAAGCTAACAAAAAGCCACTTCAGAGCAGTATTATTTCAGACCAGTATTACGCAGAAAAATTGATGTGTGTGCACCCAAAAACAAAAAGGGAAGCAAGCACAAGTGTATTTCTCCCACAAAACACCAGCTGTTAAGGAGATTCTTCCTAAATATCACCTGATGCTTCTATTTCACTTTATAATGGGAAGAATAACAATATTTAAAAATACTTTATAAATTACAGGTTTATTGCAGAGTTTATTTGACCATTACTCCATGCCATTAGTTAGCATCTAGTGAAAACATGGTTCATGGAGGCTTAACACGTAAAGGATGTTCTTTGTCGTTCTTCATTTAGTGAGAAACAAAAGCTGTACAATGCTCCAACTTCTGTCTGATCTCTGCAATGTCATCTGCAAGTCTGAGATGACATAAAGAAACAAAAGCCCCTTCCATAGCCCCTGTCTCCTCAGTTTGTCAAAAGCAGACATCAGAATCAAGTCATCTGGTTATGATGAAGCGACTGTGAATGAATTAAAGTAAAAATGAAGACCTAATTGTTAAAGTTTGGCTCCAATCCACATTGCATACAAAGGCATCTTGGAAGAGTAAGGGAGGCATGAGACCATCTACTGGATGGACCGTTTGTCCAAGGCCAAGTGGAAGATGGCATGTCTATGGAGCACATTTGTGCATGGATGTGAGCACAGGGGGCCTGTACCAGCAGCTGGAGTGGGGCTGCAGCTTCCAGGGCTCGTACGTCCAGGTGCCAGCAAATGGGGAGACTGGGATGCCAGCACAGCTACTGGGCAGACTGGGTGCCTGAGCCCAGCTCGCTGGAGGGAACCACCTTGTACGTGTTTCTTCATGTATATCCCGCTGATGGACCTTCATCCTAGTCAGCCAGAGAGGAGAGCAGGGTGAGGCTGTTGGTGCCATTTGTGTTTGCATGTGTGCTGAGTTCGTCTGTCCTTGCTGATCTCTGTGGCCAGGCATGTATGTATGTACAAAAGTACGCTCTCTGTGTGTGTACGTGTGTGTGTGCTTACTGGGAATACAAGCTCATCCTTGCTAGGGGTTGGACCTGGGGCATGGCACTGCAGGAGCCTCACCTCCCTTGGGCTGCTGCGTTCAGCCACTCCAAATTCTGAATTCCCAATGGAGTCGGGAAAAGTTTGTTAAAATTGTATGATAGAATACCAAAGGGATATTACCACACATCACATCCCACAAAATAGATAATATAGAGTAAGCTGATCGGAGAATCAGGGGTTGACTTGTTTAGATAGGTAACTGCATAGAGTGGCTATTACATCAAGAGGAAGAGAGGAGGGGGAAAAAAAAAGAAAAATATAATTTTGACACTGTCCCACACGATATCCTGGTCTCTAAATTGGAGAGACATGGATTTGACAAATGGACCATTCGATGGATAAAGAACTGGCTGGACGGTCGCACTCAAAGNGGGGTTGGAACTCGATGATCTTCAAGGTCCTTTCCAACCTAAACCATTCTATGATTCTATGATTCTATAATGCTGCCAAAATAATAAATTAGCCTGAACAGGTCAGAAGTCATTTTTGACCAAATCTTCAACATAAGCCCCAACTAAATTCAATTTAGTTTAGTTTCTATGTAGCTTCAAGGAGGTACCTTCTATGATGATGAGTGGGTGCTCTTTTTTCCAGTAGAAGACATGCTATAGGCAAGTATAATATTCTTTTCTCATTTGTATTAAAATCATGCCACCTCTTAATGATCTCTGTGTTATTATTAGCATGGATTGTTACTTCATGGTCTTTGATTGGCCAGTATGCAAACTGATGCCTACATCAATGCTTTGCAATAAAATTAGGCTGTGCTGTGCAGAATTTCATTACATTTTCTGATTAACTTTCATTACAGTAATTCTGCAACACCAACATAAGGTGTTGCACAGTTTGATAGGTCTCCTTTCCTTTCAATGATAATTGTACCAGAGAACGTTTTGAGGACTTACACGATCACGCTTCTCAAGGGATTTTAATGATTGATTGTTTTGCTTCCTCTGATCTCAGAAAATGCTTGCCAAAAGTAGCAATTGTGCATATAACTAAGACTTCTTTCTTCTCACCTGCAGCACTAATTTAAGTTTAATACCATTCCAGAAAATTTATGCTTTTGAAACTCATATCTTCAACATATAGAGTAATTAGAAAACTTGTATATTCCATATGTTAATTACTTTCAATAAGCCACAAAATGCTTGCTCACTGAGATACTTTAACACCTGCCAGTAGCTTGAACGTGAACACAAGTAGTCTTTATTCGTCAGCATTTTGGGTTCTAAATTTCTCCACTGTGTTCCTGTCAATGCATTTCAGTGCAACATTTCAAGAGAATATATTGACTGTAGTATGTACATTCAAACACATTGACTTCTGATTCTTTTGCGGTGGAGACTTTCTCGTTCCTCCCACTGATCTTAATATGTCTGATATCTCTATTCTCCAGGGCATGGTTAGAACCTCTTAATCTGTAATATTTGAAGGGGAAAGTCCTTCACCAAAGCAGTAGTCTATAGAGCTTATAGTCAGCAAATTGAGATCAGATTCAGATATCCACGTAGCTTCTGGTAGAATCATGAATCTGAAGTTTATATTCAAAATATTATGGATATTGAGACTTCTTTCCCCAATATACATTCCTTTTTTTGTCTGAGATCAGCATACCTATGGAGAAGGGGTTGACATGACCATCCTTACTGAAAACGTTCTCTCAAACAGATCAGGAATCTGTCTGGAACGTCTCTGGTTCAAAGCATTTTTTTCAATCTGTGATTATTTTCATTAGATAACTGTTCACAGAATTTTAATCAGCTAGGTATGAACTTTAGATTTTCAGTCTGTGTCCACATGATTCTGGTGTCTGTGTTGTTTTCCATTGTCCCTCATTAGTATTTATACCCTGGATTGACTCTATAGCATAATGGTTGGGGACAGAGCTGAAAAAGGGGAAACGTAGTTTCTGTTTGATTAGTAAACCTGAGGCCAAAAAAGGGTTCTACCCAGAATGTGCGTGACATGAGTATTGATGGATTCAAGACATACTGGGTTTTAAGAAGGGAGAGCATACTCAAACACATTTTGCTTTCTTAATCCGCAGCGTGTGTCTGATGAGAAGGCTTCTGAGGTCTTTATCCATTAGGATGTGTCAGCTTCTTCAGGAGTCCTTGCTAGTCCTTTTGAGGGAGTGTGGAAGGATGTATGGGAAAGTTTGCAGGAGTGTGATGGGGTTGATAATTTGTATTCCAAACAAAGGAATTGGGCTTATCCATCTGCCAATGACTACTTTTTAAATCAGTTCAGTAATCTGTACCATTCCTCCTGAAGTATGCATGCAAATGCTACGGCCATGGCCTGAGCTGAAAGTAACTGAACTGAACATGATAAACTGCTGAACAGGATGTAAGAAATTTATGGATGTAACAAGCATCAGGGTGAAAAGCGGACAAAAGTTACAGATAGCACTGTGAGGGACGGCTGGCTTTCACAGGTAGGTAAGGGGGAGTTAGGTGAAAGGTTTAGGGATTGCAGGGGGTGTCTGTGTGTATATTGAGAACATGCACCCAATCTCGCTGCGAGCTCCACCTATAAAGAGGGAACCACCCCAGCCCGGCACTACCACCAGGGGCTGGAGGAATACCCAGGGTCTCTGCCCTCACAAGTCAGCAGAAAGGATTGCCCTGCATCACCTATATCCAAAATACGTTTTTTCCCTTTCTGGTTCCTATAGCAAACACATGCAGATGCAGCAGGCATGCAGCTAAAGAACATGGGCTGTGGGCACACAGAGTTATAATTTTAGGTGTGAAAGATGTAGGCAATAACCTGTTCTGCAGTTGACTTCACGTCCAGTGGGGACTGCGCAGATGCAAAATTATTAACAGGGGCAAACCCCAAAGTATAAGATGGTCTGATCCAAAGGAGATACTGCTAAATGATGTGATGGTTTTTGAAAAGCATTTGCCAGTTATTACTCAGGGGGTTCCAGGCAGTGAGAAAAGGTCTGGGATGTTTTCAAAATGCACGGCACTCCGGTGTATTCAGATGCGTTTTGCTGTGCTACAGGTTGACAGTTACCATGGTGTTTTGGATGTGAATAACTTGCCAGAGAGAGAAATTTCTGGCTAGACATCAGGTGGTCATAGCCCTCTTGCTGGTTTCTGTTTTGTTTATTTGAGTGCAATATGTGCAGACAACTTTGGGTAAGTGGTATTTGAATTGGCCTAATTGTAGTATATTTGTTCAAAAAAGCACTTAAACACACACGCAGCTGTGGATCAGTAAGTACTGCGCAGAGTGCCAATTTAAACCTCGGTGTGCTACTGCCACTCTTGCATGGGCAGGAATCACAAAGGCAAAAGAAAGCAATGTAATGAGTGCTATTTTCTGCTCTTTGGCATGAATAATCGTTTGTGTGTCAGTCTCCAAATTACAGACCTGGAAGACACAAGAAAATAACTTTTGCAATGATTCTGAATGCACGTTTGAGACAGGAAGACATGTAGCCAAATACAACTCTGGGATGAGCCTGGAGCTGGAGAAATCTTGAGAACTTAAGAGCAAGGAAAAGCCTCTGTTAGGAGACCTATGGGCACAAAATGTGGGGATGCAGGAAACATTTTCAAAGGTCACAAAAGCTATTCTATAACAAGTAGCTGCTGAAGGAAACGGTAAATCTGATTGCTTAGGGTCTGATGTGCATAGAAGTGAAGCTTCTGGATTAACAGTTTCTTTGCATTTTTGTTTAGTGTAAGATTTAAGAAACTCCAGCAGGCTATGGGGTTTAAATGCTCTAAAGAGTATTTCCTCTACCCCCCGCCCTTTCTTTTTTTTTTTATAATGTCCTTAAAAATATGCATTTTATTGACCTTTACAGAAGACTTTGATGGAAGGAAGTCCAGGGCCAAGCTGAAGTTTTATTCAAAAATCATCAGAACACGACTAAGATTTTTACCCTTCAGAAGAAATGTTTATGCTCATTGGTGGTGAGATGCTAAAATTTTAAGGTCAACCTGAACTATCTATGGGAAAGAGATGTCAGAGCAGTCCGCTGTCACAAAGAGGGAATAGCACTGAGAAAGCAAAATGGTGTACAGGTCTTTCCCAGTTTGTAACCCTGCCAGCTGCATGGCTACACACAGGTTTGTGTTATTAAGGCACAAGATGCGGTGTTTCTTCCTCCAGGCAGATATTATTAATCAAAAAGATACCCAGTCCCATTGATGCAGCAGTGGACAGATGCCTTGCAAAAGTAACCTTTAGGTTCGTCATAGATTGTGGGAGGGGAATTAAAGGAGGGCTCTTACTCTTTTGAAGTTACACAGGTATCAACAGGACACCTTTGCATATATCGACTGTTTTTCCAAGATTTTTGCTCCAGTTATTGTGAAACATAGTGGAGTGCCTAATAAGAAAAAAAAAGATACTATTTTCTTTATTACCAGATATAGGACAAGATTGAGTATCTTAGTTAGATAGAAGTTCACTGCAGGACCAGTTGGGGATAGGACAGGAAGGCTGTGCTGGCGCTGGGCCAGGAACTTTGCTAAATGTGTCTCAGCTCTCACAGCTGTGTCCCTCTGTGCTGCTCCAGCGGGGAAAGCCGGCAGGAGGGGACGTACAGCCACACTGACTGGAGAGGCTTAGTGCCTTGGGAAACAGATCATGCCGGGTATAAAGGGGGAGAAGCGTGAGCACAGTCAGCACCACTTGTTGTTTTGGAGAGAAAGCTATCCTTCCTTTCTCTAGATAACTCGGTAAAATTACATCTCAGGCAGGAAAAAGAGGGCTTGGGATTTCCTATGTGGTACAGTGCTTGAGGTGAGAGAGGAAAAGAGAAGCTCCACCAAAAATGAGGTGTGCCTTTACATGGCACAGGATAAGTACAGGGACATTCCTCTATTTATCCTTGTTACAACATATAGTACTGGATGAACTTTCCCTGGTGAACAAATTGCAAAAATGTTGTTAAATCTGTGGGGTAAACTTAGTCAAAGAACCAATCTTTACCACCTCAGTGCTGTGAGACATCCTGATTTTTTTTTACTGTCTCTTCTCCCCACAGGACAACTGGTTTCATCCTCCGATTTAATCAGTGGTGAAATGGCATGCATCTTGGAAGTATGCCAAAGGCTGTTATGCATTTGTCAGAAATACGTGTGTTTTAGGAGGCTATTTTCCACTGCTTACATTTGTTTGGCGTTATACAAACCTGTGTCAGCTTCTGTAGTATTTTTGAATCAGAGGGTTAGTGGAACCTTCCTCAGATCCATATTTTAAGAGACACCCCTATGCTAGCACCTGGCGTCACCAACACATCATGTTTGTGTTCACCTGACAAAAAATTTACAACTTGTTGGAGGGGCAGGAGGCCTGGATGAGAGTCAAAGGGATGATTCTGAATGCTACAAACTGAAGGACTAAAGCAATCTCTTTTGACTGTATAAAAAGAGCTGGTTCTCCCCAGCTGTACTGTGGCTGGGAAAAATTATCTTAGAAAAAGAGGGGCACCAAGTGTCTCAACCATGCAGAGAAAAAATGGGGGGAAATGAGGAAAATAGCCTTTAAATACCTAACCAGAAAGGTTGATTACCACAGAAAAGGATTTCTCCCCAGCAGCTGTTTTAGAAAACAGATATACATTAGAAACACCTGTTCTCTATTTTACTTTTGGAACTTAAAAAGCAGTGTGACAGTGAACTTCAAAAAAAAAAAAAGGCAAATAAGAAGAGTTTGATGTGGGTGTAGTCTGTTGTGCTGCCATGCTAAAAAATACTGTGTGGTATTGTAGTTGCTTGCAACTTCTGTACAAAGGATTGCTTGGCTGCTTCTTGTTGATTTTTTTCTGTGGAAGGGTATCCTTTTGCTAATTTCCAGACATCAGAAAATACAGTTATTTTTAGATGATTTGATAAACTCTGCTAGCGAGTGGGAAGAAGATGAAAAGCCATGAATAAGTATGGAAAGTATGGAATCTGAGGATCACAGGAATCTTGATGTCATGCAGACAGCCCAAGATTTCTTCCATTGAGAAAAAACACCATCAGTGAGAACACCAAGTATGTGTTAACCAACACCCTCCACACCCACTGTGCAGAAGCTGTCAGCTACAGCTTTGGCAAAGCAGACATACTCAGGCCAGCTGAAATTCTTTCAAGAACTTTTTAAGGCCAGCATCAAAATGTCTTGTGGATTTCCGGAGGTGGATTTAATTTCCTTTTTTTTTTTTTCTTTTTCGCCTGCAGGTACAGTGGGGTTCTATCCCATTTGTCATGTAGGAATTAATGCATTGAATTTCAAGATGAGTTTGTATAGAAGAGGAAGATAATTTTGGTTTTATTTACATTTCTGTATATTGACTCAACTCCATCACACTCTCACACCAACATGCAAGCACAAAAACGTGTGTTTAAGGTGTCTGGCCATGATCACTTCTATGCAACAAGGAACACGACATGTGACTTAAGTCCTCACTGCATCTTTTGGCTTCATTTTAACTGATGACAATGAAGGATTTGTAGGTAGATCTTTCACATCTTTCGGGAAATCAATATTTATTTGACTTGTAGGCATTATCTTTCACCTCCTAATATTGCCTGCTTCATCTTCTGTAAATCTTAGAGAAGGTGGCTGCCTATTTTCTATTCTTTCCTCTTTTTGGGTGTCTTGTGGCTGCAGTCTGTCTTCCTGTTGGAATATCAGAATGACAAAAGAAACTACCCATGTGCTGTAACTGTGCTGCCATCCTTGTGCCGTCAGAGTGCAGGTCTTCTGCTGTAGTCCGCCCTGTGCTGTAGTCTTGGTGCGTTATTTCTCTGAAAGCTGGGTCTTTGTGCTAAATTTGATTAGCCTCTGTGAGTTAGCCTAACAGAAATATTTATTTTTGTAAATATATTTTCTGAGGCCCTTGATAAAGCTTTGTTATTTCAGCATTGTATAGTCATCCCAAATTCTAACAATCTTGTCTCAGTTTCTGCCTGGGTGGATGAAGGAGGCCAGAACAACTTTCTAGGGTAGATTACATACAATTTACTTTAGCCTGATCATTTGCAACCTCTGTATATGGTCTCTTAAGACCAACTGTGTGTGAAGGTAGAACAGGGCTGGAGAGTGTACAGAGCCTGGTGGGTTTCCATGGATGAGGATTCTGGGACAGAAACATGCAGCCCCATCTCTTCGTCTTCTTCAAGGGCCAGTCTTAGATCATGACTCATCTGTGCAGTCCAGACCAGTATGACATTAAAGGTATGACCTAAAAGTATGACCTAACTCAACTTTCTGTCTTGTGGCCTCACAAGACTTTAAAACAATGTTGGATCACATTTTGACTCTTCACTTTTTCTATAAACTTTCTTTAGGGGGACCATCTTTCTCATATAAAAGATGTCATGGGGGAGTTGTTTCCCAATATTCTCCTGTGATCCCCATTTCAATCCCTCAGTCCATCAGTTTCTAAGTTTGTAGAGCGCTGTTATGCTCAGGCATCACTGAGCTAAGATGTATTTAACTTCAAACTTTTCTGTTACCCCTTTAGATTTTTCATGCTTTCTCTTGCTTATCCTTGAATTATCTCTAATTTTTCTCCTTCTGTGTCATAATGATGAACTGTTTCATATTGGAAACTTGAATCTATTTCACTCTGCTATTAGTGCATTGCTGTCCTAATGAGAGGAGATAGAAGATTGTTTTGTCTTTTGAAAAGAGCTTTGTTCCCCTTTCAGCCCTGCATTTATGTGCTTCCATTTTAAATAGATAGGGTTTTTTAATGCTTTGTGGTTGCTAATATATGCAACCTGCATTTATCAGTGTAGTATTCAGCCAGTTATTACCCACTTTACCTAGTTCTTTAGATTTCAGATCCTGAAATATCAGTAATTTCTGCAGTTCCTCATGAGACTTCTTTCTCTGCTTCTTCTCTCCTGTTGTATAAGGCTTCTGACATACAATGGAACAAGAAGAACTCCCTGACATTTGTTTGTCTTCAAAGTTAACAACACATGCTTTCTCAAGGATGTGAGTGCAATCTTTGTTCCCATACTGGTTTAAAGTAGGTAGAAGAATTAAGAAGTGACCTGGAAGGGCAAAGAATGACACAACAAGCCAGTGCGAGCCCCTGTCCTACCTGGGCTGCTACTCCACGTGAGTAACCTGTTGGGAAGTCTGGTGCTAAACAGTAAGGAGAAAGAAGTGATGACAAATGGATTGTGGATAGAGGAATTGGTAAATTAAAAATGAGGCAACAGATTAAAAGAAGATGATAGATGGGCATATAACACAGATATAAAAAATGACATTATTAACTTTAATATTAATCAGTATTATTTGCCCTGCCTCTTTGCCTGTGTTTCTCTTGAGGACATGAGGAAGGTGATAGTGTGAATTACTTAAAGATTTGAGCTCTTCATCTGAAAAATCTCACATTACAGCATAAAGAGGTAAACGTTTTATGGTAATAGGATCAATAAAGACTATTTGCAGTCATAAGGGAGGAAACGCTATGGCTTAAATGACTTCTAAGATCAGGAACAAATAATGAATTTGTACCAGTTTTTAAGTCATATCACTATATTCCATGTGAATGGCCACATAAAATTTTAATAGCTGAAGATTAAAAAGAGCAAAAGTTTTCCTTTGCATTGTCTGATATAATGATTTTAAGTTATCATTTAATTGTGGATTCAAAATTCTGCAATCAGTCTCGGTCAGCAAGGACTCAGTGCTTATATGTAACAGTGATTCATCAGATTACATAGCAGCTGTAGGCGTTGTCCACATTCTGTCATTCCAAATCAAATGGTGAACACCCAGCTCAATGTTCTACAAACTCCTACAGCCATGCCTCTAATGAAAGCACTGTTTCTACTGTTGTCTTTTCCTTCAGTGGTTTGGTTCTTTTTTCTTAGTTTATTTTGAGCTTCTTCAGGATGTACAACTTAAGATATACCAGTATCAATTTGATGCAACATTAATACGTGAAGGTTGGGGATACCCTGATGATCCCATTCCCATGAATAATGGAATTGTTTTATCTCATGACTATGAGGTATCTGTGCTCAAATTACGCTGAAGCGAACACGCCCTGAATTTTGTTTGTTTCTGTTTTCTGCACTAAACACTTTATCTTCTTTCTGCAAGGCCTTTTTCCCCATTCTAACCTTCTTTATAAGTGGTGCCAAAAAGTAAACTACAATACTGCACCTCCTGCTTTGTACAGTCTTCTACCGGGCATGGATAACTTTTCCACTGCACAATCTACTTGGGAAAATCTGCATGAGGCTGAGAAGTATAAGAAACCAACAACAGACCTCAAAGATATACAGGAAAGAAATCTCTTGGATTAGAGAGTTTAAAACAGTCGAGATGATATTAAAGACCCCTGTGGTTATGTCAACCATCAGACTTTACTATAAATGGGTAGGATTGGCTCACACTTGTGATTCTTGTTAGGTTCAATTTCTGATCTAACATTAAAATTATTCCAGAAAGTCAAAGACTTACTTAAGTAAATACCAAGAAGCAGAGTTAACATCTTTTGACAATGCCTGCAATTGAAGAATAGTATAGATGTGTAGAGTGAAACACCTCGTGCAAGAAACTAATGTCCAGACTAGATATATTTCAGGGAGCTTTATTTTGATCAAGCCTTGGCCTGGTCTCACGGATTGAATGGTCATGTGGAGTTGGAGTACATTAGGTGTGCTGCTGAAACACACCTTTTAGTTTGGCTTTGTCCCAAAGGAATCTAGTCCTCATACTGTGACACCATTCTATGATGTGTCCTGCAGCAGGGAAATGGGGTTGATAGGACACTTGCTTGAGAAGTACTCTCCTGACCTAAACTACAACACAACTTCTATTGCTAATATCAAAGCAGTAGCCTGCCTCCTTCATCTTGACTTACCCGGGTGGAAGCAGAGGAGTTTGTTTTCTGGAAACACTATATTAGGAAAAGACAGAGAGAGCTGCACCCCTAGTTTTACTTGAGCTCTTAGTTAATACGTTCTGTAAAATTAGTTAACCAAATCATTTTCATTAAGCCCACATTAGCACTTATTATTTTATTACCATGGTTACATTATTATAACTTAACCTGCGCGTCATTGCCAGACAAAAAGATCAACCCCATATATTCAGAAGTAATAAAAATACAAAATATCTTCTTTTTCTTTAATAAACAAGATCACTGTGACCTTTCCATCTAAGACAGCGGCTTATTTATAAACCTACCTGTAATGCAACTCAGTTCTTAGGCCTACGTGTTCTCCACTCATATTTTTGCAAAGCTAAAACACTTCAGCTGGGAAAACAGCTCCCACTACTCCACTGTGGGGTGGTGCACATCTAGCATGCCAGTAATTCTGGACCCAGGAACTTTCATAGCTCATTAGTTCCTACACTCAAAATGAAACCCTGTTATGGGAGTTCCACCTGGGTAGCTAGAGTCTGTTTACAGCTTAGGCTCAAGGATTACTCATCTCTACCCTATTTTCTAGTTACTGTTTACTCCTAGATTTTCAGTACACCAATAAGAACAGACAGACTTGATGATGTGTATCATAGGACACCTAAGAATTTAATTAAAAAGAAAGGGGAAATTGCCTGAAATTGTATTAGCACAGTTCAAATACAGACAAAATTCTACCAACACCACCTGTTTATGACAGGAACAATCTATTCTCATAATACCCCTTTCTCAACAAAAATGTGAATATGATAAGATGGTAAGTTCCCTTGAAAAGCATATGCCAATCAAACTTGCACCCTAACTTATTTTATAAATTTCTCTCTGGAGTCCTCTGCTGGAGCATCTGAATGACTTGTAAGGAACAGTGACTTAGGCCACAGCCTGAGATCAATATAGACCTTCTGATGTAGAACTCTTTTCTACAAATTAGGAAAACTGAGGAATGAATCATAGAATCAGAGAATCATTGGGTTCTAAAAGATCTTTAAGATCATTGAGTCCAACTGTAAACCTAACACTGCCAAGTTACCACTAAACCATGTCTACACGTCTTTTAAATACCTCTGGGGATGGTGACTCAGCCACTTCCCTGAGCAGCCTGTTCCAGTGCTTGGCAACCCTTTTTGTGAAGAAATTTTTCCTAATATCCAATCTAAACCTCCCCTGGCACAATGTGAAGAAAAGATTTGCACAAAATCGGAAAAGGAAAAAAAAAAAACCAATAAGTTTTACAGTGAAGAATTCGCAGTGTTAGCCAAAAGCAGAAAGTCTACAAGGAACTCAAAGCAGTATTTTTCTGCTATAAAACCAGCATTGACCTGAATATCTGGGAATAAAACATGACTTTGCTATCTCTCTTTTCAATAATCTGGAATTAAAAGGAATGTTCACAATATTTTTTTGTGATTCATAAGCAAAAGCAGCAGAATATTTTAAAAAGTCTTGTTATCTATCTTTGAGCAATTTCTCCAACCTTTTTTACCTTTTTAGGCTTAAGACTGATGTTGAAACAAGTTCATGTGGCAATGTCATTCCATGCTAACTATGCAGAATTGAAATAGAGTGAGCCAAATGAGAAAGCAGTCTTATGTCAGGTATGCTGAACACAGGGCAGGGAAAGATGGACTACACCCAAAAATCCTCTCAGTGCCTCAGTTAGGGTGTTCCTAAAACTCCTACTTGGGAACCTTCATTTCTCATTTTGTCTGTCAGAGCTTGCAGTCCTTTAACTTTCCGGCTTCTGAGTGTCCACAAACTCCTGAACCAGAAGTCATGCTCCTCAAGTCTTCTTATCTGAAAGCACCTCCAGTCCACAAGCTCCCACCCTTCAATTACATCTTTTCATTACTTCCCATGCTACTTCCAACCCAGTTCCTCTCCCTGCTCCCACTTACCCTTCCCATACAATCCTCTTACATTCAAACTCCATCTCACTTGGCATTTCTGGCTCCATGTCCAATTTCTTTACATTTACATGCAAATATTTTAAAATTGCATTCCTGACTGTATTTGAAAAGATGGGCACATCTTGGATTCTTTCCTGTGGATTACCAGTTGCTGTATTCCTTTTGGCACTAAAGGTCACTTATCTTAACTGTCTCAACCTGTTATGTATGGGGCATTTATAATTCTAGTCACAGGCTACAAATATTAAAAAATATATTAAATTGAATGTCCCTTCAAACCCAAATCCTACTATAAGTCTATGACCAGGAAAAAAACAGACTGTATAGTTTTCCCAGAAAAACTGCTGAAATTTAGTAGCAATTAAGCATTTTTTGCACTGTGTTTTATAGAATCCTGTATGCTGTTGTCCACCTAAAAGACAAACCAAACTCAAAGTGATCAGCATGCCAATATGATCCAGCAATGTGATTTTAGTGAAGGAATTCAAAATTTCCAAAGAATGACTGTAATACCACAGACTAAAACACTTTTCAAGTATGCACATTCTGTGTTCAAAAGAGACATTTACAATGGTGTGATGGAGTTGGTGACAATTTCCCTGTGAAGTCCTCCTTACCAACTTTGAAAGAGCACATCTAGCTCACCTAGATATCTCAAAAAATCCCCAAGTAGGCTGCTCTTGTGTCCTAGGAAGTAGTAAATTTGTAAAAATTTCTTAATAATGTGAGCAGTGCAAGACACATGGTTGAAACTGTTGTGTTTACATTAGCTTTAATCAGAAGCCCATATATACAGTAATTTGATTAGACCTGTGTTATCTAGATTAATAGAATTTTACAGTATGTCTCCATTTTTTTTCAAGAGAGACCTTTTCAAGGATCAAGAGATCTTGTTGTAACTCTTTTTTTAACTGGCCACTCTTTTACATAGCAGACATCATAACCAAAAAGCAGGGAGGAACACTTTGTTAATGTTATAGCAAATCCAGTTTCCTGATCAGTTATCTATGTATTTAGAGATATATCTTTCTCTCTCTCTATATATATATGTATATGTATGTTACTCTACCCCTATGTCTATATATTTAAAGGGTAGAATACAATACAATATGAAGTTTAAAAAACTAACTGGAATTTTGTAGAAAGCTCTGACAGAAAAGCCATATGTCTTTATAAGTTTTAAAAATTCTGCTTGGAAAGGGACAGACTACTAATATCACTCATTGTGTATTGAACTCAGCTCTTTTGGTTAATAACAATAGCTGGTAGAAGGATTAGATACAATGTGGATCAAAACAAAACTAAATGGAAGAGACGGGTTGAACTCTTCCTGGAATGCTCTTCACACATGTAGATTTTTAAGAACCATGAGTTTTCATGGTCATTCCTCATAATGTTTCTTTATCACAAGCACAAAGGGCTTTAGAAACTGGGAAGCCAAATACATTTTTCCTTAGAAAGGGGTGGAAAGACAAAACGTCTTAGAATCATAGAATCATAGAATGGTTTAGGTTGGAAGGGACCTTGAAGATCATCGAGTTCCAACCCCCCTGCCATAGGCAGGGACACCTCCCACTAGACCAGCTTGCTCAAAGCCCCATCCAGCCTGGCCTTGAACACCTCCAGGGATCGGGCATCCAAAACTTCCCTGGGCAACCTGTTCCAGTGCCTTACCACCCTCAGAGTGTAAAATTTCTTCCTAATATCTAATCTAAATCTAGAAAATAGAAATAAGATTGAAAAATAGTAAAAAAAATTCAGAATCAGTGGGTTGTGGCCAGATTGCAAAACAGATTGATAAATAGCTAAATGTAGTGTGTAATCTATTGCTTAAATCTGCTTTGCTACCAGAGAAATAGAAAGTGGTAAATGTCATGCAAAATTCTGAAAAGTGCTCCTGGGCGCTAAAAGCCAGGAAGTCTGTCTTTTATGCAAAGAAAATTGAGTGAAAGTGGAATGAAAGAAAGAATGAATAGATTAATGATATGATTAATGATTAAACAAGCACAAGTCAACACAGGTTTTGTAGAGAGTTGTCGTCCCTCACAAATTGATTATCTTTTTTTTTTAGGCAGTGAACAAGGAAGTGGATAAGTATACTTGGATTTAAAAAAAAAAAAAATCCAGTCAAGGTGTCTCATCCAAAGTGCTTTCATAAAAAAAAAAAAAATGCTGATGAAAAGAGAGAAGGGAAAGGATGAGGCTAAATGGCTAAGTCTCACAACAGATTTCCTGTATTAACAGGAATATACCCTGGGATTCATGCTCAATGTGTTCATAAATTATCCAGAATAGTTGTTGGATAATGAGAAGTAAAAATTATTCAAAGTAGACAAAACTAAAGCTGATCACAAAGATTTGAAAAAGATCTTAGAATTTGAGATGACTGAGTGATAAAACGGCAGCAGAAGTTCAATGTTACTAATCACAAAGCTTCAGGAAAGGCAGCAGGAGACAACCCTGACTGCCCAGCTATAATGATGAGCTATTGCTACTCCTGAAAGGAATCTTGGAGCTATAGTGCCCAAGGAAGACCAAAACCAGGTAAATTAGGAATTAGAGAACAAGTCCAAAGACATCGTTCTACTGTGCAAACCCATAGTCCATCCCAGAATACTCTATACGGTTTTGACTGCACAGTCTTAAAAAGATGAGTCATAACTTAAAGGCCCAGAGGAAGAAACAAGAGTGATCAGAATATATTGGCTTCTACTGAGTATAAATTATGTGGAATTTTTCAGCCTGAAAAAAGTAGATAACAGAAGGGGATGACATACATATGGAAAATCCTAAGTGGCCTCAGAAAAGTGAAAAATTATTCTGTGTTTTCCATGATCTGTTCTCAGGTTTGGAGGCCTCTCCTTGGCAGGAAAGCAATCACAGCCTGGCTGGCTAGCACTCCACAGCCCAAAGTCAGAGAGTAACAAAATTGAGGCTGAGAGTGTCCCAGAATGAACTCTGCTGTCAGCCCATGATAGCTCAGGATGTGTTAGCGCGCGTGCTGCGGGGGCTTTTGCAAGAGTTCAGGCAGAGTGAGAGAGAGCTCTGACTGCTCCCACAGCTCACAACGTGTCCCACTTCTGAAATGCAGAATGGTAAGTCACTCTGGTGGACAGGAGATCCATACTGGCCAGTGTCCTGCCTACCAACTACTTCCTTGACACTTGAAACCTTTGGGACAGGAAAAATAGCTCCCCACCTGCTAGATAGCCAAAACTCCAAAAACGGCCAGAGTACTGTCCTGCCTTCTATATCCTGCATGGGGAATTTCCTGAGCTGGATGTGGTTTGATACTTAAAAGCCAAGGCAGCTCACAAGCATAGACGCAGACCATCCCATGCCAGTTGGCCTCAGTGCCTGGGAACGTTACCAGGCACATTTAATTCACTTGTCAGGGTTCAATGTAATATTCGTTTCTCATACTACCTTTTGACCAATTTCCATAGGGAAATCTTGTTGCTGTTTCTTCTGTAAATCTTTGTCCTCTTTCTGAAATCCTTTTGACTGTGGATAACTCTGTCTTTGTGCAGACTGTGGGGTTTCTGCCTGCTCTCTGCTTGTGTACTTGCTGTCTAGGCACAGTCTGCCATGTCTCAGTTCTGGGGGTGCTAATAAGCCTCAATGGTCCTGAGCCAGTGCTACCTGGGTCCTCCACCTAATGACCCTGCCCCAAGACCCAGGAGCTCTGTTTAAGCTCAACCCTTGATGTTCTGTCCCTGCCTGAGCTAAGGCATTGGAGCGTTGGTCTCCAGTTCAGCCCTAGCCCCCACTGATCCAGAACCTGTCCTGCCAATTAACCTCCTGGCTTGACCTGGGACCTGCCTCATCACCATGAACTTGCCTGAGGATCTGGACCCATGGTTGAACCCGGCCACTGTCACTGGACCTGCTCTGCTTGCCTTGCTTAGGTACTGTGGGACTGGGCTCTGGCTGGTGAGACCCTTGCCCTGTCATCTGTGCTGTTGCTCTTGATTCTTGGCTCTCTGTCCTTTAGAGAGCAGCTAGCCATTGGTGCTCTTTGATGTGCCCTTATCTGCCTCCTTTTCCAAAAAATAATTTTTTCTTGCAACTAGGATTACTGTGACCAAGAACAGGACACTGCTGCTCTGTGGTTTTCTTTCAACAGTGCAAACATTTTTATGCTACTTATGAAGTCACACTATTTGTATTATGTAGGATAATTGCACAGCATTTTCATTCTGTCTCTGCATGAAAATTTGTTTGCTTAGTAGAACCACTGTACTGCCTCTTTTGTAATCTTCTGGCCAGAGTGTTAACATACTCTGTGGACTCTAGGGTTATGTATATTGACATAACATGAATTAAACAGTGCCAAGCACATAATCTAATAGTGATACAGGATTCTCCAGGCTGGTTAACATTTAGTAAGCCCTTGTGTCAGATGTTTAGCTGCTCCAACTGGCCCACTCATCAGCTATGCCTGCGCATGGTCTGGATATGGGAACAATCCTACTATGTAGTACGAACAATGCCATACCACTCTGTCACCTTCACTCTGGCAGTCTTTCAGCCCTATCCCAGCTGACCTGGACACTGAATCCTCTCTTCTATGTTTATACCTCACCTAGGGCCACATCAAACACAGTACTGCACTGCAGTAGAGAAACACCTCTTTTGCTTCCTTCCTGGAATGTCAACTCAAGAGAGGAGAGCTCCTTAGTTCTCATTATAGTCAAAGAACAACAAAGGGCTGTGTGCACCAAGGAGGTGGCAACCACTGTCTCTCTTTGTGAAGATCTCCCATAGGAATGAGGGTTTGGAGAAAGATTTGGGTACCAGCTGTTATATCTCTTGCTCAGCAGCTGGGAGAGGTAAGCTGCACATGGATGGGCAACCATGTAAAATTATAAATATTGAAGATGTGGCATACACAGGATCAAGATTGCAGCCCATGTTCTGGTGTAGCTCATCCTGGATCCCCAATCCTTTAATAAACTATGACAGATACTCGGATTGGATGATAATACAGAGTCTTTGGTCATTGGCAACCCAGGCTGGAATCCAGTGGCTCCTTTTTAGAGTCACGTTTTTCAGCTAGGCCTCTTCTTGGCCCGATGTGCTGGAAGGGGAGAAGAGACTGAGGATGCCACAAAGGGCTGTGACCACTCAGAGACCTCTCACACAGAGTGCATGTGAGGAAGGGAGTTGCACTATCCACTTGAATTCTGGTAATTGCATGCAAGGCCACAATAATGGTTTATTCTTGATCAGGCAGATAAGGGCCCTCATTTCATCCAGGAAAACTAATTGTGTGCACCTATCTGCAGCTCTGAAAATGTTTCAGCTCAACAAATCATTCCATGAGTTGGAAAGTACCAGCCTGGCAACCTCCTGGCCAACTAATGGACCAACTGGGAGATGTATATGTGGCCCAGCCCAACATCTGGGTATTTAAAAAAACAAACATTGCCTTGAAAACTTCAAGGAGTGCAATGGATCTGAGTGGTCTTAGTCCATATATTACTCCTCGGTGGCTGGGGATGCCTGGTGGGATGATAGTGAGTATACAGAAGCAAGTAACATATCAGAGAATATTCTTAAATGGTATCTTAAATTAGTATACTAATATAATCAAGTTGCAGCTGTGATTAAATAAAGCCCTAACTCTTTCCTATAGGCTGTGTTGTGAGAGCATTCCTGGCAAAGAACAGGGTTAGCTCAATGGACCTGACAAGGGCCTCGTCTCTGGGCCACCCCTCTATTCTTTGTCCATGGCAGAATCAAGTCAGCTTGGTTTCCATGGTTTCCAGCGGGGGAGAAGGAAGAAAGCAGGGATAGATTTTTGCTGGGATCAGATGCTTGGTATGCAGTATACACAAAGCCGGGCAATATGCCATGGTGAGTGAGGGGAAAAATCTTTCATCACTTCATCTGATAGTCTCCTATAGCAACTGCAGCAGTAAAAGCAATAGCTGCAGAGGCATACAGCTGCATAGCAACCAGTTATGTCATACAAAAGGGTCCCACATCCTCTTCCTAGTGCATGCACGGTACTATTAGGGAACATTACGTGCATCTCCCAAACAAGATCAAGCTTTGTAGACACAGCACCCAAATGATTCTACTTCCCTGCCCTGGAAGAAGATGGGGTATCACTCATTCTGACCTCAAAGAGGTTCTCTGGAAAGCAACAAATGCTGCTGGATTTGCATAGTGCCACTTGTGTGAAGCAGCATTCATAAAAATAGCTCCTCGCCCACACCCAGGGTTAGCCACAACCCCACTTCAAGTTCCTCAGTCTTTTCTGTCTCCCTCAACTCTAGGAATGGGTCCCCTTCCACTTCACCATATGGTGTCCACCTCGGTTCTTGAGCAGCTCTGTCTTCCAGCTGTTTGTCCGTGATGGTCTGTGATCACTGAGCACACTCCACAGTCTATGCTGCCCCCACCATTTTGGGGCATACCTGGTGGATCTCATCCAGGGCTCTGCTGTCAGACAGATGCCTTGGGAGCAGGAAAGAAATGCTTATAACTCAGGTGCAGGAACAGAGGGTGTCTTTGAAATGGGGGAAGATTGTACCCATTTGCTGTGGGCATGCTTGTGCAATGCTACTGTCTGGCCAGACCCAGGAGAGGGCCAGCAAAGGTTGCTGTGGTCACCATAGGCTGCACTTTCTAGGGCACCAACACCAGAGTTCCTCCTGCGGGAGAAGTACATCTCATCCTGGTGGAGTCTGAACACTATGCCATGATCCAAAAGAAGCCCAAAATCCTGAAGAATGATTTTTTGATCCTAGTCATTTTTTAATTGTTTCTTGTCCCTGCCCTCTAAGGCCATGTTTCCTTTTTCCTTTCCTAGGTAGAGAGGAGGTGTCACCAAACCTAAGGATCAGCTGTGAACCCTGTGCATACACCCCCTTTGCATATCAGGGGCCCATTGGACTCTGCTCAGGTTGGTCTGGGACAACTAGTACAGGTGGCTGGAGATGGAGGGCCTGTCATATTGGAAGCAGGAGGAGGAGCTGGGAGTTGTGAACACCAGATGAATGTTTCTCCAGAGCTGATCTTTGTCAGGAGACATGCGGGCCCTGCTGTGTTAGCTGCAGTCGTGTTCCTTGTACTTCAAAGAGAGCAGTCCATCTGACACGAATGCTGGCCATGCAAACCTACTCTCCAGCTACTGATGCTTTGATTTGGCTTCATGGCAGGCTGTCAGCTGAAGAGATGACAGATGGTCCACACTTCAAACCTCTGCGTTTGCTGCCCAGTATGATGAAGCATCTGATCCCAGAACTGAATCCAAGTTTTCTCTTCTTCCCTCCCCCAGCAAGAGGGAAAAGGATACTTCTTATACCTGCCTCTGTTCTCCAGGCAGACGCCACTTAGTGCTGGTGGTGGAGAGGGAGAGCTGTGACTCCTCTTGCATCAAAAGCAGATCACCCAGGAATGGCCCCAAAAGAGGCAGCCTTTGATGCCGTAGGCCAGGATTCTGGCCAAGGACAACGGTGACTGAGGAGGATAGGAGGTGTTGCAGGCCCTTCGTGCCCAAAGGCAGGAAACAATGTCACAACCAAGTATTTGGTGAGATTAGCAGAGTAGGGTCAGCCATGACAAGTCATGCCAGATCTGCTATTCAGGTCTCTAGACTGCCTGAAGCCTATTATGGACTTCTTAAATTTACCCTGGCACTGCTTCACAGTCTGTATTCCTCATCCTGTCACACTGTGTCCCTCCAGGCAGTGAGGGAGATGCAGCAAAGGCAAACTCTTTTCTTCTCCTGTGCTTTTTCTTCACAGGTAACTGCCAGAAGTGGAGGGAATGTGTGAATCACTGCCATATCAGAGCACTGCTTTTCCGTTCCCCAGAATGGGAATTTATACTACCCTGGGAATCAGATCCCTTAAGCATGAAAATGAAAATTGTTAATGCTCTTTCCCCAGCTAGATTGTTAAATAATGGTCATTCACGGGCTCCAATGATCAGCTGAGAAAGATCTCTGCTCTCCTGTCTGGAGCAGCAACATTTGCAGGGCTCCTTGGAGGTAACACAAGGTACAAGGGAGAAATCAAACATCTGCTTCAGAGTTCTGCAGCAAGACAGTACTGAGCATGATGAAAGAACAAACTGAAGAGGCAAATCATACATATAAATGAGACAGAAAAATCTTGGACATCTGGAGGTAGTGACGTCTGAACACAAGGAGGAAAAAGTGAGCTGAAAGAGATCAGCAAAACAACCTAGGACTTAACTGTAGGAGGGCCAAAATCTGGCGCTAAAGCAGAACAGCAGGTGCAGTGTATATTCCGCCATGACAAGGTTAATTCATCAAAAAATCTTTGCTAATTGGATTTGGCACGATGATTTTATAATAGAACCGGGCATTGTATCTTGTAGGGCATTGCATCCTTAATGCAATCATAAGAAGTCTTAAAGCTAAACTCTGAACTCTGGTCAAATAAACACAAGCAAGTGAGAATGTAGCTTTTATTAACAGTATCAACACAATGAAAATCAAAATATAAGCACATCTTATAGCAAGCGTATACATGAAAATTAGCTGTCAGTTTTAATAATGCAGCCAGAATTCTGTAAGAAAGATCTTAATCTTCTTGAAGACTATATCTGCTTAGTGTGTCACAAGAGTGATAGCATCTTGAGACTGATAAAGAAGTAAAAACATGATTTTACAATAACTGTGAAACACCTTAGGCCTTTCCTTACATATTGGCCATTTGTACCAGTATTTAAGTCTCTCTTCCACAGGAGGAATAGCATGAGCCTGTCAAGTCTTTGAAAGCTCCACGGTCTTCTTATGGGTCTGAAGGTCAGGGACGGCCTCAGTTGCCATGATGGTGGATTTCAGGATCCTGAGAGGAGGGAACAAGACAAATTGCAGGATCACAACCCCGGGCTTCAAGTTAAGGAATAGTTCATCCTGACATGCAGGAATGCAAGCACAAGTAGCCATCAACTTGCATGGAGCTTCTGATAAAACAAGGACATAGTACAAGGAGCTCCTGACTAAAATCAGATGTAAAAAGGTAGCGTGCAAGAGGTGGAAGCAGGGAAAGGTCACCCAGGAGGAATACAGAGACACTGTCGGAACCCGCAAGGCTGAGGATAGGAAAGCCAAATTCCATCTATAGTTGAATCTGGCAAGGGGCATGAAGGGCAACAAGAAGGGCTTCTACTGATGTATCACCAACAGATGACTAGGAAAAATAGGGCCCAGGACTGCATGGGGGAAGTCAGTGAACACAGAAAAGAACAAAGCACTCAGTGAATCTTGCCTCAGATTTTACTGGTAAGACCGGCCTTCAGGAACACCAGGCCCCCGAGAGCAGTGGGAAAGTCTAGAGCAAGAAAGACTTAACTGTCATTTGAGTCATCAAGTTAGGGAGTATTTAAACAAACTGGACAGATACAAGTCCATGTGACCCAATGGGATGCACCCACAGGTGCTGAGGTTGCTGGCTGGTGTCACTGTAACATAAGGATATGCTTACTTTCCCTTACAGTTAAGACCACCAGAGAATGCTATGGTTTATTTACATGAAAAACTAAAGAAAAATAAAAAATCAAGTGCTACAGTTCTCAGTTCAAAAGCATCTGAAACATCAGGTAGAAACTCAGTCTTTTGCAGAAAATCAATGCATCGATTTGCTTGGGTTTTTTTGTTAAACAAAGACAAGGAGAGCAGGAAAAGAGATAAAGGCAAAACGAAGGCCCAAGCAAGAAATTACCTGTTTGTCTTGGAGCCACATTGGGGAAAGTCTATTTTTCAAATCTAGAAATAAAAAATGATTATTTTTTTTAAGCCATCCCTAATTCTCTGCCTTTTGACTAAGCCCTCTTTTGTAGCTCTGCTAAGATGCAAAGTGCGTTGACAGTGACAAGCTCAAATGACTGCACCCTGTCAGCTGGGCAGTGCTCTGAGTTCGTGTTTAGCTTTGAAGCCTTTTGACTGAACATCCCGTTCAATCTAAGGCTGAGTTACCCGAGTAATCCTGATATGGGCCCCATTACACTGAACTAACACAAGCTCTAACGAAATATGTTGCAAATATCATTGGCAAGAGAAAGTAAAAAAAGAAGGCAAAGTTATGTGCAGCCTTTGCTAAAGAATCTAATGAAATTAGTAACTGGCTGTCCTGAAAGCCAAATTCATGGACATCTATTAATTATTTTTTTCAATGACCCTATTAAAGGGTCAGGATATATACAGGAGGCCAGAAGCACAGAAAGAGAATCAAAAAGGAGCAATCTTTTCAGTAGGCATATATGAAGATTCAATTTAATTGAAGATACTGTAATTTCTCCTTAAATCTGATGGTGTAGTGATGGCCTGATCAAAATAATAAAATGCAATTGGTATTGCATAGGGTGATGGCATTTTAATTTCCACATAGCTGATCAGACAGGCACTCATTTGTTGGTTCCATTCCTGCTTTCTTTAGCCATCCATGACCATTTGCACATCTGGTCATCAGTCTTTAAAAAAGATTTAACATATCACATAAAATTGCTCACATTTCAGTTTTCATCAGCTTTGTAAAAAGAAAGAGATTTTGTTAACGAGAAAAAAAAATAATGAAAAAAAAACACAAAAAAAAACCCTATGACTCAAATTACTTTCCCATGAGCAGCAATTGCTCAAGGCCACCGTCTTATGTTAAGGAATAATACTTTTACAGCTTGCAGTAACTAATATGTACATATATAATGTCTGAAACGTAGTGTTACAGTGAACTTATTATTAGGTCTAATAGAAGGCTTTGACTTTGTGGTTCTTTTCTATGAAGGAATGAAAATAGAATTTTTAAAGAACATAAATATTTGAGAATATAACATTTTATCTAAGAATATATAAAAAAATATTTTTTAAAAGAGTTATTTTAAAAATACATATGTGCATCAGTAAAGAAGATGAAAGGCTGAGGGAAGAAGAGATGAAGAAATCACTGCAATTGCTGGTACTTGCCATACCATGGGCAAAGTCAACACAGGTGAGATTTACTAGAAATGAAAAAGACAGCAAATAAGCACATGAGATGAAATAATCGAACGTGGAAAACAGGTGGAAATGAATGATAGGGCCTACATGTAATGATACGTATTTGGTGATACAAAAGGCAGCGAAAAATAGAAGCAAGACATTTAAAACCATCAAAAGAGTGAAAGGATTGATGTCTCTTCTGAGTGGCATATTGAGAAAATTTGTCCTTTACACCGGGGATTCTCAGGAGATTATAATGCCAGTATTAATGCTTCTGCACAGCTAGAATTGTTTCTTCCTCTATAAAAATCCAACTTTCAGCAATCAGTATGTTCTAGAACTTGTAAATTATATTAAAATGTTCTCCTTTTAAAGAAATAGGAAATAAAGTTCTATAAAAATGCACTGAAAATTGCGTATTAGTTATTTTTAAAATTTAGCTTGCTTTGTGCATTTTGGGAAGAAATGTGGTAGTGACAGGCTTTAACTTCCACTGTCATAAACCTAAGTCAATAGGACTTCCATTTAACCCAGGCCTCATTTATGTAATAAAACCTTTGCAGGCTAATTTAAGCCATCCATAATGTGTGCTGCCCTACGGATTTCAGCCAGTCTGTACTGAGGGGGCTGTTTTGAAAGAAATAAATAGCGCTGATGCTCAGAATGTAGAATGGACTTTGCAGTTCTGATTTGATGACTGATATTACTTAATTCACACAGGGGTTTTGCAGAATCAGAGGCTTAATCTTAACATTGCGAGCCCTGTAAGGGCAAGAGGGGTAAAAGCAGTCAACACTTACTTTTGTCGATAAAAAAATGTTTAGTTTATCCATTGAGACTGTTGACATAAAATAGAAACAGATTACTGAATTTCACTTCACCTGTCTCTTTGATTTGCCTATACTTCATGTTCTAATAGTTTAAAAGGTAGATACAATACATCTTTAGATCTGTTCAGCATAACCAAAATGTAGTCAGAATCATACATATCACCATTGCAAGACAAGCCTAGAAAATAATTATTTAGTTCTAACACAAGACAGCCTCTAAGTGACTGAAGCAAGATTGACATTGACAAAAAGAATTGAATATACAAATTTATCTGGAATGGATGAGAAGTTAGATGCTTTAATCTTTTGTTTTAAGGTACTTTTTTGCAAAAGACAAGGACTTTCACAAAAAAATGATATTGCCTATGTCAATAGAATAATAGAAATACATGAGAGTCTTAGATAAGTAACTACAGAAAGATTTTTACTATGAAATCAATGTGCTTTGATATGTACACACTAAATCATTTTAATAGCAAGTTAATTATTAATATTGATGCTTAATTGCTGATTAGTAATACTTCATATATCTATTTATGTGTAAATGCATACAATAATTCTGCTATACCATTGCTTAGAGCTGATACATACAAAACAGCTAAACTAAAAGCATTGTCAAATATCAAGAACTTCACTCTTAAGAGAACTGTTATTAAGAAACATCTTGTTCCTCTACATCCTCAAACCAGGACAGCTATGCGGGCTATAGCTGAGCTTCTTCATTTTGGTGAGTATTAGTAAAAAATAAGACCAGAATGTTCTTCGACACATAAGTGCTTCAGATTTAACCCTCAAATGCATGTGAATCAAGTGTCCTGTAGTATTACTGGCAATTATAGCCACAGGCCTAATGGCAGACTGCGTAGGACTAAATTGCCTCTCATCTGCTCTCTCTGAGGCACTGGTCCTCCCCTTTCCTAAAGGTTGTGCCTTGTCTTTGCTGTCTTGGGTGTTTTGGACTTTTCTGTTCGGAATCTTCAGGGCCTTGCTAACTGTGCTAATTGAAATCAGTATGACTTAAGTGATTGTTAGATGTCAGCGTTCCTTAACCCTGACAATGATGGAGGCCCATCTTACATCAGGGTGGTTGGTTTTTTTACATGTCTTGAGGGGTTTTTTTAAATAACCTGCAAGTACATTTTGTAAACCTAATCTTGAAAGACATGTCACCTCCGGGTAGCGTTTTGATCCCATTGAATGCAAAATTTTATTTGCTTTTATATTCAGGACTTTCACTTTAATGAATAAAAACAAAAGATGTAATAAACTTTTATGCCAAATAAGGAAATACAAGAACTGCCAGTGCAGTTACAATTACAGAGCCTCTAACTAAAAATGGGATAATCATCAAAGAAACCGAATTTCTGAATCACAAGGCTTTTAATATTAGCTGCTTTGTGAGCCAAAAGGTCCAGTAAATTGTCTGTAAAACAGACTGAGGACCATATTATTCACCTGATGCACTACGTTACTACCCAGGCAATCTTAATAAAACCCAGCCTACCGCAAGGTCTGTCTCGGGAGAGCAGCAGAGGTGAGGGCAGAAGTCTTTGGGACCTGTGCAGCCTCTGCCCCTCCCCCCCCCGGGGTGCTGCCACACCAGACTTCGGCTGATAACACCCTTCCTCTGCTTTAGGATTCCCGCCCCGATGAGATTTGACTGTGTCTGTAAGGACATACAGTGAAGACGACCTTGCACAGGAGTAATGGAAGCAGAACAGTTTTAATTGGCCAGAAATTAAGCTAATTTTCCCCAAGATGAGTCTGGTCTTCCCATGAAGGTAATTGGTTAGTGATTTCCCTGTCTTCATCTCTACCCACGAGCTTTCTCATTCCTGTTCTTCCCATTTTCTCCCTGCCCCCTCATCCCATTGCGGGGGGAGTGAGTGGCCGGGTGGGAGTTTGGCTGTTATCCGAGGCTAACCCACCACATGCTCCTTTACATGAACCATCAAGAAACAAAGACATTCCTTCAAGAAAAAAAAATAACGTCAAGGAAGTAATTGAAATTATTAGGAATATTACCAAGTAATAGAACAGCCAAAAATTATCACTAATTTTTCAACTTGTAAAATGATAATAAATCTGAAAGGGATTTCCCAAAGCTTAAATTAATCTGACAGGATCTTCTCTGTCTCATAGGAATTTATGCTAATGCTGGTCTGTGGTTGGATTAAACAGGCACTAGCTTTAAGAGAGACGTTAATTTCATTAAATTCAATCACAGATTTTCTTCACAGCTCTTGAGCTAAAAAATCCTGATTTAATATAAAAGAAGAAACCTTTCATGATATTCTTTAAAAAAAAAAGAAAATATTTAGAAAATAATTGAAAGAGTAATTCTTCATGCAGCTGTTAATAATTTATTTTTCACCAAACTTAGAAATGCTTCTTTTGTGCCATCTCCAAAATTTTATATTTTTTCTTTGAAAGAATAAGCCAAATTCTGGAGGTTTGCCTGCATGTAAAACCTCATGGAAATCAAGGGACATTTTGCACAGCTACAAAGTGAGCAACAATTCAAAGACGACGTCCTTGTCTGAGCCTTACAGATAACTCAATGCATTGAAGTAGGTATTATTTCTTTTTTATTCAGACATATGATTATCTAGGGCTAGGGTCTGTGTTTAAAAGTGTTTCGTGTTCAAACTTGTGAAAAATTAGGCTTTCTTCATCCATGTGAGAGGAAAAAATTCTTCCTCTTGATTTTCTGATGTTGTCTCAAGAGCAAGAAAGCATATGTAATTGTTTGTGTAGAATTTTTTACTTTCTCCAGCAGTACTTCCGTGCTGTAAATGCAGTCCAGCTCCCCTGACTGGAAGAACAGAAATCCAGCAGACTTTGGTGGGAGATGAACTCTGTCCTGTCTAGCATTTGTATTTAATAAGGTGGTCTCTGCTGTGTGATGTAAATATGCAGTAGCTTCTTGACTGTTATTGTGAACCAATGCTCTGGGGTGTGGGGGCACAGGGAAAGGCTGTATGGTTTTGCTAAAGGTAAAAGAAAATCAAAAGGTATTTCTTTTCAGTTTTATTACAGCTTTTTATGTTCATGTTAGTCCCAGAGAATTCATGTTAAGCAAAGGAGAAATTCCTCAGTACTCTTCCTATTTAAACCATTATGCTCCTTTCAGCTATAATACTGAAAATGTTCTTTCTACATCACAAAGTGAGATGAAAGAATATTTTAATAAAATGATGACCCTCTCAGTAAAAATGTCCATTTTCTCCATGTGCAGCACGTAACACATGCTGTATCCTTATAAAACAAATTATTGATTCTGAATCACTTTGCTGAGGAGAGTTACCTTGGGAACAAAATCATGTACCAGCTGTGTCACAGCCGTCACTCAACAATTAGCTGAACTGGTCCTCAAGCAGAAACAACATCACTTTATCTCCCAGGTCAGAGATTCTAGATCAAAAGAACATAGCTCTGTATTTAATTTTGTCATTCTAAGTCAGTCCACAAAAAGCTGCAGAGGGACTTCTGGGAAAAATGAAGAAGAAATCTTATTTAATAAACTGAAACTGGCAAATATTAAATACTGTACTTGTTCACTGAAAAGCATATTTTACTTTCTATACTGATGAAACAGACCTTCCCATCAAATGTTACCCAGCTAGTAGATGAATCATGTAATAAAGTACAGTCTTATTCTTAAAACATAGTAAGATAAAAGCAAGAGGCTTGCTTAGCTCCTGAGTATTCTGTATTTTGAAAAATAAATTTTAATTAATTAAAATGCTAATTAAATTAATTTAGGGTCTTTTATTAGTGAACCTAGCATTGCTAAGACATCTCAAGTGGTGACTTTCGACATCACATTTGCTGTATTGACCTCAGACTTTCGAAAGCACTGTGGTTTTGCTATTTTACTCATACAAAGAGCCAGATTGGTGAGACCCCAGTTCACTAGTAACGACTTCAGTTTTCTGAAGGCCTACAGGTCTACAGTAATTCTTTGAGACTGCACCATCCCTTAGGAACCTTGTTGCCCTGGCATGACTACAGAACAGGGTGCAGGGGGGGCAGTTGCAATGACATTTTTCCAACCCTACCCGTTACTTCTCACTCTTTCGCACAACAGGACAGCAGTGATAGGAGCAACCACTCGAATTTTTCAGGATCAAAAAATAAAAAAGCAGCAGCATGACAGCCCTAATGGTAATATCGCCCATCCAATTATGAGTAACGAATTGCAGCAAGTTCAGTCTGGAGTCCTGGCCTGAGAGTACTCTTTGAAATAGTTTTCTACACTTTCATAAAATCATAGGAAGAGTTTTGCTAGAAGGGACCTCAGGAGGTCTCGTACAGTCTCCTGATCCAAGCAGTCCTCAGTTGCTAGCTCTTGTTCTTTACCAATTTTCTAACATATGCCCCCCACCGCTATGGTTTTTTGCAAATGACAAAAAGGATCAATAAAGGTGATGCAGCACAAAGTGGAGATGGGTACAAAATGCAAGAGTGTGAATAAGAAAATAGGTAGCAGGCAAGTTTAAATCATTCAACAACCTTGATGATAGAAGAATGGAGCATATGAAAACCTCCTAATGAGTTGGCCTTCTAGCAGTCTTCTAACAGATGCCTGGCAGCTACCCATGGGGAGCAGGACTTCTTTCCTCTCTAGTCCCAGCTTTCCATGATTTTGTATGAAATTGTAGATGGTCTCAAATGAGGAAACTAGTCACCTCAGGCATTTTATACTATTCTAGGTTTCTGGAGGGGTAAGAAATATCAAAAGAGACTCTTCCAGGTGGAAAAGAAATAATTATTTGTTGTTTCTTTAAAATTAGGGTATTATGAAAAAGGGCTACAAAGCAGAATTGCAGTGATCTTTATCAGATCTACTTGTTAATACTATTCTCTGTCTTTCTAAATATCTCTGGATTTGTATGTTTGTGTGCTTCAAAAACATTCACACGTAAGATGATATCTACAGTCTGTTGATTGATAGAAAATATTGCTAAATATTGCATATTATTTATAGTGAATGAAGCAAATCATGTATTACTAAAGAGACAATTTGCTACTAAAAAGCTACAACAAAGCTAAGGACTAGTCAAGGCTATAAGGGATGGGTTAGGAAAGGATTGTGACTCACAGTAGCAAATGTTAGAATAAAGTATTCCTCTTAATGAAGCTTTTTCTGTTTTTCCTGCAAAGGAAAAGACTCCAATTAAGATAAAGACACGATTTGTGTGTTATTCTAACCTGAAAGAGTTAATATGGCTTTAAAAATCCTGGACATTTTGAAATATCTGACAGAGATGATAGAAGTAACATGTAGAGGTAAATTTTTCTCTTTGATGACCTGTCATGAAGTATGTTGAGTACCAGCTGCTGTGAATTTAATTTCAAAGTTGTTTTTGACAGCATGTTCCAATTATATCCTTATTGAAAGGCTAGATTTTTGGTAGATTGACAAGTTTCCTTTTTATTTTTACCTTCTAATGAGCAAAACAATCTGTTACAGTATATTGATCCAGCTTATTTATTTCTGGATATTTAAAATATGGTCTGCTGTCCTTCTCTTCAGATACTTTTACCACCTGCAATACAGCAATAAATATAATTGCATTTGCAAAAACAGGGGGGAAAGGTTGCTTTTAAGGAATTATTGCTTTTTCTGTGAAAGGATTTTACATGAGAGCTATGGGCCTATTTTAGTTAGAGAGAGGATTATTGTGTTTGAATATGTATTGACCAGACACTTTACCTAGGCATACTAAGGGATATCAGCACCCTCAGGAAAGACAATAGACAATATAGTCTACTTAAATGTCATGGACTATGACTAATATTTAGATACCATCAACATCTGTTGGCCTGGTTCTGAGCAGCACACGAGGACCTGATTCAGAATATTACCGTTGAAGAGTCATCCTATGACAGTGATCATAACATATGCAGAGTGTGGAAGCGACAAAGAAATCCCCTGTGTCCATTCAGTTTCAAGAGGAATGCCATCAACAGAAGAGAACTTCTCAGAGTGCAGCAAAAGGGCGGGAGACAACAGCACAAGTAGTAGCAGGGGAAATTTTGAGTGGGCATGGGGAAAGAAGCCTTTACTAAAAGCAGGTTTAAGCACTGCCCAGAGAGGTGATAGAATCACTGTCCTTGGAAGTTTTCAAAACCGTCTAGGCCAAGGCCTTGGCCAACCTGATCGAGCTTTGTAGCTAGCTCTGCTTGGAGCAGGTGACTCTACAAGATGAGCTTCCAACATAAATCCTTTTCTCAGTCCACGATTTTTTAAAAAGAGGCTAGTAATGAAATAAACCACCCTCCTGGGCAACATGGAGAACATTCTGAACATCACATTGGAAATCCAGAATGCATGCCACTTACTGGAAAGAACTTCAGAAAGGCCAGAAAGGAGCTAGCATGGCTGAACAGTGGTGTAATGAGACAGGTAAAAGCAAGGAGTACTATGATCCTTCAGAAACGAGGAAAATACGAAGGATGATCAATACTGGTAGATTAAATGTAAAAGCATCCTAAGACTGTCCACATGGTGTTTGAGTATTAATTTTTAAAAAGCACCAAAAGTAACAATTAACCCTTTTTGAATGCTTTAAGAGATGGAACGCAGAGAAAGAATCAGCAGAAACAGCAACTGATGAGGATACGGAAGAGACAGGTTAAAAGATAACACAACTGTAAAAAAACCTACTTATCACCAATTTATTATTTTTGTAACATTTCCAGCTTTGCACAGGGAGTATCAAGAAATTGTAAGATGAATCCAATTCAATGATATAAAATTATTCTAAAATTTAAGATAGGAATGCTGCAACTGAACCAGCAGAAAAAATCCCAGAATAAAAATTCATGAGATTAAAAGAAGGATGTAATGCTGAGATAACAAAATAAAAATGTGCCAGGTTGTGATTAATGGTTATAATCAATGGAGTACAGCTGATCTGGATAATCAGCAATGGGGGTTGGGTCTCAACTCTGTTGATGTTAATTACATTATATTTTCATTTTGCTTGCTTTTTGTGTTAATTTAATAGTGGCACAGGATATTAATGCTATTACAGCTAAAGCAGTATCCTAATCAGCTGAATTAGATTATGGCCATAATACAAATTTCCAGGCATGTGAGCATTTGAGTTCCTATTCTGTGAAACTCTCAAAAGCAGATTTCAAAAATACACCTGTGGCTTTTCGTATCCCACATGAACATGTGCGCATGCACACAGAACATTATTAATACTCCAAGACTTCATTACTTAACATTCATGTCAGGAAATATTTCTACACTAATTGTGTCCTTGCTTGTTTAAATTGCAGTCTGTATGTTAAAAAGGGAATCACTCAATCTTTTTTTCTTGTAAGCTTGTTAATAGAGTATCTACTTCACATTTTCAAAGATCAAAAGATGGACAGAATAATGCAATCACTCTGTTAAGGTAGCAAAGATTCTTGAGGAGCCAGGAAGACCAAAACATTTGAAATAAATAAGAAGTAAATTGTGTATGCATGGTAAAAACATGCGGGTTTTTATTCCAATGGGATAACAGGTAGTCAAGATAATGTGCATTCAAACTTTAGTAGTATATAGCATAGATTAGATTTATTGATAATTCTTAAAAGCATTCAGTATTTTCCATCTGCTCATGTGATGAGACAGAAAATCAGAATTTAACCATATGGTTTGATGCTGGGAAATGCTGAACACATCCAGCTCCCATTTAAGTTCAAGACGGTTGGTCAGAGGTTAAAAACTTTGTACTATGGACAAGGAGATAACAACATTCAAGTTGATGCAAGAAAAAAAATATATAGCTTCCTCTAATACAACACACCCCAATATATGAACTGTTACCCATATGTTAAAAAATTATTGGGAATGGATAAATCAGATAATATTGCCAAATAAAATAAAAGAATGTTTTTTGAAAAACCTTGATATACCTAAATATTTCTGACAGAAGCATATGATTGTTCAGCTTTAAATAGTATATAGTAACTTCCTTGAATATGGTACCTGATTCTATCATCAGTTAACCATCCTCTATTTAGAGTTTTCAGCATTCAAAGATGAACACAGAAATCCCCGATTATATTTAGAAGAAGAATTATAGAATCATAGAATAGTTTGGATTGGAAGGGACCTTAAAGATCATCTAGTTCCAACCCCCCCCCGCCATGGGCAAGGACACCTCCCACTAGACCAGGTTGCTCAAAACCCCATCCAGCCTGGCCTTGAACACCTCCAGGGATGGGGACTCAACAGCCTCTCTGGGCAACCTGTTCCAGTGCCTCACCACCCTCACAGTAAAGAATTTCTTCCTAATATCTAATCTATAACTACCGCCTTGTCTTATCACTACACTCCCTGATAAAGAGTCTCTCCCCAGCTTTCCTATAGGCCCCCTTTAGGTACTGGAAGGCCACTTTAAGGTCTACCCAGAGTCTTTTCTTCTCCAGGCTGAACAACCCAAACTCTCTCAGCCTGTCTTCATAGGAGAGGTGCTCCAGCCCTCTGAACATCTTCATGGCCCTCCTCTAGACTTGCTCCAACAGGTCCATGTCCTTCTTATGTTGGGGGCTCCAGAGCTGGATGCAGTACAATTTTTTCAAACTCCAAAAGAAAATCATAGTTGATATACCCTAGAAAAATGTGAAGTAGATTTGTCAAATTATATCTATTATGACTTAGTGTCTTGGCTTGAATTAATAAGAGAAAGTTTTCTAGAGAATATTATCTGGATGACACTTGTTGATGCAATGTCATATTTGATCTTCCAAATATCCTTTTCCTAATACTGCACCTATTACTAGTCACCAGTAATTGGATGTTTCTTATTTTCCTAGCCTTAAAAAAATTTCTCTGAAACTCCAAGGGCCAAACTTTGCTTCTTACTGTAATAAAGTAAATGTTGCATAAATGGAGAGTAAATCTGCTTCCTATGTATACTCCTGTGGTTGGTTATCAGATTTCCCTTTTTATTATTCATTATGTGATAGGTTGAGTCTGGCTGGATGCCACGTGCCCACCAAAGCCACTCTATCACTCCCCTCCTCAGCTGGACAGGGGAGAGAATATATAACGAAAGGCTCGTGGGCTGAGATAAGGACAGGGACATCACTCAGCAATTACTGTCACAGGCAAAATAGACTTGAGTCAGGGAAATTAATTTAATTTATTGCCAATTAAAATCAGAGTAGGGTGATAAGAAAAATGAAAACAAACCTTAAAACACCTTCCCACATCCCTCCCTTCTTCCCGGGCTCAACTTCACTCCTGATTTCTCGACCTCCTCCCCCCAAGCGGCGCAGGGGGACAGGGAATGGGGGTTGCAGTCAGTTCATCATACATTGTCTCTGCCACTCCTTCTTCCTCAGGGGGAGGACTCCTCACACTCTTTCCCTGCTCCAGCGTCAGGTCCCTCCCACAGGAGACAGTCCTCCACAAATTTCTCCAACGTGAGTCCTTCCCCTGAGCTGTAGTTCTTCACAAACTGCTCAATTTGGGTCCCTTCCACAGGCTGCAGTCCTTCAGGAACAGACCACTCCAGCGTGTGTCCCCCGCGGGGTCACAAGTCCTGCCAGCAAACCTGCTCCGGTGTGGGCTCCTGTTTCCACAAGTCCACAGGTCCTGCCAGGAGCCTGCTCCAGCATGGGCTTCCCATGGGATGACAGCCTCCTTGGGGCATCCACCTGCCCTGGCATGGGGTCCTCCATGGGCTGCAGGTGGATATCTGCTCCACCGTGGACCTCCACAGGCTGCAGGGGGACAGCCTGCCTTACCATGGTCTTCACCATGGGCTGCAGGGGAATCTCTGCTCTAACACCTGGAGCATGTCCTCCTCCTCCTTCTTCACTGACCTTGGTGTCTGCAGAGTTGTTGCTCTCACATATTCTCACTCCTCTCCCTGGCTGCGATTGCTGTTCCACAGGGTTTTTTCACCCTTCTTACATACATTATCCCAGAAGTGCTACCACCATCGCTGATGGGCTCAGCCTTGACCAGCAGCAGGTCAGTCTTCGAGCTGGCTGACATTGGCTCTATCGGACATGGGGGAAACTTATAGCAGCTTCTCACAGAAGCCACCCCTGTAGCCCCCCTGCTACCAAAACCTTGCCATGCAAACCCACATTATTATATAATACACATTATATTATATATAACACACATTATTATATTATAAATGTCTTTATTTTGATTTTTGAGAAAAAATTATTCATGTTACTGAGTTCAGACATTTTTCTTCCTAAAAGGTAATTCTATTATTTTTGAAGAAGCAGAAAAGTGCACACAGACCTTTATAAAAGGAGATGGGATATTGAGTATTATGCAGTCCATTGCTTGAATGGAGTGCACTAAAAATTAATTTGGCTAATTGAATCTAGTGCTAGAAGGTAGTTAAATGACTCTAGGCCTCTTCCAAGAAAAAAAGCAGCTTTACTTATATACCTATTCAAATTCTGCCAGAGTTAAAACAAAATATGTCAGCCAATACTGTATCTAATTGCTAGAAAGGTTTCCTGCACTGTAATCTAAATTTCTCTTATTTTAATTGCATCTTATTAATGCTTCTCTTTTTTTGGTGTTAATGTGTTTCAACTACTTGCATAATAAAGTCATGGCTTTTAAATAAGATGTATGGGCTGTTCTTGTTTTATTTTGTCATGTATCTTTTCATTTTAACTTCTCCACTTTCAAATCTCTCCAGGATGTCAATACTTGGTAACAAGAACAGCCAAACGAAACAGCACATAGAGTATTGTGTTGCTTAAGAATCACTTCAAGAGTGCCTATTCTTTTCCTGGTGTGCGATGCAATTCCTCTTCATGTGCCAAACAAAACTTGGCACATCACACTGTGCACTTTCCAATTTATTAACATTCCGCAGTCTCTTTCAGACTTTGTCTTGCTGAAAGGAGAGGATACCTGTACAAAGTCAATTTAACCCTCTCTTCTTGTTGTATTGAATAATGTTGCATAGGATTGCACAAAAGTTTGGATGGGAAGGGACCTCCAAGCAGGGCTAACTTCAAAGCTAAATTGGGTTGTGCAGCTTGATCGTTTGAGTTTGGACCATATCCAAAGATGAAGATAGCATTACCTCTCCGGACAATCTCGTCCCAGGTTAAGCTGGACTTCCTCTGAAGATTTTCTTCCTTATGTCCAACCAAAATGCTCCCTGTTGCAATTTGTGATTGAAGGCCTTTCTGTGGCCACTCTGAGAAGAGCCTAGCTCCATGCTCCATGCCACCCCCTTACGTAGGGGAAAACTACACAAAGGCTCCTGCCTTCAGGTCTTCAGTTTAGAATAAATTTTCAATCATGTAAATGATAGAACAGTTTTTACCTTTCAGACTGTTAGAAGTAATTTGTATTTCTATCGTTTGTATTTCTTTATAAAGTGATTTAAGTTAGAATGAGCATGTATATATAGGAATCAAGAGCCTACCACTTTAGCAACTTTACATGTTGTAGTATTACTATGTATTGTAAACCACCGTTGCTGTACTGTTGTAAAAGCTTCCTGTCCCTTTTCTTTAGTTCTCACCACTTTTCCACTCTCCCAAGCCCTCCTCTCTTCCATGAATATTTGGATATATGCCTTAAAATAAGATAGCTGAGTTGGTCTTTATCCCATGAATGCCCAGTGAAATGCTTTTTTAGAGAAAATTTTTTCTAGAAAAAAACTTGTTCTAAAACCCAGTACTATCCTGAGATCAGACTGTAATAGCTCTGATTGATTACCTTCCTTTTTCATGAGAAAAAGCATCAGTGTTCTCCACTCATGGGAGCAGGAAAGCTCTGCTAGGAGGAAACTGCAAATCAGGGCTGACCTTCGTGAAAGAATGAATTTTTCCACACAAAACTGGTTTCAGCTCTAGCCAAAAATCATGTGACCCCAAGAGGACTACAGGAGCTGGCAGTATTCTTGCTTTTCCTTTTATACTTTGCATCATTCTGTTTTCTGAGCCCCTTGAAACACAGTTTGTTTATAGCTTGCCAGTATGACCAAGCAAAAATCCTGCTAAAGATCTTCCACACTACAGGATGTTGGTTGCACTTTTGATGGTCTATACTGAATGTTTATGTTGCCGTACACCAGTTTAGAGAGGAAAGCTTCGGTGACCAGATGCTGTTGCTGTGAGCATTTTGTGCCAATAAAACTGTATCTTTAAGTATATATATCACACCAGACCAAAAATTGCATGTAGTGACAAAATTGATAAGAGCAATTTGTAGGGTATGGTGGTTCATGAGGGTGCATTGCAACTGCCACTGTACCAGAGGAGAGGCAAAATACCTAAAATTATTTGGTTTTCTTTAATATGCTTCCCTCCTTTGTGTAGTTCATCGGGTAGGTCTTTATCTCCTTAACACCACTTCTGGTGAAGCTCAGGAGAAAGTGTCTATCTGCAGGGGCAATGTGGAAAGGACTCCTGGGGTGCCAAAATGTGAATAGCAGTTGTTTGAGAACAGCCACAGTGCCTCGTTATAATTTTTATTCACCACTCAGTTCATCAGGTAGCATTCTTTAGAAGTTTTTTTAAGTAGGCAACTCTCATTTGGGGACAGAGTATAAAAGTATTCTCTAAGCGTCTCCTATCTGGCAGTGTCCTCATTGGCTCTTTCCCTTATTTGTAACACCAAGTACCGTCCTTCTCCGGTCTCCCAAAAAGGAAAATACGCAATGGAAAAAGAGCCCAAGGAGAAAAAAACAACAAACAAATTAGCATGAGGCATAGAAAATGAAAGACAAAGCAACAAAAAAAATTAGCATGAGGCATAGAAAATGAAAGACAAAGTAAGGAAGAGAGAATCAAAAAAGTAAAGCTGATGAAAGGGCAGAGGAGCAGAACACCTTTGTCCTAAAAATCATGCATTCTCTTGACTTGGTTTTAATATTATTTTTTGAGCTTGCCATCTGTTCACAGATACCGATGAGTACTTCTGCCAGTTCTAGGGCAACACTACTAAAGATGTTTCTTCCTTGTTCCCACTAAGTTGTAATATTAATGGATTGAAGATAAATTGTTGACTTCACAGATTCAAAGCACTGCACAAACTCCCGTTAATACATTTTCAAAACACCCGTATGAATCACATACTTGTTAACCATACCAGCTTCTGAAACGAGAAGTGCTAAGATTTTTCTAGGTTGCAGGTAAAGCAAGAAAAGACAGAAAGTCCATCATTCCTGGTAGGTATTTTACTTGTCCAGAATAAAATTCTGCATGCGTGCTCATTGTGCTTTCTCAGGGTCAGCCACCATTCATTATCTTGCTTTCAGTGGTTCCGGTGTCTTGCCCACGAAGCCCAGCTGTTCTTCTAACCCTCTCAATCTCTTTCCAAATTGCCCCACTCTCTTTAATGTTGATTTGTTGTGACAACTTCAGGGATGGATAGTAGGTATAGCAATGGAGAGTAGGGAGATTAACCATTCTGATTCACTGAGCTGCCACAGCAGGAGATAAGCATTTACCTAGTTCTGCTGTGCTACAGATAGGACCATGTTTCAGACAAGTGATTTCAGTAATTAAATTGAACTTCTTATCTCTCTGAAAACAATACTCAAAGGGCTTCCCTATGAAAAACCTAATAATGGTTTTACAACTTTCCTTCTGGCAACAGCTCGCTGTGTGTCAGTAATTCCCTTCTCTCGCAATGTATTCCAAGACAGAAGACTTCACCAAATGCGCTGGAACAATGCGCAGTGGTGTCCCATAGACATGAAGACTACGTTGGTTCTTGGCAGTGCTGTGGACAACTAAGGAGTGTGTTGAGCTGAGCACTGGTGCAGTGTTACTTTTGGGAGAATCTACATTTTCATCCAGAGATCTCATTTTACCTAGTATAGAATAACTCTGTGGACCTGTCAAGCGGAAGAATTTAATTACACTGAGACGAACTGCAATTATGAAGTTCTCTATTTGGGAGCAGGCACCAAATTCTGTCTGATTTAAGTAAATCATCACTGTAGAAGGCAGATTCTGAAGTTATGTGTTTCACCATTTCTTCTGCCAACACCTAAAATAAACTAAGGTATTACTAACTCCTTGATACTAGCAATATTGCATTTGTTTAGGTATGTGTTCAAGTCTTATTAAAATTTTTAAATGACTCTTTGTCTGGTCCTTTTCACTAAAGCTTCTATGACAGACAATGTAGAAGACATTTTTTTCAAGACAAAAAGCGTTCATGGGAAATACCCAGTGGACAATGGTAACCCTTGTTGTTTTGGTTGTTTTATTTTGTAATGTGCTGATGATTTTGTAATAGGAAAGTCTGAGAAATGTTGAGGAGAGAGCATCATTATCCAATGTAAAACACTTTATTCATAAAGTTAGGGCTTTTCCCTCTGATGGGAGATACAAAATTTTTCTGCTTCTCATCTGTATTTATTTTATCTATTGGATAGTGCTCCTGGACTTCTAAATTGTTTCCTAGTTCAAGGAAAGGAGATATGCAATAAAGGTCCATTTCAATGGTAATAAAAATAGCATCTAATATGGAACAACATATTACAAGTCAAGACATCTGTTCACATTATTATGAGAGCCTCAGTCCAATTACATTCGCTATAAATTATGGGAGAACAATTGCAATAAAATGTGCACATTATTGTTTCTGAGCTTGAGGCTAAATTGAAGATCAGGCTTTTGTGCATTCTGAATTCTAAAATAATTTTCTGTGATATCACAATCCAGACTTACTGCAATAACGCACGCAAGAAATTACATTCAAAAGCAGGTTAAACACAACTTTGCTAATATATTTAAACCTTGGTTGGCCAAAAAAACCCCAGTAAATAAATCTAGTATTTAAATACTATCTTTAAACAAGGAACTGTGCTCCATCACACTGTCCTAGACAGATATTTTTCCAGTGTAGTATTTATACACTTATAAAATTGTTAATTGATCTACATAGAATTCAGGAACATTCAATGCAATTCCATTCTTTTATGCAGCCATATCATGGGAGAATTTAACCTACTGGTTTAAAAAATGGATCTCTAAATAGTCTGTCCTCGTTGAGGTCAAGAAGGATTTTATTTTTTCTGTAGGCATCATTTAGCAGGACCATAGAATTAGCAAATTTTATAGCTTGGAAGGGACCCAAACACCACCTCAAAGCAAGAACAACTTAGATCACATTATTCAGGGCCTTGACCAGTTGAGTTTTAAATATTTCTGAAGCTTGCACTTCAGCAAAGTCTCTCAGCAGTCTCATTAATTGTGGTTTTTTCCCTAAAAATTAATTAGAATTTCTCACATTGCAACTTATGTCCATTGCCTCTCATCCTATCATTTTTACCCTTAAGAAGCATCTGTCTCTATTTTTTCTAAACCTTCCCTTTAAGTAGTTGAAGAAAGCAACAAGATCCTTCTCTTATGCTTCCCTTCTGAAGACAGCACAAACAGTTTGCTCAGCTGTTCCTTGCACGTGATGCGCTCAGCTCTTGGTGACCCTCTGCTGGAATTGTTCCAGTGTGCTAATGTCTTTCTCGTAGTGGGGTCACAGAACTGGACACAGTACTCTTGGTACAATTTCAGCAGTGCTGAATAGAGGGAGGAGAAAGCACTTCTCTCTACCTGCCAGCTTCACTCTTGCTTATGTAGTTTCAACATTCTTTGGCCGCCTTCACCACAGGGGTGCACTGCTGACTCAACATGTTGTCCATGAGGATTCCCAGCTCCTTTCTGACAACAAATGACATCAACAAATGGGAACTGATTAATGCTGGCATTATCCCAAAGATAAGATTTAATATACAAGAGGAGTATGAGATGGGTCCATTGTCAAACACATTCAGGCAATTCAGTTTGAGCTTATCAGAACGGAGTGCTGTTGATTTACTTCATCTTATTGCCACAAAAACTTGAACGTGTCACAAACTATTAATATCTCAAAGCTTCATCTTACCTCCATAATAAAACTTTTCTAGAAATTACCCAGCATTTTTTTCTCACTTTTGATACTAATAAACTATAATTGTTCAAGTGTTAGAACCCGAAATTTAGTCTATATCTACTCTGCAAGTGAAACCCACATTTGTTGACTGCCTTCAGTGACTCTCCTCTGTTGACCCCTGGAAGCTACCATGCTGTTTTAATACTTTAGAGTGTGAGGACCTTCCCTTCACTTTTCCTGACGTGTTTATACACTACTTGCCTGTGTGCTGCAATTAAGCACATAAAGTCCGTGGACAGGAATCCTGCAATCAGTTTTTCCTAACTTCTGGTATAATTCCGTATCTCACGTGCTCTTTCTTGATTGTTGATAGGAAGCCACAAGCTGGAAAGGAAAGACAAGTGTTTTGCATCCTGACTTGCGGCTGGCGTAAAATGACACTTGAAGTCTCTAAGAATCGAGCAACAAAATGGGAATAGCAGTGGTTAGACTGCAAGGTAGGACATAGATGAAAAGCAGCAGTTTACACTTTGGTTAACACTAAGCCTCCATATAGACAGTACCTGGATTTCAGTAGCCTGAAGGACGTTCCTTCTCATTTCAGCAAACTGAGTATGAACCTTTTGTTTTGCAGGAACACTACAAAGATCTCAGACTTTCTGCAAAGACTGAAAGTTAGTCAGGGACTGCAGACATGGATGTGTCAGGGCAGGTTAGCTAGTATCATGTTGGTTTTTTTTTTATCTATCTCCAACATTTTATCAGCTCAGAATGCTTATTTCCTTAATTGGGTGTTGCAGGTATAGTGAATGTTTTGCTTTTCAGCAGAAAATGAAAACTAAACTGATAAAACATATCCACCTAGCTGGTGTGAGACTAAATGCTATAGTAGTTTGTAATTCTGAGATTGAAACAACTGTTAAAAAAAAAAAAGACATCACTAAAATCATATCATTCTTCAAATTTAGTACTATAATCATCTACTTGGCCTTCCAAACTAATCTTCTTTTCTTCTCCCTTATATAGCTTTGCTGGTAAAGAGTTAATGCTCAGACAGCAAAATAAGAAGCTGGGACCACTACAAGTATCAAGAAATGTTTTATAAATATGTTGATGGAATACAGTTGTTTACCATAATGGTTATCTTCACCTATGGTGTCTTCCTGAACTTTTTTCTTACATTTTTATCTTGCTAAGTTTTTCCACTTTTTCCTTTTTAACATGGAAAACCAAGCAATTTTACTCCAACTTTCTATTGCTTAGATCCATTCAAGTAGTCACTGCTTGTCTCTCACAATGTTTTATCGGATTTTTTTTCTTTTTTTGGCCTTCCTTATTTTGGCTGGCCCTCTCAGTGTGTTATTCTCTCCAAAGTGCTGATATTCTCTTTCTCAGAACTCATTAACCTTCTCCTTGGATGCAGATCTAGTCTGGTTTTCTTTACATGCCCTGGCCTCCCAGCTCCTGTTACAACATATTTGCCTTGGTGACAGGGTACCACATTGGCCAGGACCTTAGGGTAGATCCGCTTTCACCTTTCCTAAAATAAAACTACTAAAAATATCCAAAGCCCTTTCTATCTCTTAAGTTAGGTCTCGTGAGAACACAAACTGGAATAAAATAATTTTGCTGACAGTGAAAATTCAGCTCTCCTAGGTGAGATAATCCAGAACAAATGTAATCAACTTTCACAAACAAGTTTCCCCCTGCTGATTGTCTGGGCAAAGTTATGCCAGGAACTATAGCTGTAGCAAACACTGCACTGCACCGAAGAAGACCTGATCTGCCAGACTGCTCCCGTCACCCCCTGGCTCTGCCCACCCTGACTTAAGCCCCGGAACATTTCTCCATCTCAACGCTGAGGGGAGGTGGTGGCAGCCCTTTCCCAACAGGGTTCCACCTGCGACGGAGGGACAGCTGCCAGGACAAAGCAGGTAGCTGCCCTGTCAGTCTGCCTGCCTGCTAGTCTGCTTCAGCCTTTTCAACGCCAGAGAAGTACCCACAGAGCAAACAGGGAGCCAGAAGGAAGTGACATTGATGGCCACGGTCTGCTTTCCCCTGGCATTAAACTCTCCCACGGGCGAGGATCGTATCTTTTTACATGCTTGATGAAGGGCTTCGTGCATGTTGTTCAGAGGAGATGATTTTACACCTAAACAGCTGCCTTAGGGCAGAGAGCTGGCCAGCTGCCCCCAGGCTCCGGCCTCAGGGGGACAGTGAAATTTGGCTGCTGCCCCTGTGCCATGCCAGGGACCGTGCTGATGGTTTAGAGGCACGGACCACTACAGGCCAGTGCTTGAGTGTGTGCATGGGATCTGGTTCATTGGCAGATACAGAAGTAGCAACAGACAATAACAATATAAAAATACATAATGGTCTCCTTAATTTGTGGCTCTGCCTGTGCCAGGGAATTAAACAGCAGCGGGGCACAGGACTGAGCGAAACCAAATGGCAGCAAAGCTCACCATGGCTCTATGCCTTGTGGAGAGCAACAAGCCTCTGTGGGACAAAGAAAGGAAGGATATTGTAGTTGTCTATCACAGATAGAACTCAAGGAATTTCCCTCAGAAGTTGTCTTTCATGGTGTACACCACAGATGGGTTATCGGTAAGCAAATCACTGGGAAATCTGGGCTGCCTGCTCTGGGCCAGGGGTGCTCACAACACGTGGAGAAGGGCTGCAGTCACACTTGTCTGCCGATGCAGCCTGCAGTGCCCCTCAGCCTCATTGCCACCTGGCTGGAGTGACCATGGGATGTAAACCCAGGCTACCTTTTTTGTGGTGTCTTCCAGGGTTTCACCATGAAGCCAGGACACAATGTACACAGAGAGGAATTTGAAACAGCTGACATCTCTTGATCATGGAACTGGCTAGTACAGACTGAACTGGGGTGCTGGAAATGTGTGCAAAGGCTAATGCAATACTCACTGCTCCTTGTTTCAGGAAAACAAACACAAAAAAAAAAAAAGCCACAAAGGTCCAGCCATCTACAAAACTAGTTTTCTGACTCAAAGTAAAAGTGTCAGAAGTCTTGAGAAAGAGAGACCATTTTGACCAATTCTCAGAGAAGTTTCTCAGCTCATGAAATGAGTTATGTGCATGTCTGGATTATCACTTTTGGGAAGGTGTGATAGAAATATCTAGATTTTTTTGTTTGACCCTGGGTTGGCGCTATGATCTTGTAAAAATAAGTGACAGGACCTCCTGGTAGAGATAGATAGAAGATTATTCCTTCCCTGGGAATGAACTGACTTTGCTGAAGGTGTGGCGTGCAGTAGAAATGTCACATCATGGAGGCAGATGTCTATAGCTAAAGAGAAGTCTGAAAGGCTTAAGAGTCAGTTTGTGGTTTTCTTAATAGATTTGAGGAATTCTGTGCTTGACTTTCATACAAAGCATAGTCTGAGGATGTTTTTCAAGTTTGATGTAAAAAGGGTCTGATTTCTCATATGCATTTAAACATTTACTCTGCTGTTTATATATATCAGCCATTGTAAGATCATTCGTTGGAAATTACAACTTCACCGGGGTAAATGTGCTACCCTTTCTTCAAAATACACTATGCAAAATAGAGAAGGGAGCAGAGCGTAACTTAGCTCTATCAGCAAAATTAACAACCACATTTCTGGTATTTCGGACATTTTTTTTGTTCCTGGACCCAAATCTCTGATCCAGTGTGTGTTGAATCATGACTCACTAGATAATCAGAAATACTTTCTGGAAACATCTGCCCAGTCAAATAAGTTAAGGGTTTGCTCCATGCCAATTTCCTGATTGTTCAAAATGCATACACATATATGGACTCATTTGTTTCCAAGCACTGTCTTAGAGTAAGCCCAACTAGCCTGAGAAGAGCATTCTAATTACTGATGGTAAAGTGTTTCTTCCTGCTTTAAACTTTTTCACTTTTGCTTCATCTTTTGTTCTCTTTGAACATGGCTTGCAAAATGCAAGATGTCTGTACTCTCAGGCTGCACCTACACTGGTTTCAAAGGCAAGCTCTGAAAGTACATGCCTGTTCCTGGGCAAAGAGCATGTCTGAGTCCTGTCCAGAAAGCAGAGCACCCAGCTGTCCTTGGGACTCAGGATTATAGAGGAAACATTTACTGGAGACATGGCCTGTGCCAACCTCATGAAGTTCAACAAGGTCAACTGCAAGGTCCTGCATGTAGGTGAGGGCAATCCCAAGCACAGATACAGGCTGGGCAGAGAATGGATTGAGAGCAGCCCCGAGGAGAAGGACCTGGGGGTATTAGTTGATGAGAAGCTCAACACAAGCTGGCAATGTGCACTTGCAGCCCAGAAAGCCAACCTCATCCTGGGCTGCATTAAAAGAAGCATGGCCAGCAGGTCGAGGGAGGTGATTCTTCCCATCTACTCTGCTCTTGTGAGACCACACCTGGGGTACCACGTCTGGCTCTGGGGCCCCCAACATAAGAAGGACATGGACCAGTTGGAGCAGGTCCAGAAGAAGGCCACAAAGGTGATCAGAAGGCTGGAGCACTTCTCCTATGAAGACAGGCTGAGAGAGTTGGGGTTGTTCAGCCTGGAGAAGAGAAGGCTCCAGGAAGACCTTATAGCAGCCTTCCAGTTCTTAAAGGGGCCTACAGGAAAGATGGGGAGGGACTCTTTATCAGGGAGTATAGTGGTAGAATGAGGGGTAATAGTTTTAAACTGAAAGAAGATAGATTTAGATTAGATCTTAGGAAGACATTCTTTACTGTGAGGGTGGTGAGGCACTGGAACACGTTGCCCAGAGAAGCTGTGCATGCCCCATCTCTGGAAGTGGGCCAGGCCAGGCCAGGCTGGACCGGGCTTTGAGTAACCTGGTCTAGTGGGAGGTCTCCCTGGCCATGGCAGGGGGGTGAGAACTAGTTGATCTTCAAGGTCTCTTCCAACCCAAACTGTTCTAGGATTCTAGATCCAGCCAGAATTTTAACATCTCCAGGGATGGATGCTCTACAACCTCTGTCGGCAACCAGTTTGAGTTTGTTTGACCATCTTCACAGAAAAAAAGTTTTTTTCTTACATTTAAGTGGAATTTCCTGTATTTTAATTTGTGCCCATTGTCTCTCGTCCTGTTACTGGATGCCACTGAGCAAAGCACAGCCTTCTTCACTCCCTCCCATTGGGTGTTTGTACACATTGATAAGATCCCCCTGAGCCTTCTTTTCTCTAGGCTGGACAGCCCCAGCTTTCTCAGCCTTTCTCATGCTGAAGATGCTCCAGTCCCTTCATAATCTTTGTGGCCTTGTGCTGGACTCGCTCCAATAAGTCCATATCTTTTTTGCACCGGAGAGACCAGTACTGGACACAGCAGTCCAGACTTGTCTCATCAGCGCTGAGTAGAGGGGAAGGATCACCTCCCTCAACCTGCTGGTGACACTACTCATAATGCAGCCCAGGGTGCTGTTGGCCTAAGCAAGCCCCAGCTCCTCCACATTAGGATAAATTTGAGCTCTCCTAAACTGTATGTATTCATCAAGCTTTCATGTTGTTCAGTGTTTTGAAGGCAGAGGTTTATCCATTCGCAGCAATGCTCCTTCTGCAGCCTGCTTTAGTCATTGAAAATTCCTCACAAGTTCCAGTTACCATGAGGAAGAGCATCTCTCATGTAAGGGCTATAAACAGAATACGATGTGAACATTTTCACAGCAACACCTTCCAAGAAGACATTTTAGCTGACAGTTAAATTTACTTTACATTTTCAGCTCTTAATGATGGCAGTCATAAATCTGTATGTTATTAATTGTTATGGCATACAAAGCAGTCAACATATCAACTTGGCAAAAACTTTCTCATAAAATATGCATAATATGCATATACTTTGGTGATTGTTACTAAGGAAGTCCTCTGCTCATGAACAGGTTTTTTCTTATTGTCATTATTATTGCCACGGTGAGATTAACTTGTGCAGTACTCTATTTTAGTGGGGTATTTCTCTTGAGTATTCCTAATGATACGATCAGATGTGCGCAGTTCAGCCACTGAATTTTTTTATACGACATTTCTTACAATGAGGAGTAGAATCATGACAAACATTTGGAGATAAATTGCTCTCCTCACTGAAAAAAATTGTGGAATGAATGCAGGAAAAGACTAGTTTACACAGGGGCATCCTGACCTGCAAAACTTTCTGTGCGCATTCCATTCCTGAGTTACAGAAACAAATTTAATAGTGTATTAGTGCACAAGAGACAAAAATGAACTAAAGTGAAAACTGTGGAGACTCGAAAGATACCAGGAAACAAAAAGCATTAACTGATTATTTCCTCTTTTTCTCTTTTTTAAATTTTTGTTCTGCCTAGGTGTTGCAGCCCATTTAAGCTAGTTAGAGCTTCCTGCACTAATCTGGGCAACGGAAGCTTAAAAGTAGATTCAAATGGCTTTGTCCTTTGGGGCATGTCTGCACTATTGCCAAGAAATACTGACATATCCATGTTAGCTGTAAACAAGATACAAAGTAAAGTCAGACAGCTGGGTAAATTGGTAAAAGAGAATGCTTGAAACTGCTGTAGGGACCTGCTGCTGACACCCGATTCAGCTGGTTTACATTTGCATTTTGTCTGAGTGCAGACAAGTGCTGGGAAAAGGGGAGGCATGTTTATATTAGGTTATAAAAGTAACAAGCATTTGGACAGACTGGACATGGCTCTGACTCAATGCATCCTAATATAGAAAAAGTCTTATTTTTTACTCTTGTCCTGGGATCAAAAACCTGTGTTGCACTCTCTTCAGAGAGCTGGCTTCAGGATAGACAAATGCCTGTGTGTCGCACGTCCTCATGGGGCTCAGCTCTTTTTTTGGGGATTGTTTTGTTTTTTTTTCCTGTACTCCATCTACTGTTCCTTTAAAACCTACATGTTCATTATTTTATTTCTTCAGGTTGTCATTCATGGACTCCTAAGTTCTTTTTCCAGGCTAAGGGATAGTGGAGATTTGCTTTGGCACTTGCTGGTGTTGGTACAGTCTTCAGGCTTCATTTTGACTTTATCACTAAATAGTAGTCTGATCTGACCAACAGATCAGTTTATGAGAATGGCTGTAGTAAATAGTAGTCCTTTCTGCTCTCAAGTTTGGTGAGACTTTCACACAGAAAACTTCTTTGCAGCTGCTGATATTAAAAAATTTGGACTTTTGTTTTGGTTTTGTTTTAACGTGCTGTGCTCCTCTCTAAATGTACTGGGGTCCCTTCTGTGAACATAAACCAAGAAAAAAAATCCAGAGAGGCTATATGGAGATTTTATACAGTTTCAGCCTTAGGTGAATTATTATAGGTATGCTATAAATCCCTGAAATCACACAGATTATAATGAAGATGCTGGTTCATCCCCAGAAATATGGACAGCAGTGCAATATTGTGTCCTTTTATGATTTTTGTCCAGTACAGTGATGCACTTTATTTCATGCATATTGATCAAAATCAATTTCTAGCACACAGAGGTTCTTCATTTCACTTTGTTGTTCCAGAATACCTGTCCTTAACCACATCCTTATGCAAGATAATGTATGAAAAAGAAATAAATGGATTGTGATCTAAATTTTGCTTCAAGTGGCAAAGTCTATGTTATTCTCTTTGTCTGAAGAAACTCATTGTGTATTGGGTAGTTACCTTTTTCTTTCTGCTTTAGCTGGCTGCTTAATTAAGGTGCTGTTTTACAATACTGAATAATGCATATTGATTAATAGCTTTCACAAAAACTGCAAGAGTAAGATTGGCATCTGGTGGACTTGACAGATGCACGAGCCACTCACAATGCTTTTCTGTCAGGCAATTCAGTTTCCAGAAAAGGAGACTGCATGACTAATGAGTTTTGCACCTCCTCTTCATGTGCTCATCTGCTTTCCCATTGATGTAATTTATTAGGCACTTATGTGAGTCATGGTTAGCACACTGAAATGGGAGTGGTTGGTGGCAGCCAATATAATAGCCGTAAAGCAAATAGAACAGAAATCAGGAAAGTGGGAAATGATGTCTAAGAAGCAGAGAACACATGTTTTCCCTTTATGCCTGCACTAAATATTTTCAATGAATTAAGTAGTTACAATCAGAGTTTGATAATGTATTTACACTCACAACTATTTTTACAAAACAGCATTCTTGTATCATTGCTGGACTTTTGAAGAGCAAGGTTAGTGCATCTTTACTAAATGAAAACTTTCGTAACGGTTCACTATGATGAACTGTTTAGTTTATGTGACATCTTCACTTTCGTAAAGCTTTTGACACCCACATGACCATCTGATAAACAGAACAGAGAAAATATTTCTAGGCTGTCATAGGGAGCCACTTCTGTGGCCCCTACGGACACATATAGCCAAGTAGCAGATGGGGCTCAAAATAAGCTTAATGTGTTTGAAATGTAGTTAAGCCATGAAGAGACACTTTGAACTGAGGACAGAAAGTCTTTGGGAACCATCAGAAAACGGCTGCTGCCTACAGGGGTCAATAGGAAACTGTTTACTTGGTTCTTTGGAAGTGTATCAGTACAGGTGCAGTACATCACAGGTTTTTCTGCTTAGTCCATTGGTATTTGAGATGAGCAGAACATTGTGTTTCATAGAATCATAGAACCATGGATTGGTTAGAGTTGGAAGGGACCTTAAAGATCATCTAGTTCCAACCCCCCTGCCATGTCCAGGAGCACCTCCCAATAGACCAGGTTGCTCAAAGCCCCATCCAGCCTGGCCTTGAACACCTCCAGGGACGGGGCATCCACAGCTTCTCTGGGCAACACATTCCAGTGTCTTACCACCCTCACAGTAAAGAATTTCTTCCTAATATGTAATCTAAATCTACCCCCTTTAAGTACCCGTCATCCTATCACTACACTCTCTGATAAAGAGTCCCTCCCTATCTTTCCTGTAGGCCCCCTACAAGTACTGGAAAGCTGATACATTCACATTTCATGTGAATAAAATAGACTAGGGAAGAGACACTTCAGTGAGGAACACAGATTTGAACTAGCTCAAAGAAAATTGGTGTGATGCAATTGTACATAGGATTTATTCCAACAGAATATAGAGGTAAGGTTGTCTAGGGTTTTTTAGGTGCAAGCCAATAAGACAAGTCATTACTTTCTATTAACATCCCAAAAGCTTTATTGCTAGAAGCCCAGAAAGCTGAAGAATGCTTGTATGCTTGTCATAAAAGAGGGCATAATAAAGTGAATGTGTTCAGCAAGTTGTTAGATAGTTTTATAAAAGGAGATTTTTGCTGACTGTGACAAATGTCTAGCACTTTGACACTGAACTAATTATTAGGGAGAACAGAAACATGAAGTTCAGTAAGGAGAAGTGCAAAATACTGAGTCAGCATTGAAGCTGCCTGCGTGAACAGCAGTCCTGCTGAAAAGGACCTGGAGGTAACAGGGGATGGCAGGTTGAATAAAAGCCAACAGTGTGTTCTTCTTGTAAATAAGGCAGATTATGTGCTGTGCTGCGTTAACATCATGGTGAGCAGACTGAGGGAAGTTATTAGCTTCCTCTACTTGGTATTATTTATGAATCCCCATCTGTATGCAGATATGGGTCCCTAAGTTTAAAAGGGCCATGGAGAAATTGGAGAGTCTAGCGCAGAACAGCTAAGATGGTCTGGGACCCAAAGCATATGTGAGGAGCTGTACTCTGCTAATCTTGTGAAGAGGTGACCTAATATCAGCCTACGGCTATATAAATGGCAGTTAAAAGCTGATGGACCACACTCTTCTTTGCAGAAGCTAGTGATAAAACAAGCAGTGATGGACTTGAGTTGTAGCTTGGGAGGCTCAAGGTGGATATTACAAAAAGATATGTTCACCAGAAGGGTAGTGCAGCACTGAAACAGTTTATTTATAGAGTGGCTGGAATCTCTGATTTTGGAGGTTTTCAAGACTTCATTACATAAAACTATGGCACAGCCACAGTCCTGTTTCAAGCAAGAGATTGGAGTAGAGACCCCAAGAGGTCCCTTCCAAACAACAGTTTGACAGTGTTAGGATGGTTTTGCTACCCAAGCTGCCCCATGCGATCTAGTTGTAAGCATTCTGAAAGCAGGTAGGAAGACTGAAGCTGTATCAGAAGCACACAACTTAAAAGACTGTTTTAGAACTGAAGTCAAGGATTTGTAGAGACTGCTTGCAAGGGCATCGAAAAAGAGCAGAGAAGATAATTTAAAACTCTGAGACAAGGCGATCTGACACCAACAGAGCACAAGCTGAAAAGAAGTGTTGAGAGCTAAGAGCACTCTCAGCCCCTTTGTGAAAGTTAAGAAGGTGAGCTAGTGTATAGCAGTACTCAAGTAAAATGTTACATTTCTAACACCATTTGCACAGAGGTATCACTACAGTATGGAAATAAACAATGGCACTCAGAAGAAACGAAGATCCTGCAGAAGAAAAGCAGCTTTCTCTCTCTTCCTCAAAGACCTATAAAGCCCCACGCTTTTCCCTGCTCGTGAAAGTCTGGCAAAGAAAGATGAGATGAAAGACTTGAGTCATTGGAGAGACTCACTTCAACAACCAGAAGATCAGCAAGGCAGACCACATTGTTTCTCTTACAAGCTATGGTGAAGTACTTTCTACATATTGAAGGTAATGAATTAGAAGTAGAGGAATGGTATATAATTTATCAATTTTCTAAAGGTAAATTTGGTGTCTAAAAAGTCAATGTAGCCATTGATTCAAAAGCAGTTTTGTTTGAAAGTTGTTTCAGTAGGTTATGCCTACATTATGTGTGCAGAAACTAATAATTTCTTGAAGGTTAGTGCTTAAATCCTATACCTAGCATGATTTCAGAAGTGGAGTAAAGTAAGCCAAACACTTTTGACAGTAGCACAGCTATTTACTGATACCAATCAACCAAGACACCGTGTCTAGGTACTGAAAGAAATCTCTCTGCAGTTATCCAAGACAAGACTGGCACAATGCAGTCCCTGTGCTTCACCAGTTGAGTGAAATGTTTGCTGCATTTTTATGGTGCTTGATTAACTGAAACTGCTGATTTATAGATTTTATTTAAATATTTACCTGAATTTGGTTATTGTGCTTATTAATACATTGCCATTTTATTAAAATCATAGTAACTTAGTTTAGTGTATGCTCAGTTAAGTAAATATGGTTCTGTTCAATATAGGCGAGTTGCATGGAATGAACGTTGAGACCTTAAGTAACCTTAGACAAGAAATTTGCAAGTCAGTTGTTGCTCTGCAGGTTCATTTCCTCTCAGCAGCATTTCAAAAAGAATTAATCCACTGAAGAATTAGCTCTTTCCAGAAATGCAAATCTTCTTCAGCAGAACAGCATTGTTGAACAGAATAAGCAGTTTTATTGGTCAACCATTTGGGGGTGACTTCTTCTTGGAAGAGCTTACAGAATTTTCAAAGTGTGAAAGTTACAGCAACTTGCAACCACAGTACAGAAAGAGATGCAAGAAAATAGGAACCTGAACTATATGGGAAGAAGCCAATTTTATACTTTATGATTTTATCATTATGATTTTAGGTATAACCTTCTCAGCTGCTGCCTCTGTTCCACTTCTATTATTACAAATTTGAAGTTGTTAATATTCTTTGCATTTACATTTTCTCCATACTTATGAATCATGACAGTCTCTTGAAATACAAGCTTAAAGATACAGGGTGTCATAGCCCAATACCCTGCTCTGTTGCAGACAATCTTATGGCATAATCTTTTGAAACCTTAGTTAAAACCCTTACAAAAAAACATTGTTTTCTTGCCTTGCGATGTAGAAACACATATATTGCAAAGACAAGGACTTTTCTGAAGAAGCAGCAAAACAGCTTCTTCAGCAGCCACATATATACCACAAACCAACACTTAACTGATTTCAACACAGACATATGTAGATTTGTTCCATTCACCTCCTTCAAGATTAGAGAGCAAATGCAGTTAGAAGCTGAATTATTTTGGAGGTGGGGCAGGAGAAAGAGGGAATAGGGAAAGAGGAGAAGAAAGATAAGTCACTACAGTAGCATGATATGACCTTTTTCTAGTTGTTAGGCAAGAATAACCTGAATTTTATAGGCCAAAGTGTGATTCCCTGGTTCTCTAGTCTGCTATTCAAAACACAACTGTAACATTTGAGTTCCTCACAGCCTTGAATATTTTCATGCATTCAGTCTTCCCAAAGACTGCACAAGTAGTGTCAGTCTGCTTTCAGAAAACAAAGGCACAGGTAAATTCCCCAAAGTAGTTGTGAAAGTCTAATAAAAGTATCTCATTTCCAATGTGGAGCCCAGGATCATATTTTGAGCTGTCTGGGCAGAGAACATGAGAAGAGTTAAGTTGCATCCAAATGCAACTCTAAGCAGCTAGCTCAGACAGATAACCTGTTGTGAATATTTGCTTGAAATGAATATGAATCAATCTCTCCACTGGTTAGAAATGGAGCCTGAAGTGGTTAGCTCAGATGTAAATATGTAAATTGAAAAGAACTTCTTTTAGTCAAATTAATCCTACCTGGAATAAGTAAAGTCTTCCTAGAGTAATCCGATAGAGAATATTCAGTACACAGATGACTCTTAAGTCTGAATCTTCTCAGCCACTTGTCTGGAGGCTTCCAGGGGAGACCTCCATTTACATAAGATCCTCAAGCTGGATTCTCTGCTGAAGATGATGCTAAATCCTTCATTTAAAAAATGCAGACTTCACTTGTAAGAAAAAAAAAAAAAAAATACACTGAAAAGTATTCCATCATTCTTCTGGAACAGTGGGTAGAAAATTTCCCTCAGAATTCTGCTCTCAGGCTCATTCCTTCTTCTGTTTGAAGGTGCAAGAATCAGGACTATGGCTTCTTGTCTCCTCAGAAAGTTTCCTAAAGTTAGGCCACAGGCTGTTTGGGACACCGCACCTAGGAGTCAGGGACAAGGAGGAATGATTTGGATTAGGAGTGCCACCTCCCATCTTTCCCTTTTGGAAACGTGTGCTGTTTAAAGTGGAATTGCAAACGGCTTGGAAAGCAGCTGGAAGAGAGCACACCGACATATGCTCTCACATGCTCTGGTTGCTGCACCACAGACACAGGTGCCCCTGTGACGCATGGCCATGGCCCAGCTGCGGCATGCAGACCCACACCCACACCCACATCTTTGCACACATGTCCAGCTTTGAGGGACAGAGGACTCTCTCAGTAATTTTGCTTTTTGGTAAGGTTTCTTCTAATGCTTGGGAAAACTGCACTTTTAGAAGATTTGAGTGTCTGAATTTGTGAAAATATTTACTTCATAGCCAGGTATGGCACGTGGGTTTCAAGGTCTCAGTGGTTTTGACACTGAGTCATCCCCCCCAGGTGTGGGGATGAGGAGGAGTGAGAACTGGGCACTTGACCCAAGCTGGCCAACAGCATTATTTCATACCATGAATGTCACATTCAGTATATAAATTAGAAAGTTTGCTGAGGAGTTCTCCCTCTTCTATGATGGCTGCCATCCTGAGAACTTCTTGCCCCGCTGCCGGACCCCTGAGCCCTTCCCTTCCTCCTGAAGCGGTCATGCTCACCGTGCCCGACATTTGCTGTCTCCTGCTGGGAGTGCACAGCTTCCTACTGATAGAATTGGATGAGTATATTCCTTGTGTATTTACATTGGTATCGGGATCAATACTGGTTCTTTAGTGTTACTAATGTTAATTATCTAGTCTTATTCTATTAAATCTGTTTATATTTCAACCCTTGGGTTTCCTTGTTTTTTCCGATTCCCCTTCCCGGGTGGGGAGGGGTCACCAGGTGATAGAATAATTGTCTAAACGGCAATAAATTGTTATGGGTTCTTCAAACCATAACAACACAGAATAGGGCTCCCCGCAATCGGGAAAAAATTTAAAAATGGAGTTTATTGAGAAGACAGGACAGACTGCGCTGGTCAGGCACTGGGCATGGCTTTATCACAGAACTTAACGCACTGTAAATATTGTTTGTTGTCTGAGGTCTCTTACAAAATCATAATTATAATGCTAGCCACTTGCGTCTGTAGGTTGCCAGTGTACAGCCAGTTACAGTACTGGCTGTGGCTGCTGTCCATGGGGCATGACTGTACCGGCCCCTTTTCCTCAATAAAAAACATTGTGTCTGCTCTAGTGGGGAAAGAACGGTCTGGGGTTTTGTACACTTTGTTTTTACTATCAGGCATTAATTATGTTTAAGGTCCATAAATGCGGTCTTGTGGTTTTAAAAATAATAAAACACTCTGTATAAGCTCTGTAGCATTTATTTTTTGTTCATGTGGTACTACAAAATGGGAAGATAAGGCTTATGTAACAAGCCAGTAAATTTCAAGAACAAAGCTACTTGCCATAAGTTTCTCTCATGTTTATATCCAAATTCATAAGATTTTCTTGAAAGACTTATTCATGGCCAGACCCATGTCCTGGGATTCAAACTCTTGCTGTCTTACTCATTTAGAGAAGAACACAAATGTGTGAAAAACTCTTAAAACTACATATAGCACATAAAATGAATACAATAGTCCACAAATATTTCATTGTGGAGAATTTACTGTGCAGTTAGTTTATGGCAACTAAGTTAGAAGTGAATATATAATAAAAATAATCCCCAAACTTCACAAGCTGATGTTAATGGAAAAGTACAGTTGCAAGAGCAACCAGATTTGAATCATGCTATGCAGTGTCCTTAGTGTTTTTGGTTTACTAGCCTTTAAGGTGATTCCTTGCATTCTGACAAATATTCAGAGCCTTCTTGATGCAGGAAAACACAAACCATCAAGTTTAGACCCTGAATTGTCTAGAATAATCTTCCTCCTCCACAATTCTAATGCTGGACACAGCAAAACATTCGGCTATTCAAGGATTTGCATGTATTTTTGGAAACCATAGACTAACTTTCCTGTCATTATTTGACTGAAGAATCAAGACTGGCCACAAGTAGCAGTGTAGAATAAACGCATGAGTTTATTCTTTGTAATATGAAACATCAAAGGGAAAGAAGAAAGGATCTTTACTGAATTAAATATAATTGACTCACTTAACCGGACTTCTGGCACATGGAAGATGGCTCCTTCTCCACCTGCAGATCTACAATTGCCAAACAGGTTCAATGCCCTTATAGCAGGCGAGAAGCAGATCGTCATACCTGGGGAAGCATCAGAGTTGTCCAAGCATAAACCACGTATTAGCGACAGGAGGAAATGGCAAGGGATAGTAGTGGTAGGTTTCCATTTGTGGAGGACAGAAGTCCCCATCTGCCTACTTGGCTTGTTATCTAGAACAATTTTTTGCTTGCCAGGGGCTCAAATCCAAGATGTTGCAGAGAAACCACCAAGGTTCTCTGGCTGTTACTCCCTACTGCTTATCCACATGGGCACCAATGATACTGCCAGAGGAGACCAGAGGAGTCAAGAGTGACTACAGGGATCTGCCAGTGAGGATCAGGAACTACAGACTGGCCAGCCTCACTGTTTCTCCTGTAAAAATCATGGACCAAGGCCCCTTGGAGCACATTTCTGGGCCCATGAAGGAGAAGGAGTTAATTAGGAGGAGTCAGCATGGGTTTACCAAGGGTCAGTCATGCCTGAACAGCTGGATTGCTCACTATGATAAAATGACTGGATTTGTGGACAAGCGGAGAGCATTGCATGACTTTGACCTTGCCTTTAGTGCTTCTCAACCCCTTTCAAAGCACTCTTCTTCCTTTTGACTTAAAGAATAAAAATTACATCTGATGAATTTCTGTAGTATTTCTACCAGTTAGCACCTGGGTTCTCAGCAGCTTCTGACCACAGTTACTTGAAGTGAAAGAATAACTTACACATATAGTTATGTGTGTCAACTTATAGCTTTGCCATGCTGCAGATACAGGAAAGATATTCTCACATTTACTTCCATGAAAAAAAATACAGATTTTCACTGCATTGGTAGATTATTCACCTGCAGAGAAGCAATGGTACACATTCAGATCTCTTGGTGGAGATCTGCAATCCAGCAAGGGAAAGTTTTCTGCAGTACAAAAGCAGATGCTGAGTGGATATGGGCTGGCTCGGCACTTGGGGTAACACCACAAATGAGGAGAGGCAAAACACAATTAAAGCATCAAGAACAGGACAAGAAACTGAAGATATCAGAGCAGTAGTTGCAAAAGAAACTTTAAGCCTCCGTTCACCCTGGCAATAACCGGGCACGTCTTTAGAATTACCGACATCACATCTGCAAGTTTGAAGCATTTGACTGGAGACTGCAATCTGTCCTTGCTCTTTGTCTGAGTGGAGGTTTCTCTTCCTTTTGTCTTTCCTGGACTTTCCCCGTCTGGGGGACTCAAGAGGTTGCGTGGAGACATGCTGGCATCTTGAGAACCTCTTCTGTCAGGTTCCATCAACACTTACTCTTCTTCTTCTTGACCTTCTTCATCATTGCTTTTAGGGTCTTCACTTTCCGGGCAAAGTCATCTGAAGCTTTCTACTATGGATCTCTGTAGGTGAGGCAGCACATTCATGGCTGAGGGGTACCCCACTCTGCCCACATACACACTCACGTGGGCCTGAACAGACCATTCCTGTTTCAGTGGAGTAGTTTCCTCTAGAAACAGCCACTGAATTCAGGGTGTACTTTGATGGCAGTGAGACACTGAATGTGGGCATAGAGCACAGGTGCTTGCTTTCTGCAAGGCAAGACCTATGCTCTCATCAGCATATGGAAGTAATTCCCTCATGTGGGGCAAAAGCTCTGCAGTTGTCTGACTCCTGAAGACAACAGCAGGAAACACAATCACAGAATAGCCCTCTCCCCATGCTGGCAGCCCACCCACACCTTCCCTTTTCACTCTACCACCTCTGCATGCCAGTGATGACCTACTTCCCCATCAACTCTGCCATGATATTCTCCATGACTACTTCCAGACATTTTAAAGAAAGGCAAGGTGTCCTTTGGAGGCTCACAGTAAAGCACTGTCTCTACACATCTGCCTCTTCAGTATTCCTTCTTTTAGTAACAGCTTCCTGAAGCCTAAGAAAAAGAAGAAATTCTTCCCAGAGTCTAAGCACACCAGACAGTCATTGTCTACAAACAAGAGGGTTATGAAACCAGAAGGATGAATGGTTTCAAAGGAGTAGAAGACCTGAAAAGGAGAGGACACTCGTAAGAAGGAAAAACACAACCAAAGCAAATACAGAACAAAGTTGGCTCCTGGGAAAGAGGAAAGTGACTATTCATCCTCAACTTTTGAGTTCTCAACTTTGAGAGTCACAGCTAGATTCAAACTTGTCAGCTTTCCTAGCTGCTTTCCCACCCCTGGTCCCACTACTCAGCACTTATGAGACTACTTGCACTAGGCCAACCTCTGCAAAGCTATATAGCTTCTCTCTTCTCTTTTAAGCACTCTGTCATCAACAAAAATTTCTCCCAAACACTTGGACTAACCATCCATGTCCTTCCCTTCATCCTTTCACAAACCCATCCCATACACCTGTAAGTTTTTCACCTTGGTTGGGGTAGGCTCTTTTCCTCTTTCGTGGAGTACTTTCAACACTTTCTGTCTCAGTGAGGAGTCCCACCTCTAGCTTCCAGAGCTATCCAAGATCTACCACTACTTCCCAGTCTTTGCTCTGTACTCATTTGATATAGACTTTAACCATGACAGGCTGTCAGAGGGCAGAAGAAAACATACTCCTTACTCCTCTGGCTGTTTCTCTTGTCAGGGGCCCTGAGGACTCTAATAGTCCTGAATTGACCTTTTCAGCCTCCCCTGGCAGCTCCATCAACACATCCTCCACCCATTGGTGGAGCTCCATTTAAGCTCAGACCTGGACCACTAGCTCTTGCTTGAGCTATGTTGTAGGTGTGTCTGCCTCTAGTCTGGTCTCTGGACTTATTTCCTGGCTGAATCTTAGACCTATGTTCTAAGTAGTTCATCTCCAGTTCTGCCACTGGCCCTCTCTCTTGTGTGCACATCAGCGCATCTCAAGTGGCAGCTTGCAGGCTAATTTGGACTGGAAGCAACCAGAAAGTATCCTGCTGATAGCAGAAGACTTTCTCTGCACCAAGCACTTCAAAGGACATGATAAATGCATGTGAATGAGGGGAGGACCAGAGAACATTTCAGACTTTTGCAGCAAAAGTAGAGAAATAGAACTGGAGTACCAATGCTCATTCCTTGCTCCCTCTAACCATTTGCACATGCATATTCACCTTCCTTTAGTTTGCTAGATCTCACACACCACCACGACCCACTAAAAAATTGGTGGAACAGTCTTGATACAAGGTATTCTGGGGTGAAAAGCCCTCAGCATCTCAACCTGCCCTACTTTGTGTTGAGTAATTATTGGTTCTTGAATCAGAGGTTTACAGCAACTATAGCTTAATTTTTAGAGCACTTGCCTAGAAGCTGCTGAATACCTAGTATGACAGTGATATATTCACAAAACAAGGACTGGAACCATTTCAAATTAAGGTAATGAAAATCAATACAAGACCTTATGAGAAGGGAAGGTGATATTTATTTTAAACAAAACTTACTCTCCACCCTTCCAATCATTCTGTCCTCAGTTTTACTCATATAAACATCAGGCCATCTGCGTATTAGTAGTTTGGGACGGGTCACTTGGGCATAACACAGAGGATGAGAGGTGTCAGCTATTGAGTCCTCACTATGTCTTCCGAATCTCTTTGCTGTGACTATTAACTGCTTCTGGGCAGTTATTTTGTACCCTTCATGAGTCACCAGTTATTTGAAGCATAATCTTTTGCCTTAGGAGTTTGCTTACAATAGCCTCCAAAAAATGTTAGGCAAGGTGGCCGCCCATTTTCTTTTATTTCCTCATTTTGGGTGTCTTGTGGCCGCAGTGTGTCTTCCTATTGGAATATCAGGGTGAGGAAGGGCACATTTCACATGCTATAACTGTGCTGCCATCCTCCTGCTGTCAGAGTGCAGGTCTTCTGCTGATGAGTCAATTGTACTCTTGTCTTGGTGCAAGCAGCATCTTCCTTAGCTGCTATCAATTTTATTGCTGTCACTTATGTCATTGGCTATTGATGCATGCCATTCTTCCAACCTGTGCTCTAGTGTTTCTTGTGCTGCTTTCACATAAATCTGTTTCAGTCCATGCCATCATCTCAATCTGTACACTTCTGCTACAAGCCCTTGCATGTCCTTTGTCACAGGAGAGTGCTTTAACGTCAACACCAGCCAAACTCAATGTCTTTCTCAACTGATGAATGTTCAGTTCAGCAGTTCGTCAGCTTCCACTTCAGTGTGAAGTGGAGCACTGCTGTCAGAAGGGGCTGTAAACTAACTTTCCCCTGCTCTCAGAGTAGCTCATATCCTGATAGTATAGCATTGGTCTGGCAGGGTGTTCAGATTTTCTCAAAAAGACAAGGGATGCTAGAGTTGGTCTTATGTACCCCAGAGGCAGTTTTGTATTTCCTAAGCAAAACTGGCCAGAAGCAAGTCAGAGTTATGAATCTTGACTGCAGGTTAGATACTTTCTCCAACCTGGTGAAGTTATGACAGACTTTATGGGAGAAGGGCTTAAAGCACATATCTCTCGTCAACATTTGTTACAACCTGGAGAGGCTCTCAAGGCACTGGGCTTTCTGCATTCTTATCTGTAGAGACAGAGTTTTATGAAACCATGCTAGGTCTAGTCTCCAAAAGAAGCGTATTCCTATTAAGCCATTTGGAGGTGCTAATTCAAACAAGAACAGCAGTTTACACATGCAGATACACTCCTCCCAGAGGTAGAACCAGACCAGAGCTGTCAAGTGTAGATATCTTCCTCCTGGAAGAGTTCCCTACAGAAAGAAGAATCAAACAGCAAATAAAGTGTTATTAATTTGCCACTGCCTCCCCTTTTTTGCTCAGCTGTTTAAACCTTACTGAAATAGAATAAAATAAAATATTATAGCAACACACAGACAAGATTCCTGTTCTCCAAGCTTCATTTCAAAACCTCAAATATGGACAGACAGCCCTTGATCTCAAGTCTTGTGTTTTTTGAAGTTTTCTTTTTCTCTTAAAAGGCAATACAGTTTGCAGATCTGAGGTTCAGAATTCCTAAATTCAATCTCTCCTAAGATACTTTATTTTTAAGCTTAATAAATGTTCACAGTGCTATAGAATGGCATGTGTGGGAATAACAGTAGTTCCTCTTGGTATCTGTGCTATGCTTATCTCCATGGTAGCTAAGCAATTTAGAGAAGAATAAGCAAACAACTTATTGCTGCATAATTCTTTCCCTCAACCCTTTTCCTGGTTTTCTGATGTTTGCTAGTAATATGTACTATGATGTCTGGATCAGAAAATGTCAAGGCTAAAAGAGTCATGTTATCTAACAGTGCAAAATACTTTATCTCCAGCCCTTGAAAGTTCTGCTTCTGCTGCAGATAGTTGTTCAACCTGATCCTGTCAGATCTGGAATGAGGAGGGACCAAGGAGAGAGCATTGTAACTGCTGGGTAGCAGTTGAACAGCTCGTCGCAGAAGCAGGTCTGCCAACTCTTCCTCTTCACACTTGCAGCCCCAGCCCCAATCTCATTTCCCTCATCACAGAGCTAGTGACTCCTGTTAGGGACGGGCTTCCCTCCAAAACCTGGAACTCCCTCATGCTGGATGAGCTAACTGAGACAAAAAACAGATAGGTCAGGGAGATGGGCTCCATCAGAGGTGAAAGCTGTGTGCCTCTTTAGGGCCACAGCCCTGAACACCAGCCTCACTTTTACCTTCTTTTGTGGATATGACATGACCAAAAATAGGGACTTTTAAGTCCCCAGTTGTGGGGATCCCTATTCTGTGTTGTTATGGTTTGAAGAATCTATAACAATTTATTGTCATTTAGACAATTATTCTATCACCCGATGACCCCTCCCCACCCGGGAAGGGGAATCGGAAAAAACAAGGAAACCCAAGGTTGAAATATAAACAGATTTAATAGAATAAGACTAGATAATTAACATTAGTAACACTAAAGAACCAGTATTGATCCCAATACCAATATAAAATACACAAGGAATACACTCAGCCAATTCTATCAGTAGGAAGCTGTGCTCTCCCAGCAGGAGACAGCAAATGTTGGACATGGTGAGCGTGACCGCTTCAGGAGGAAGGGAAGGCTTCAGGGGTCCGGCAGCGGGGCAAGAAGTTCTCAGGATGGCAGCCATCATAGAAGAGAGAGAACTCCTCAGCAAACTTTCTAATTTATATACTGAATGTGACATTCATGGTATGAAATAATGCTGTTGGCCAGCTTGGGTCAAGTGCCCAGTTCTCACTCCTCCTCGTCCCCACACCTGGCTAGCCTGAAAACAATGAGACCTTGAAACCCACATGCCATAGCTGGCTAGAAAGTAAATATTTTCACAAATTCAGACATTCGAGTCTTCTAAAAGTGCAGTTTTCCCAAGCATTAGAAGAGACCTTACCGAAAATTAAAATTACTGAAGGAGAAATTAATCCTGTGTCCCTCAAAGCTGTACAGAGTTGAGGAATCCAGTACCCTCTGCAACAAAGGAGATTCCCCTCCCCACCAAAGCCCAGGAGGTTTCTCCTGTCCCAGTATAATGGCTGTGACTGATGCTCTTCCATTTACAGGCCTGGCCGGTAGTGATGCTGACCGCGTGCTCCGGACGCACAGGTAGGCAGAGACATGTGACACAGACAGCGCTAACGGGGCCATCCCCATTGGCGGGTGCAGACCAGGAGGTGCCTTTACTGCCACCTGCGTGAATACAAGAGCGCTCGCGTAAACGTAAATGCGGGTCCTGTTCCTCCTCTCCAGTTTATCGGGCCTAAAGCTCACCAGTGCAAGCATGCATGCATATTTGATGTTCAAAGACCAAAGTGAAAAATTTACCAAGATGTTTCAGTTCAGACATGGCTGAGGCATCAAGGAACGTACCTAACCTTGAATAGGATGTG